>OZ018318.1:182853104-183210604 GCA_963969495.1 Ceratothoa steindachneri | reverse complement strand
ATAGGCGCATTCCTCCATGGACAAGTGATTATCTGGGTCAAATTATATATATTATATATACATGTATATATATATATATATATATATATATATATATATATATATATATATATATATATATATATATATATATATGTATGTATATATGTATAAACAAATAATAAACAACAATGGAACTACAATACATACAAATTTGAAAGCGATAAGCCTGATCACCAGGCTCTAGCATCACTTTGCACCCTACCACACTTCTTTCTCTTTTCACCACTGGTCTACTTTCCGCTATCTATTCCCAAACCCTGTCTATCCCCTCACCTGCACACTCTCACATACATTCCAAAAAAAAAATCAGTGTAAGTGAGCTATTACCACCCACTTTTGCATCGTGAGGACAAAAATTAAACTAGAGTAATTTAAGTAGTTTACAATAGAAATAAACAAAGTTAATACATACACAAAAAAATGGGAAAAATTCTATAAAGTAAACAAAGTAATTTGCTAATAGTAAATACACATAAGAGGAATAAACCAAAAATAATGCGAAAATTAAGCCGAGGCTAAGGTCCGAAGAAAGGGACAAATTTCCCTGACGGTGAACGACTGAGGGGTTGATTTGGCGCAGTTCTACGTTTGGCTCAGATTATAAGATTTCGACTCCTGTTTGAGCCGAATTTCTTGAGTTAGAGTTCGGTTAATCACGAAGATGAATTGCCTACAAAAAAGAGACTAGAAATAATAATCTCAAATTTACTAAAGAAAGTAATAGCTCCTTGGAGAAGGGGCTTGAAAATTCACATGAAATTACCTTAAAAGGTATAAACGAAGCAAAAAAAATTGATACACCACCATAGCCATTTAAGAAAGGGCTTATAAATGAACAATCACAAAAAATTACCCTTAAAAGTGTAAAGGTGATACACAACTCTTTTAAGAGGGCACAAAAAAATATATGCACAAGTTAAAATTGATAAATATACACACAAGAAACTTTAGGAAAACGGGATACGCATTATGGAAAGCAAACGCACCTTTCTGTTGATGTTTCCGAAACTATAGTCAAGGTTTAGGTTTAAAGTTTGCCCGATCTCGGGTCGTCTAGGCACCGTGCGGCTAATGGGCGCGCGCGAGGTGGTGGTTGGTTGTCTGAGAGTGAGACGAGTCACATTCGGAGGATAGTTAAAATAATTTGCGCGATTGTTAAGATTTCTGATGCTTTCCTTTACAATCAGCATAATCTAAGTGCAGAAGTTTCCCATTTTCTCCCCAGTCTATACAAGCATCAGTTTCTGCTTTTGCCTTTTTCATGTTTTTTTATCAATAACTAATACAAATATCAGAGGTGACAGAATGCCCCTCTGTAGCACCCCAGACTTTACTTCAAATGGATCAGTCAAACCGCCGTCAACCATCACTTTACAAGTTGTGCTCTTGTGCATATTCAAAATGACCCTAACAAACTCTTCCGGTATTCCATAATGCCGCATGATCTTACCCATGGTATTTCTCGAAATGCTATCGAATGCCTTTTCAAAATCAACGAAGCAGAGGCCTAAAGGAACTTTCATTTCATTTGTTCGCTGCATCAAATGTCTAACGATAAAATTATGGTCATTGCACCCACGCCCCTTCCTAAACGCAACCTGTTCATCTCTTAGAATGCCATCAACCACCGGCTCCAACCTATTCGTTTCCTCATCCCCCACGACTCTTGCCTACTCTATCACTGACCTCCTGGCTGCCTACTCCTCCATTTCTGACTAGCTCTCTACCAACTTCCTCAGGATTAATCACTCCAAAACTGAGGTCCTCCTCGTCGGCACCCCTGCTCTTGTCAAAAAAATCTAAATCTCTCTTTCCCTCGCTAACTCTGGGCAGTAATACTATCATTTTCTCTGACTGCGTTAGGAATATGGGTGTTGTTTTTGATGAGCATCTCTCATTTAAGCCTCATATCCACAATGTCAGCAAATCCTCTCTATGTTTCCTTCGTAACTTCTCTCGCATTCGCTCTCACTTTGATCGCCAAAGTCTTAAGACTGCTGTTCATGCCTTCATGACCTCACGCCTTGACTACTGTAACTCTCTGCTTGTGAATCTGCCATCCTCCTCTCTCCGCCCTCTTCAACTTGTACAGAACTATGCCGCCCGGCTTCTCCTCCGTCGCCTTTGCTTCTCTCCCTCGAAACCCTTGCTGCATGAACTGCACTGGCTCCCTGTCAGATCCCGTACTCACTTCAAGATACTTATCTTCACATTTAAGGCCCCCCCCCAAAAAAGGCCCCGTCGTACCTCTCTTCTGCCCTCTCGCCACGCCATGTCCCTTGGGCCCTTCGGTCATCACATGCACCTCTTTTGAATATTCCTCGTTCATCCCTCTGCTCAATGGGGGACTGCTCCTTCTCAATCTTCACCACTAAGTTGTGGAATGCTCTTCCTGCTGAAATCAGGTCTTCTCCCTCTCTTACCACATTTAAGCGTCTCCTGAAAACGCATCTTTTCAGTATTGCCTTCTCCCCCCTCTTGAATTTCCATTGAATTTCCATTCGCATCTCAGCACAACGTGCGCTCTGGGAAGGCCTCAGGCCTTGCAGAGCGCATTAGAAAAGACTTATTATTATTATTATTATTATTATTATTATTCAATAATATTCTACTGAATATTTTCAAAGCTATAAGTGACAAAGTGATTCCTCTCCAGTTACCACACAGACTCAGATCTCCTTTTTTCGGGCCTTTAACTAATACTCCATTCTTCCACCCTAATGATACTATCCCCGTCACACCCATATCTCATTGAATAACTTTCTCAGAACATATACCAATCCATCCTCTCCCACTTTCAACATTTCAGGAAATAAACCATCCTCTCCCGGTGTCTTATAATTCTTCAATTGTTTTAATGCTTTTACCACTTCTTCAACCCTAATCTCTCGTATCTATATTCAAATTTTCACGAGCAGGAGTTATATCTTCCTCTGGTGACACTGGCCTGTTCAGAACTGTCTTAAAGTGTTCTCTCCATCTATTCCTTACATCAATGCTCTTAATTAACAGGTTACCCTCTCTATCCCGTACTGGCATTTCGTTGCGCTTACCACCTCTACCATTTAGTTCACTAATTGCTTTATATGCTAACCTCTGACTATGCCCATCATTTTTATTGATAAGAGTTTCAGTTTCCACAACCTTTTTATCAACAGATCTTCTTTTATGTCTCCTAGTTAGCCTTTTTACTTCTGAATCCAAGCTCCTATACACAGGTCTTGCTAATTCAATGTCTCGACAACCACTATTATGCATCTCACTCCTCACTTTAGCTTCAGCTCTCTTTTTAATCACATCCCATGTTTCTTCAGATATCCATTTCTTTCTCCTCAATCTATTCCTTTGCAGAGAGGGAAAAAAAATATCTGAGAAATTTAAAAGAACTGCTAGTATGGCTGGGAAGTCTCGAATGAAAAAAAAGAGGGTGGCAGTTTTGTATTTTTTATTCTTTTTAAAGAACAACACCGTGCATACCAGTAGACCAGTTGTGCTGCCTTGGAGAATCTTGGAACCATTTGCTGAACTGAGTGCACACAACTAGTTACGTGGCTTGCATGAAGCACTTACGAGACTTGGCAACAGAAAATTCCTCAATTATTATACTCAATACCCTACCAACGTACTCCTGGCTTATTCATGAAAACATATGCTATTGATAAGAGGCCTTAAAACTACCATTTGAAATGTAAAAAAACAACAAAATTCACCCTAAGATTTAGTTGTACCTCAACAGCCATTAAACCGCGTCTTCATTCAGTCCAGTGTTGCCGAATGGTGCAGAGGAAATTTCAGTAGATTATTGCGATAAAAATCAGTAGGTAAGTAAAAATTCGGCAGACGCACTTTAATATATAGGTATGTAGTGGTTCTTGTGATATATGTTATGTAAATATAATTAAGTTAAAAAGCATTATATCTGTATTTTTTCATAACAATTTGGTGGAAATTTGAAAAAACAATATACTAGTTATTTATGGGATTGAAAAATTATTTCTGAGATTCATCAAAATTTCAGTAATTATCATGATATTTTGGTAGATCTGGCAACACAGTACTCTTCATTGAGCTACGATCTCAATAATTCTCATCAATATCACCACCCAGCTGATTTTTCCCATTTTCTTTTATTGATATTTAATATAAACTATATGTCGAGAATAGAGGCTCCCTGCGGCCATGTGGCCCGTCGAAATCACGAGGTCAGGCTCGAGGTCACTCAACGTGAGCGAGGACCGTGAGAACAGTCAAAATATCGAACTGCTTTTCGCGATAAGCGAGGGGTTGGAATCTCAAATGCGCGCTTATGTACTTCCCATCCCTCAAGCGCCGTGTTCATTCGTGGAGAGATTCCCCTACGCCTCCCCCCCTCTTTGGCGGAGGCAGTAACGGATCTGGCTGGTTCCTATATACTGTTGATCCCAATAGGGCATCGACCGTATAGGCCTGCCTCTTACAACGAAACACGTCATTCTTGATCGCGCTCCTTTTTCTCGACGAGCTGAAGGCTAGAATTATAGCGAAGGATCTGAGCCCAGTCAATTGGCCCATCTTTGGTGTCGGTACATTTCGTTTGGCACGAATACTACCTCCAGTTAGTGTTACTACTAGAGGTTAAACTCCCGGTGGTTAAAGCCCCTCGAATAACCATCCAACTCCCCGTTTCATCTCTTAAAGCCTCGAACCCAAGCCAGGCTGAGACGAATCATCTGTGGCTATCTGGCCAGACATCCCTGTGTGTGTTTGTACAGAGTCTCGTATCGCCTCTCGGTCCCCGCCCCTCCGTATAGCTCGCTCTGAGTAGCTCTGATACGTTCGGTTCTTTTATACATAGGGTATCTATTGCCATTATTTCATTTGATCTATTTATTGTGTATAACTGTGTATATATTAAAGATTATTTTGGTATCTACTTTTTCATAAGTCTCATAGCCGGAGCCTTCATTAGTTTAATATCGGCCAACTGCATTCAATCTTTGGAATTTAAAATCCTTCGCACTCGTCCTCCTTCCCCCTCACTTCTATCCCCCAGCTCTGTCATGACCAGAGTAAAATTAAGGTCACGCATTGACCTTGAACGACCACACCTATCGGGTAGAAGTGACGTATAAGTCGGGGTCATTCTACGAAACTATACTAAACTTTTATCTGCATTAATAGGTTAAGTACATTATGTATAATACACCCCAAACTTACCCTACAGTCAGTCAAGGGAATACACATTTAAGAATCCATCGCCAGGACCTTCATGCTATTCAATTTATATGTTTATTTCTTCTTCACCCACAAGGTCCAGATTTGGACCGCGGGCCGCCAGTTGAGTAGCCCTGGACTATACATAATGCCAGACTTATCATACTATGCAGTATGTTCTTGTGAAGTTTTCTATATTTTTCTTATATATAGTAATATCATATATAATAATAATTATTTTGTCTCGGCCTTCTGTGCCTAAGGGCAAAGTTAATTATTACTATTTTTTTACATCCCAGCTGGGCCCCCCTAAATCGCGGGGCCCGTAGCACGTGCTACAAGTGCTACTGGGTTAAACCGGCCCTGGGCATGACTACATAATTCATTTATACGTTCATACACACAAACTTTACTAGACGGTCTTTTCCCAGACTCACATCTTCTGACCGACCATATAGAGATTCTTTCCCAATCAACAGCCTCGGTCGCGCGATACTCTCATTTTAACAATTTCATTCTATTTTGTTTATTACCGCCAATCTTCTATTCTGACATCATATAAAACAGGGTCCCTTAACCTCTTTTTACACATGGCGCACTTTGAACCCCAAATTTGTCTGTGGGTCATAAAATTATTATAGCAGCCCCCAAAATAATTAAATTTTACATATCCATAATATATTTAATAAAGATACCAGTCATGTCTATTTATTGCTTATACACAATCCCACAAACATCAAAAATATTTTGCATCTCCAATGAAACCACCATTTATAACCATTATATATTTTCACAATTTTTCTAATATATAACAAAACACTTTCACTGGCGAATAAAAAAAAATTAAAAACTAAAGCAAAGATAGAATTCTTTGGCTACAAGAACGGCGACCCCGGGTAGGAAAAAGCCTTGAAGAAGAAGAAGATAATAAAAATAAGTTTCAAATGCATTTATTCAATAAGATCTTTGTGGTTGATTCAGCTTAGCAAGTTTTTCTAGGTCAGGATCTATGATTGTTAAAGACAGACGAAGATCGCCTCGACTTACAATTTTTAAGCGGTTTCATTCTTTTGATAATAGATGAGGCACTGTTTAAACCTGAGTCTACCAGGTAAGACGTTGGAGAGGCAATAATATATAATTTAACCTCATCTCAGAGCAATGGAAATTTGGTTGCAATTTCATTACCTAGCTCGAGCAGTTTGATTACTCTGCAACTCAAAGAGGTTTACTTGTAGTATGATGTCAACATCAGCTGCATTTGTCTCAATTGGGTCTACCACCCAACTTGGAATCTTCATTTCTAGATCGTTGAACCTAATTTCCATATCTTCTTGCCGTATTTTCAAATCATAGGTGTAAATGAAAGTATCATCTTCATACTGCTCCTCAAGAGTGGTAAAGAGTTGGAAAATGTAGCAACTCCTTTTGCCCGATATTAATTAACCTTAAACAAACGAAGCTTTTCATGAAAAGCACTGATTGCCTCTTTGCAAATTAAAAGATTCGTATTTTTCCTTGTAGCTGTTTGTTCAGCATATTTAGCTTTTCAAATATATTTGAAAGGTAAAAAATATCGGATTTCGCAGCTATGATTTCTTCTCCAAGCTCCGTGCCATTCAGGAATAATTCAACACTTTCCCATAGTTCAACGCAGGGAAGCAGACAATTAACTTAAGATAGCCATCAGACCTCTTCATTATTAGCACAGACTTGGCGGAAAAGACGATCTTGAATTGGATATGTCTTGATAAGATTGACAACATTTATTACATTATAAAGAACATCTTTCAAACGTCCTTCCAAATTTTTGGCAACGAAATTTTAGGCGATGAACCACGCAGTGTATGCAAAACACATTAGGGACAGTCTCTTTTAAATATGAAATAAATCCCCTGTATCTACCTACGAAAGTAGCAGCACCATCGGTTGCGCATGATATAATGTTACCCATTGAAATATTTTTTTCTTGGAAATAGTCCAATACTTCTTTAAATATTGTTACTCCTTTGGTATCTGTCACAAGATTGCGAGAAAGAAGCATTTCTTCAATTACTTCACGTTTATCATCCAAAAACCTAACATACGCCAAGAGGAATATCTTGATTATTAGGTAAAAGTGTTTCACCAATCTGTAACGCAAATTCCTTACTTGTAAAAGTGCAACTAGTTGATTTTTAATATTCTCTGTCATTTCATCGATGCGTCTTGATACTGCATTGCTGCTCAACGGAATAGAATCAGTAATTTCCTGGAGACTCTGTTGCATAACAGTAGAAACTGCCACAGATATTGAGAACAAAATCAAATCTTCACCAGTACTATGAGGTTTTCCGGTGTTTGCTATTATCTTGGAAATTCCATAAGATGAGATCAAACTTTTGTTTAATTTATTCTGACATTTTCGGAATAAGGAAGTAACAGTGATGTGTCCTTGGAAATCATCACGTAGTTTTTGGAAATAATCTAATGATTTGTCTTTCTTTTCCATGTGTTCACTCTCTAGATGATATTTAAGTTTACCTTAGCGCATACTATCGTTAGAAACTTCTGCCATACATATGAGGCACATTGGCTTTGTGAAAAACTCACTCTTGAGTATTTTCGGCATGGTTTCTTCTTATCAGCCATGGATAGTCTGTAAGGAAAAAAATAAATTGATAACTACCTAGAATCTAAATACAAATATATGACTGAAAAATCAACTTAATATAATTAAGGAATGAACTGCCTATTTTAATTAATAGTTATTCACGAATGACTAAAATGATTTAAGGAAGTAATAAACTTAATGAAACAAATACACAAAACTATCAGGGACGTATATTATGTGTGTGCTACCTGTGTACCACACAGGCAACCAAATTAAATTTTTATTTTTTATATTAAAAATTAAATTCATCCAATAATACTTTTGGATTAATCATTATTTGCAATTTACATTTTAGGCCCACACCAACAAACATTTACTTCAGACAAAGCTACCGAAAAACGAAGTGTGACCGCTTCGGTTTTTGCGAAACGACCACGCGACGCGGAAAGAGGGTGCTATTGTATTGACTTGAATTGGAATCTATCCCGGACCAGGTTGGACATCGGGATAGTTAGAACTCACTGAATGGTTCCAAATTGGTGTGTTGGGTACATTGTTCGTAGGCCTGGAAGAGCCGGGATCGGAAATGCTCTTTCTGTAGCTTGGATGAATTTCACCTCTTTTTCAAATATATGCACATCGCAATGCTTAGATGTAGTTTTTTTTTCTTGAATTTAACGCCCAATGCCAAGGAGGCTGCATCGCGCAGAAAGTTTGTAAGTAGAGATCTAAAGGAAAAGGCAACGCAAGTTAAAGTGAAAATGTGTGAAAGATATATAACCGCTATATTCCTGTTCGCAGTGGAGTCAGGAATAACAAATTTCAAGGAAAGCCTTTTCGCCTTGAGAGACTAGGAGGACACTGCACCCAGCATCGGTGCCTATCATAAATAAAAAAATAACACCTAGGGTGACTAAAAATCTGGAAATGGGGAGGGACCACTCTGTAGAGTTGAAGATAAGGCAGAGGTGATCGACACACCAGTCATCTGCCTTTAAAGTTTAAATCATATAATTTCTGAGAAGAAGCTGATGAAGCAAATTGATCAGGTGATGTGGAGGACGAGGGCGTGAAGGCCGATGGTGTTGGAGGAGATACCGATTACAAATACCGACATGGCTGCTTACATCGTACAGCCTTTGTGCCCTACTCATGTGAACTAAGACAAATCTGAAGGTTCAAGATAGGGATAAAATGAAGAAGATGAGAAGGCCGATGTAAAATTACGGCATGACTGTTTACAGTACACAGCTTCACCGCTGCAATGCACATTGTACCAGGCCAGGTCCGCCGATTGAGAATGAGGAAGGTAAGAATAGACAAAAAGAATATAAAAAAGAATTCTGTGCTTCACCTTTCATCCTGGAATGGCCTCGTTGATTGTGTTGTCGGGAAGATGACCGCGTCTTTTGCGGCTGTAAATTTAAATAAAGATGCTATATCTGCATCCCATCCAACATGGCAAGGTCTGACGATTGAGAGGCGCTAATAATGTTACACTGTGACCAGTGTTTTGGAAACTCCGTTGGTAGCTGAACCTGTGAACAGTGATCAAAGTTAAAACTGGAGACAGGGGTAACCGAAGCTGCCCCCCTTCGATTTAAATAGGTACTATTGCAAAATTAATTGGCTAGTTTTTTCATTTCTCCAAATCCTGCGCCCCCACACTCGTCAATAGGGGAGTAATGTGGGCAGGCATCCTACGCATAAAAATCTCTTTCAAGAGCTGGTCGAAGGGATTGGATTGTGCTCCTTCAGCCCAGACCATCTCTTTTAGGTGGTCTAAAAAGCAAGTTGGACGACTGACTGACCCCATGACTTACGTAATTTCTCTACCTCTGGCCTTCCATATTTCAAAGGGAAGACATTCCTTAATTCCCTCCACACACTCGACCCATGACTATTGCTGAGTATCCCCTTGAATAATTTTAAAACGATTCTGAGGATATTCTGTGAAGGGGCGTGATCTTCTGATGTTCTCACATTTAGGCCGTAGTCAACATGTATTTTCCATGGTGAAGAGCACTAGTATTTGAGTGGATTCAACGATACGCATATTGTGGCCCAAGCTTGATTTGAAGCCAGCATTCATTTCTGAGTACGCTATATCAGATGTGGATAAGATAAATAAGCTCCTATTCACCCAAATGGGACAAACACCCATCACGCTTTCTTGCTCAGATGAAGGAGTAGCTCAGAATGGAGAGACTCATTCTGAGCAATATGAACCGCTCCTTAATGAAATCTTCCATGACGGAGCATATTTGATCCCTACATACGATATATTAACCACGAACATTGTGAGATATTGCCGAGGGGTTGCAGCAAAATCTTCACATCATTCAGAGAAGCACTTCCATGAATCTTGCATCAACCTTTTTCTAATTGTTCTGTTTGTTCGTAGGTATAGGACTCAACGGATCATCGCATCAGCCGGTCGCGGTGTAATACACTCCAGCCCCAAACTTTGGGAAGTACCAACTTGAGGGAGGAGAGTTTAAATGAATTCTATGACCTAAAATTGCGGCAGGGGTGCCGAAGTAAGCACCTTCACGAACAGACGAGGAATCATGGAAGGTGAGGCTCGTCCACCCTAAAAATAAACAACCATATTTGGCATTCCAGCACAAGATGTTAGGTAAAGCATTCTCATTTGTTTTCTTCTTCCGGATAAACTTACCCCTATCATTCTCAATATCAATCTGCGCTGCTACCTTCGAGAATTCGACAAAAAAGCTGTTAAATATAAATAGCCGTGCTGTATTTTCATTCCTGCGCTTCATCACACTTAGTCTCACCATTCTTCGTCTTCACCTTCATCTTCCGCTCCTAATTCTCCTCAATAAACTAGAAACGAAGTGTTTTATGGGTCTGCCACCTATGCCGTCCCTTCTCACCTTTGAGTTCTACCTTTTCGTATATTTGACCTACATTCTGGTAGACACTAGCGCCGAGTGCAACGGTCTTATAGTCCCTCATGGTGAAAAAATTACTCTCCCTTTCATTTAGCTCTTCGTGTAGTATATTCTTCGGACATTACCTTAGTAGACAAAAGTACGTGACGACCACGTATGAACACCTCATATGTATGGTAAATTTACCATAATCCTTCTTTTAGTATTATTTTCATTTTGACAGAAGTTTGGTGGGCTTTGATGATGTCACAGCCTCTCCTTTCGCGTTAAATGTATAAAATTGTCTCTCAGTTGCTTGCAGACAGTCTTAGGTATGGTTTACTTGTTTTGTTGCTCTCTTGACTTGTGTTGATATATTGTGATTGTGCGCGGTTTTTCGCCTGTTATTTAAATACTATGACCCTTAGAAGTGAATTAATTATAATCAAATGATGCGATATCTGAAATCATTGCTTTAAAGCAGTGGTTCTCAACCTTTTTTTACCCATGGACCCTTTTCCTTTAAAAAAAAATTTGGTGGCCACAAAGGCCAAAAGTTTTCACTAATAAAAAAGCAAAGGAATTGTATCAATAAGTAAAAAAATAGTAAATAATTATACTTATTTTGAAGGAAAACTTTAAGTTTAAACTAATACAAATATATTATTTAATAGTTAAATTCTATGGAGCATTTAGGTACATTAGTAAATAATTCATAATATACCTTTAAAAAGATAAGAGAGTAATTAAATAAAAAATGTAGATTTATTCAATGAGATCCCTGTGACTGATGTTGCTCAGCGAGTTTTTTTTTATAGTCGGCTCCATCGATGTCAATGATAGTCGAAGATCACCCCTTTGCACAATGTCGAGTCTATTACGAGCTTTTGACAATAAGTGAAAAAGACGACTAAATCCTGATTCAACAAGGTAAGATGATGGTAAAGCAATGACGTAGAGTTGGGCTTTTTCCCATAGTAGTGGATACTTTTTAGCAGCTTCATTTGTTTTCCATATATCATGCTTTCCATCTTTAAATTTTGCCTGTTTAATATTTCATCACTTTGTAATTCAATGAGGGTTTCCTGTAAAGAAATGTCTACACCGGCAACATTAAATTCGAAAGGAATTGTCACCCAAGTAAGTCTTGAGTAAGTCACTAAACCGAGCTTGCATATCTTTGTGGAATTTTTTTTCTCTCTCTCTCCATTCTCAGTAATAATAATAGTTCTGAAGTAGAATTGCTCTATGGCTAGGCTGCCCAGATTTTTTTTTTAACCCAATGCCAGACGGAACCATCTGCATATATATATATTTTAAATAATTATTTATATATATAGATATATATATATATATATATATATATATATATATATATATATATATATATATATATATATATATATATATATATTTAAATAAAAAAGTTAAGTAATTTTAGTAGCAAACGAACTTTAATTATTATAAGTCAATATTCACTTACCCAATTTGGTCTAGAATTGTACTTGGCATTTGAATGGATCTTTCCAAGGAGGTTTATGTTTGTGCTTAGGTAATCAAAAAATTGCAAACAATTCATCTCATAATTGCGTGTAGTTAATAGTGCCGCTTTTAAAGTATCTATATTTAACCTGCTTTTTTCGTCTGCCCAGTAGTTTTTCATTATTGAAAATAACCTCTCTGTTGGTGCATTTGATCTTGGTAGACTCAAAAAGAATTCTACTACCTGATAAATGTTTTCAAATGTAATATTCTAACTTTTGAAATGTGCAAATATTTCCAAACATCTACTGTCAGCCTCAATTTCACGATCATTCCACTCTTTATTTTTTTTCTAATGTGACAGAATTCTTAACACAAGTTACTTCATCGAAAAGACCATCATCATTTATTGTGGAATTGTGTTTCTTGGCAAGAATAAATTCAAGTGCTTCTTTAACTTCTCTCCAGAGGATTAAGTTGCAAAGAAGAATCCAGTTCAAATTTTCCATCTCTTCAAAATGCACAGTCCATTGGTTCAAATATTCTATACATGAATTATAGAATGTCAAAGTAGTTTTTTTTAAATCTTTCTATATCATTTCCTTCTTTCTCTAAATCCTTCAGCATTTTATCCACAGCTAAAGGTAAAAATGACTCACGTTTTCTTTCAATTAATTTCAGCCTTAAGTCTTTAAGAATAAAGGCAATCTCTGCCATAGAAGCCTTTTGAGACTCCACTTTTAGGATGTAATCATGGAATACTGCACTCTGATTGTGTACAAAATACAAAAAAGGCTCGTCACACGGATTTTCAAAAAACTGTCCACCTGCATTTCCCAATGCTGGACTTTACATTGTCCAACATTGAGTAGTCATTTTTGCTGGACAAATGATCTAAAAACAGTAAAATGCCAGGCAGTCCAGCAAAATGCTGGACGTCTGGGCAGCCTATCTATGGCCAACCAAAATATTACCGTGGACCTTAATTCATTATTTTATGTGTGTGGACCCCTAGTAATGCTACATGGCCCCCTAGGGGCCATGTGGCCCACGGTTGAAAACCACTGTTTTAAAGCATACAGGCGTTCAAATTAGTGAGCAAATTGGGGTCGCGAAGTCAACAGTACGGAAGTACTACGCACGTTTTAGGGAAGGTGGGTGTCAGGATACGCCATCTCAGAAACCAAGAACTAATCGCAGCCGAAAGACCTCCAACCATGCTGATAATATTCTAAAACAGTGGTGCACAACTCCAGGCCCGCGAAGCCTAGATGATTCTATTTTTGTTTTTTTTAGAAAAAAATTATTGAACCCCGATTTCGGCAACACTACCAATTTGTTTGTTTACATTTTTTGAGCGGGATTTCATTGTTGATACATTGAAGAAGGCGATGCTGTCTCAAGCTGATTTCGGGATTCTTGTTAAAAATTCGAGCCAATTGCTGTTATTTTAATGATTGAATCTTTGCTCTAACTTTTGGAGGCATAGAGGTATGATGCATTATTTCCTCCACCAAGGATGCTATGTTTTCGGTACCTTTGTTTGTTTGTCTGTTAGCAAAATAACTCAAAAGGTTATGGACGGATTATATTGAAATTTTCAGGAAACGTCCGAAATGGGACTAGAAGTAATTTATTAGATTATGGGAATGATCCGGATTAAATCATGAATTCTGGATCGACTTTTTAATTAGTTATCTTTTCTTTTAATTTAGTTATTCTTGACATTTCAATTTTCTGTAATTGTGCTTTCCGAGTGCTTTCCATTTTTTTTAAAGCAACTATTACTGAGGAAATTTAAATAGGTTCTTTTTAGCAAGTGAGAGATAGTTGAAGCAATATTCAGCTCATATTCCTTCTCAGTGATGTTTGTTAAAAAAATTAATTTAAATATTGTTTGACCAGTTCAGTGTCAGTCTGTAAGATTTTACTTTCGTACTGTTATCCCTTTACTATAAATTGATTTTTGCATATCATTTAATGATGGTTTATTTCTTGTTTTGTTTTTTGCAGAATTTGATGTGTTCAAAAATGAATACTAAGAGAAAGCGTGAAGATAATCGGCTGTTCCAAGACGAGTGGACCCTAAAATATTTATTTGTGAGTTCAAGGGAAAGCCATTGTGTCTCGTGTGCAAAGAGTCTCTTGTATCAAAAACTTACAACGTGAAAAGGCATTACGATATGATGCACAGTGATAAGTATTCAAATACTACAGGAAAGCTAAGAGAAGATTTCGTCAGAAAACTTCAGAAATCGCTATGTGCTACGCAAAACTTCTTCAGGAAAGCTGCTCAACAGAAAGATACCATGGTTACTGCAAGCTACATTGTTGCGCAGAAGTTTGTTCAATCCTCGAGACCATTTACAGATGGAAAATTTATCAGAGATTGCATGAAAGACGTAGCGAAGCTCACCGTTCCTGATTGAGAACACCTGTTTGACCAAATCAGTCTATCAAAAATGACCATTGTGCGAAGAATCGAAGAAATAGGAAAGAACATTTCCGAACAATTGTCCTCCAAATCTAATGAGTTCATTTTCTTTTCCCTTGCTTTTGATGAGAGCAATGATATGATCGACACTGACCAACTATCCATGTTAATTTGTGGTATATCAGAGAAATTTAATATTCATGAAGATTTTCTTGGTTTTATTGGTCTTCACGATCGTACATGTGGTATTGACATACAGACAACTATACTGGAGTTGCTTCAGTTGAAGATTCCCAGATCACAGTGGTCCAAGTTAGCAGGGCTCACGAAAGATGGTGCTCCGTCTATGACAAGGAGTGATAACAGGGTTGTAGCTCTTCTGAAGAAGCACACTCGCAACGAGAATTTCGACCAAGATGTTCTCACTATTCACTGCACCATACACCAGGAAGTCCTTTGTGAAAAGGCCTTAAAACTTGACCATGTGATGCAGGTCGTGACAACATGCGTCAATAAGATTCGGAAGACAGGATTAACGCATCGCCAATTCCGATCCCTTTTGGAAGAAGTTGAGGATGCATCTAATTTTTCATTGCGATGTCCGATGGCTTAGTAGAGGATAAGTTTTCGAACGCTTCTTCTATCTACGTCAAGAAGTGATAGGGTTCTTGCAAGAGAAGAAACCGACATTGAAGACTAAAATGGAGTAATGGTGGTAGATGTTCTTACTGGTTCTACTTGAGTGCTTGATCTTGCATTTTTGGTCGATATTACCCAGCATCTCAATAATTTGGATCTCAAAATGCAAGGTCGTAATCAGCTTATAAACATATTTACTTCGTGATGTCCAAGCTTTACGAAGCTAACTTGTTCTTTTCCAGAAACAGTTGTCTAAAGGCAATGTATTGCAGTTTAAGGCCAGGAGTTTTATCCTTGCTAATATGCATTTTGTTCCAGATTTCGAGAAATACATCAAACATTGTAAAGTTCTTGAAAATAATTTCGTGATACGATTCCAAGAAACATCTGGGAGGAAAAAAAAAGCTTGCACTCTTTCAGCACCCATTCAGAGTAGATGCCGAAGAGTTCATGGATCCAGCGACCCAACTTGAACTCCTGGATCTGCAAGCTGATTCAAATTTGAAGACCTGCTTTGAAGATTACTCTCTCATCGAGTTCTATCGGCGTCTCAATACAAAATTATATCCAAAGATGCTTACAAATGCTAAGTTTTGGGCTGTGCAGTTTGGGTCCACATATACTTATGAGCAGTCGTTTTCGATCATGAATGTCAATAAATCGAAGCATCGATCCAAAATAACAGTTGAACATCTTTTGACGCGGTGTTGAGAATCGCAATATCTCAATTGGAAGCAAACGTAAGGAAATTGGTGGAACAACAACGGCTTCAAAAGAGTGGATTGACGGCAAAGGAAAATACGTTTTAAAATGCAATTTGAACAATGAGTTTATAAATATAAAGTAATGTGAGAATTGCTCCTTTTTATTTTCCTATTCGGCCCGCTGATAAATCATGGAAAATGAATTTGGCCCGCCACCCATTTTGAGTTGTGCACCGCTGTTCTAAAACGTACATTGGAGCATAGCCCATGTGTTACAGCAAGAGTTTTGGAGGAATCTAACTCAGGGATGTTTTGGGGATGTGTTTGTAGTCAGATGAAGCAACGTTAACTGTGACATCTAACCGAGAATGAGCTGTATACCGTCGCAAGAGTAGTGATCCACTTGACCTTCGTTATCTCGAATAGTAAAACGCCACGATTCTCTGTAAAGTGTTAAGAGAACTTGTGCGTCTCGAAAATGAAAGAGTGACTCAAGGTGTATATTGAGAGCTTCTATGTGACCATCGACCATGGACACTCGACCTCATAGATGCAAAGGTGTTTCAATAGGATGAAACACCTGCTCATACTGCCAAATCTATTACCACCTGGCTTGGTGATTGTGAGGTACACTTTATTTAGGATTGACCGGGCAATGACCCCGATATTAATCCAATTAAGAACCTATAGCATCTCATCAAGAATGATTTCAAAGGGAGAGACATTGGGGGCTAGATATTACCTCACTACCCGGCACAGGAGGCAGCGGTTTCGGAAAGCTCCTTCACTCTCTCTCTCTTTCTCTCTCTCTATTTCTCATTCCGAAAAGTGTAATACGTTCTGTCAAGAACTCTGAATTTGAGCTCACGGTCCACCATGTCGTTCTTTATCTGTAATGGTGTGAATTTACTTTTTTTTTAATTACCCAAATGCCTTGGCTCTTGTGTACTACTTCTTGTAGAACTCAATGGGCAGTTGCTGATCCTCACTTAAATTTAATCCTGCAGCGTACCAGCGTTATTTTCTATGTTCATGGTTCTTTAAACGTCATACGGGACGCAGTTTCTCACATTTATGCGACTTCGGACACGCAACAGCCTCGCCACTTCCCCATTGCCTATGCCACTCTTGCGTTGTTTGAATCACAGAAGATAGAAACGAAAACATGCTTAACTCTTCTCAGCTCGTCATTCGAGAAATAAACTGCAAAGTAACACTGATAGGCCTTATCAGGTGGCATTTTCGTTACCTTACTGTCATCATTCCCTACTTCCCCTCTCTTACCGTTGGTATTTTTACGATCAAAATCACAGTCCTTCACATCCCTTGTTTAAGCTCCTCTTAAGTTCATCGTGTCGTGTATATAGTATGAACGTCAACTTGGCTAAACGAATTCGTTCATGCTTGTCCTGTGAGCGTGCCAAGGCCCATCGCCACACCACGATCACGCTGTCTCCTTTTTCAGCTTCCTTCAGCACATTTTGACGCGACCGACGTCGATCTAGTTGGCTCCTTACCATACTCTAATGGTTACAGTTACCCTCTAACATATGATCGATTGCTTTACATGGTCGCCAAAGGTTGTAGCCATTCGAGTGATTCAAGGTTCGACATTTACTCAACCAATGTAGAATAGAGCGAAATACTTATACCACAATTGTACATGTAAGAGTGTAATAAGGAAATCGAATAGCTGGAGGTTCCCACACCAGCACACAAACATACACACACGAGGAAACAGCTGCGAGACGAAAGGTCTCGATACAAGATAACGAAGGCAGATGGGCAAACTTAGGGCAGTACCTGACCTGATCAGCCAGATTTTGCGTGAACATGTGAAATGGCAGAATCAACCTTGCTATGGATGCCGGTTTGATAAAGCCACGATCAGGCAGCTAAATGTATACACACGTGTCAACACTGTAAACGCACATACCCTTTGACTCCGCCCAGCAGTCTTAACAAAGAACACACGAACATATTTCTCATCTCAGAAGCTACACCCATCCTCCAGATTAAGAGAAAAGAGGGCATGCCCTCATAATTGGAGGTAGTATAAATAGACGGGTTGAAACATTCTCATGGCAACTATTCATTCTGAATTATCAGCCAGTCATGAGGATAGCCTCCAGCTTAAACATTAAGTAGGACGAATATGAAGGCCTTGTCACCGGTTATGGGGTGCTCCTCTCCCAAGTAGGTAGACTCTATGATCGGTGACCCCTCGAAGGGTAGAGAATAAGAAGCCTGGCAAGGTCTCCACCACCCCAATCCTCGATCCGGTCACCCCCTCTAGATCCATACCAGGTCTGTCCCATTCCTGGCGTTCCTCGCCCTCCTGCCCGCCATTTCCTCTGACTAGCGTTGTCGCATCCACTGCCACCGCCATTGTCTGCGGTGCCGCCTTTACAGCGTGCGTCAGCCACAATATCGGGAGGCCAGCTGTTGATTTCACTTACCACGTACACCATTTCTAAAGGATGGGTAGAAGAACCGGTCGAGGAACCTGGTGGAGAAACAGAGGAAGGATCTCAATTACGGTGGGCACCGCAAGGCCGGGAGAGGGATCGCTGTGACGACTTCCTGAGGCGCGAGTTCGTTGTCGTCGATGACGAAGGCGCCCAGGTCGTTTGTGGCTTCCTCGAAGAAACCGCGTAGCCCGTCAAGTGCTGGACCGTCCGCGAGTTCTATCACGGGTTGTGGCGGTGAGGGGTTAATTTCCACTTTTCTGTGGTTATCTATGTTGACCTGAACATAGATGTAACCTATGGTACTCCTCTCTAGGCGGATTATTTCTGAAAGGAGGGTAACCTTCTTGTGAAAGGTGCTGTTGCAGACTTGCTTTACATGATTATATTCCTCAGGTGAGCTAACCTCTCAAAATTGTGACCATCTGTATCTCATCTGCAACCCATAACTTATCTAAATTTTTGGTGAAGAGGGGGTGTTTAAAAGGAATAAATTCCTTTTTAATGAATATTGCACCCTAACAAACACACACACAAATATAGAAATACTATACGAAATATACTAACCTTCGTTAGAGGAGCACAGCGCGCAAATATATAAATACCGGAAGGTACGTGAAAGGGTAAATATATTAAGGGAATAATAAAAGACAGGTTAGGATAAAGGATAGTTAAGGCAAGTTTAAGTACTCACGATGCCACTTATTACGTTAATCAGATCGTTTTTATACTTTTAATACACCAGTGCGGTAAGACGTAGGAGCCCAAGTTACATACAACCCTCTAGTTTCGTGTCTAGGCTTCATCTGAGCTCAGTAGTCTGACGCAGTATTTCCCATTATCCTGACTATACATTACTGTCAGAAGTTCTCTAGAAAATTATCCCGCAATTTTGGTATATTAATATTAGTTCCCACTATATTACAGAGGGAAAATTGGTAGGGGCACATTTTTCAATATATTCAAAATGGTTCCTCGCACGAAGCATAAATTCCATCTTAGTTCCAAGTCCTTTTGCAATCATTCCTTCGTCTGAATCTTTATTTTAAAAAACGTCTAAGTCTGATTACAATTAGGAAATTTTTATTTGCATTCACTTTCCTAAATAAAGTGATTTTTTATTTAATAATTGATCTTTTTTAGTCATTGACCTTTTTTAGTCACATTGGTTGAATTCGAATATACGTTTTTCACCTCTACTCTGGTTGTTATGGTTACAATTATTGTAAACTGTTCTTTAATGTTATCGAATCTTCATTGCTGTTGACAGTTTTACTTCAATCTTGTTAAGTTGTTAGGCAAAACCCGCAAAAATGTATAATTAAGGCTTAAATTACTATCTGATAATTTAAAAATATAATTGCGTATACACCCCATTAAAAAATTCGAGAGGTTACTTTACTGTATTTTTTATCGAAATTGTATTCAACATGGCTGAAGACCCAACTATTTCTGACGATTATGAATGGGTATCATTTTCACTTACCCACGTGGAATTTCCTAAAGGTATAGTATTTATTTAGCTAAGAAATAAAAGAAATGCTTTGTAAACATTTATCCTCTTCCATGTTTGTTCATTGGCCTGTGACTACAGTATTAGACTTAGAGGGTCATTACTTTTGATGATTCCGTCTTTTACTGACGAAGCTGAGGTCGGCCCCCCACTCGCACCAGGTTGTCCTTCATCCACTCTCCCTGCCTGGCAGGGTGTTGTGATGATGGCTGGGATATCCCAGGAGTGGTGGGTGGTCTGGTAGTCCACCCAGCCACCTGTCCAATTTACTTTTGAAAATTTCCAGGCTGGTTCCACTTACATTCGGGAGATCCCTAGGAAGGTAGTTGAACAACCGAGGTCGATTGTGGGGGAAGGAGTTGGTAACACTTCAGTTTCAGGGTGCACAGTAGGTGGCGCTGTTTATAGGCTACAATATATGTCTTATGACGTCAGAAGGTAGTGTCAGATATGAATAATTACAGCATTATATTTTTTTGTATATGAGTATATACTGGGGGGCTATGTCCCCCTGATTGAAACTCAGGATCATCGCAGGATAGTCCCCATGAGCAGTCCCCTTGAATTTACTTTTTTTGGTAAATATGTAGATTAGTGACTCGAACGATGGGATGTGCTATTTCGTCCGTGTTCCAAAATGATTCACGTTTTTGGAGTACATTTAAGGGGATGGCTCGTATGGGGGTAAACACAATGGGGGGACCACACTACGATGATCCTGAGTTTCATTAAATTGGGTGAACAATTACGGAGTTATATTTTTTTGTATATGAGTATATACTGGGGGGCTGTGCCCCCCAGAACCCCCCCCCCCAATTGATTGAAACTCAGGATCATCTCAGGGTGGTATTCCCCGCAGTGATATCTCCCCCACGAGCAGTCCCCTTGAATTTACTGGGGGGGAGGGTTCTCCCCAACAGCTTTTTACTGGCAGAAAAACCTAACCTAATAACAAACAATTCTTACTTTTATAGGTTTCTTTATTAGTTTATGTGCCTCTAAATAATCTAAAAGTTTTTCGCGATTATACAAAATAAAGCCGAATTTGAATAATGAAGAAGCACATGGAAAGCAGGAAAACGTAATAACGAAACAAAAACATTTGCAAAATGGGTCCTATTTATAAGCTAGACGTTGC
Organism: Ceratothoa steindachneri; assembly: GCA_963969495.1. NCBI lineage: Eukaryota > Metazoa > Arthropoda > Malacostraca > Isopoda > Cymothoidae > Ceratothoa > Ceratothoa steindachneri. The sequence goes on along the minus strand of OZ018318.1, from coordinate 183,189,504 downwards.
CAGTAAGAAGCTGTTATCATTCAAGGCTAACAAAAAAATATGAAAACAAAACAAAAAACAATAAAAGATATCAAGAAACCTTACCTAACTTAGAAAAAATTATAAACGAGCAGAGGCGCAGATATTTAGTAAATAATAGACTAAAAGTTACAAATCCTCAAAACAACAAAAAATATAACGCTGTGATTGGTTACATCTGAAGCTACCATCTCACGTCATAAGACATATATTGTAGCCTACTAACAGCGCCCCGAATCTAAAGTATTACCACTGATTTAACCAAATCATGTCAGCACCTTTAATTGTTTTGTGAATTATAATAGGGGGGGGGGGGGGGTCTGATGTCAGACAACTCAAACACGCAGGAATATTCCGGTAGGTGAACAAAAATATTTACAAAAAAAACCCTTTTTCGGCCGGGTCACTAATCTACATATTTATCTTTTTTCCCCTCCCAACAGCTTTTTACTGGCAGAAAAACCTAACCTAATGACAAACAATACTTACTTTTATAGGTTTCTTGATTAGTTTATGCGCCTCTAAATAATCTAAAAGTTTTTTGCGGTCATGCAAAATAAACCTGAATTCGAATAACGAAGAAGCACAACTAGAGCACGAAAAAGCCATAACGAAACAGAAAATCTGAGTGCTTTAATGTCCCCTCATTCCTCAAAGGGCGAATCGTTCGACGGATTGGTTTACGGCTGTTTGCATATCCAAAGAACTCCTAGGGATTCTCTTTACAAAGTCTCGACACTTGGAGTTCCTCAGACCGCTTAGCCACCCTTATGCTGGACTTCACTCTCCTGGCTAGCCTCTGGTATTTGTCAAAGTCACCCGAGATCTTCGATTACCGGTACACATTTCTCTTCTCCCTAAGCAATTGGCCGATTTCTTGATTAAACCACCTTGGTTGAACAGAAGACCGACGGGGGGAGGCATTTCAAGGGATAAAACGCGATTGAAGACTCATGAATGTGGTTTTGAAACTGTTCCACGAGTCGTCAACAGCCTCCCACACTTTTAGCCTTACGTCAGTCAGTCTAGCACAAAGACCTGCAAAGTCTGCTCTTCTCAAATCAAGTTTCCTAGATTTACTAGTTGCAAGCCCTGCCTTGGGGACTTTGACTACGGTTCCTAAGGTGGTGTTATGGAGTTTGTAATTAAATAGAATTGGTTTGTTAGTATGGGTGAAACAGATGATGACATTTGTGTTGGTCTAAAAATCATCTGCCACTTTGCTTCCCAGTCTTCAAGTGCAGTTAAATCATCTTTGAGCCGAAGGCAGTCATTCCTATCTACAATTGGTTTATAAACTAAGCTATCATCTGCAAATATTCTAGTGATAGTGGAAGGTCATTAACCCTTCTTTGGACACACTTAGAAATATTTGAGATATCAAAAATTCCTCTTGGGGTCATAAACTAGATGTATTTCTAAGACACTTTTACTCCTGAACATTTTTTGATTTGAGGCATTGTAAAATGTGAAAATAAATTGGTAAAGTATCCCACACAGGATACTTTACCACTTTTTTTTTCACATTTTACACTTTACACCCATATCACATTGGAACACATTTATCTGGCTATGTGCTATTAGATTTCTATGCACCTACCTCCATTATTGTGGATGTGGGCGGCATGTGTGTTGGAGTAAAAAGAGAGAGATCTGGCTAGTACGGCGACAGCTCAGAGAATGCTTGCGCAGCCAAGCTCCCACATGGGCTAGCATACTCTGATTGGTGCAGAATTATAGCCCAGGAGTTCCTGCATGGGCTGAAGCCGTCTGTTCCATCAAAGTATTGCACCACGTTGCGTCAAAAGCGTGGTATGAAGCAGTGGCCCCAAGATGGTACCTTGAGATACCCCAGAAGTCACAGAAACAGAAGAGGATTGACTACCATTGAGCACAACACGTTGCTCTCTAGTAGTCAAAAACATCTTAATCTGTGAAAAATTGATCCTCATATGTCATAAAAATATAATTTTCCTAATAGTCATTGGTACAGGACTTTGTCGAAGGCTTTGGCAAAGTCTAAAACTATGGCGTCCATTTGTCTGATTTTGGGGTAATTCAGAGATTGGGAAATGTCATGGGTCATCTCCAATAGTTGAGTCTCACAACTATTTGAACCTAAAGCTGTGCTGGACATCAGTTAGTATGTTTAGCCAATCAAAATGGTCCATGATATGTCTGTGAATTATATGCTCAAGAATTTTGTAGGAGATTGAGGTAAGCAAATCAGGTCTATAATTCACAGAGTGTGGGAGTTCTCCAGTTAATAGTGTCTGTGAAAATATAACATGCAGGACAGGGGCCAGTACCCTAGCACCAGCCTTAAGTATCCTGCAGGGTATATTGTCAGGTCAAGTGCTTTGTTTTGTCAGGTCTGGCTTAATCATATCTCCCCTCACACATCTTTCAAATAAGAACATATTTAATACCTTCATTCTATGTTCATATTCAAGGTGCTTCAGGGAAGGTATTATTTTTGTTGCCCTCCTTTGTACTGACTATGCTTGTATATAGTACTCTAATGTGACCTGACATATGAGTTGTAAAGTTTTAAGATAATCTCTTTACTCTTGTAACTAACATTCCTCTTAATGTATCCTAGCACCCTATTTGCTCTATTTTTTGCCTCAATACACTGCTTCAAAAACTTCAGTGACCTATTTACTACTATGCCTAAGTCCTCACCCTCAACTGAATTAAGCCAATAAATATCCATCATTTCTTTCACTTCCCATGTTAATAACCATTTTCTAAGATTGAAACTCATCTGCCCCTTCTGAGCCAAAGCTAATAACTTATTTAAGTCACTCTGTAGCAGGCCGAAAATATATCTCTAATCCCAATCGATCCAACCCGCTTCCTACACTGTCCGGACGTGAGAAATCGAGGGAGAATGAAACGGATTGTATATACAGTCCCTTTACTTACAAAAAAAGTACAATGATAGTTACAGTAATTTATATTTACAAGGGAAGTGTGCACACTTCAAAATGAGGCCAAATTCCCCAATCCAAATAAGATACCAAAAGAGAATTTTATAACAGGCGAATACAACAAATTTACTTAAATATATCTACACAAAACATAAAAAAACACAACAACAACCAAACGAAAAGGGGCACGCGCTATCACTTGTGTGCTGGAGGTGGGTGGTAGTAGGCTAACATAAAAGGAGGCAGGATTGTCAGCCAATGCGGGTATGGTGGTCCAGGTGTCTAGCGAGGTATGAAAGCCCTCCGTCTCAGGGCTGGGCGGAGCACTCGTCTAGAGAACCCTTCTTGCCGTCCGTCCAAGCTTCCACTCTCTAAATGTATATCCAAACAATCCTCAAAATATAATCTTTTGATAAAAGATTATTTTAAACAAAGTACTATTTTGTTTTAATTATAGTGATATATCAAAACTAGCTACTATCTTTCCAGAATATGGCGCTTTGATAAAAGATTATTTTAAACAAAGTACAATCTTGTTTTAATTATAGTGATATATCAAAACTAGCTACTATCTTTCCAGAATATGGCACCTGGAAAGAAAGAAAAACATGGTAATCATTTTATACATAAAATAAACAAAAACAAAACAAACCCATTCACACACACACACACATTCTTACAGAGGGAGGGAGAGGGTACTGAGAAAAGGGGTTGGAGAATGGCCCTTTTACACACACTCACATTCGCTCCACCACAACTCTGCACGTTAAAGCTACTCTCAACTTCTTTTACTACACCTGCCAATTTAGTGTCATCAGCAAAAAATGACACTTTGCTATTTACAGCCTCCCCAAGATCATTTATATAAACTATGAATAATAAAGGGCCTAGAATCAAGGTTGGAAAAAACCCTGTTTTTTTTTAAAAACTAATCTACTTAGGTTTTATTGTTTTTTGGGGGGGGTTTATGTATTAAAGTTCATAAACAGACAATAAATCACAAGAAAACAAATCACAACCACTGAACTCCTAAAAATACTCTTTTAATTTAATTGCACAATGTTAAAATTAACCCAGTAGCTATTACCATATAGTATAATAAAAACTAATATTTTCATTCCTAAGGATGGACAAATGTGTGACATTATAAATAACTTCTAATGTTGTATTTATAAATAGAGCAAAATTAGTAAATGAAAAATAATGAATGTTTTTTTGGTATAATTTAAGATGAATTTACCAAATTACCTATATGATTAACAATTTTTCATATTTGATACTATAAAATAGTTTCTTCTGAAATATTTCAAACCATACAGGTTCTGTGCCAGTTTTGTACATGTTCTGAACCAGCGTGGCCTTGCAGGTGTTGTCACTTGCCTAGTATGTCAGTTCAAGTATTGCTGTCATAATACAGACATAATCACTTCTTAAGTAAAATTGTTTTCAGTGGTCTGATGATGAAATATTTTCATTACTTACATGTTCAAAGTATTTACGTTCTCAATTAAACCACTCAAAACTGAGGAAGTGCGAACATATTTGTTTTGTTATATAGCTAGTCTTTGTTTTTAATATATTTACTTCCAGTGTTTGTGAATGACTGTGTTTCAGATATATAAATTAAATATAGCTACTGCATATATATATATATATATATATATATATATATATATATATATATATATATATATATATATATATATATATATATATATATATATATATATATATTGCAAAATAAATAACTATAATGCAAGTAGCTACATTTTACTGTTAGCAGCAAAAGCATTATTGGTATATAGTGCCTAGCAGTAAAAGTGTGTCTATTATTCTTCATTCAGTTAAAAAAATTTTATGTACTTGTAAGAAAATAAAAAAAATGTGATTTTGCATAAAACTAAAATATAAAAGGAGCTTAGTTAAATAGTTATATAGCAAATAGAAAATTAAAACTCATAATGAATATAATGTTATTTTTTGCTGATAGCATATAACAGGCATTGTACCTCTTAGTTATATATATTTGTGCTAAGATGCCTTTTGGTAGTGGTCAGAAAAAGGCTGAGGAATGGTCACATGTCTCAGACATTGAAAATGATAAAAACAATGTTATATGCATGTTATATACAATCATTGCAATATCAAGATCAGCAAGAAGATTGAAAGAATTCGTAATCACTTGTTAAAATGAAAAAAAGAGTTAGAAGAAGAAAGTAACATTGATGTAATTGAAGAGATTATAGAATTGGAACAAGAACCAAGACCAGGCACTTCAGCTAGCAATGTTAGCAATGCAATCATAAGTTCATTTTTAAGCTACACCTCATGTCTTGATGCATCTACGTAAGATAAGCCTAAGCGACAAAAGACAATGAGTTGATTATTGATTGTTTAAGGGCTATGCAACTTCAATCAAGAATTATTGTCACTCGTCAGAAGGAAGGAGGAGAGGCTAAGCTGGAGCCGGACGGAGTGCTGAATCCCGTCAGCACAGTGGCCAGTATGGCAAATCGCCGCGTCCCTTATGGAAAGACAATGAGTTCATTTGTAGTTTCTACTACTTCAGAAGTTAAAGAGCAAATTGATATTCAATTAGCTTGATACTTTTTTCTGCTAATGTTGCTTTCAATGTAGTTGAAAATAAAGAATTTATTAAATTCTGCAGCTTGCAAAGTCCTAGGGAATGAACTACTTGATGCAGTGTACAAGTCTGTATCTAGTGAGATAAGGGATGAGCGGTCAAATACTACAAATAGTGACTTTAAAAAGGCTTTGACAATAATGCAAGACGGTTGGAGCAATCTATCTAATCGCCCCATCATTGCTCATAGATTACCAAAGGAAATTTTTGTTTTTTATTAGTACTAGTTGCATTTATTTTTATTTTACATTAAAATTTATTTTCAGGTGTTTCAACTGCTTATAGAGGAGCTATTATTTAATATTTCAAATAATATGGAAGAAGACTTGGAAAACTTATGCATAAATAAATGGTAATATAATGGTGTGAAAAGGTAAAATATTAAAAAAAAACAACAGTAAAACTCGCTGGATTTTTTAATGCCAACCCTGCCTAGAATGGATCCCTGAGGTACACCACTGATAACGTCCCTCCACTGTGACCTCACCCCATTCAATACACCTGTTTCCTCTCTTTTAGCAATCCAATTCAAAACTCAAAACTTTACGACATATCCCATGCATTTTTAATTTGTGAACTAGTCTCCTATGTGGAACCTTATCAAAAGCTTTGCTAAAATCTAAGTAAATTACATCAACATTCTCTCCCTTATCTAATTGTTTAGTTACATAATCCATAAAATCCAGTAAATTTGTTAAACACGATCTTCAAACTATAGAAGTTAAGCTTACTGGCCTAAAGTTATTTGGGTCGTCTTTACTTTCCTTTTTAAAAATTGGCACTGCATTTGCTAATTTCCAATCATTAGGTATTTCTCCAAACTCTAGTGATCTAGTATATATCTTCTCAAGAGCTACTGCAATACTATCTACACCTTTGAGTAACCTAGAATGAATGTTGTCTGGGCCAGATGACTTACTAGTATTTAACTCCAATATAAATAAGCCCTTTAATTATTTCCCTATTCACATTAATGGTATTCAACACTACTTCACTTGACCTAGAATTATCATCAATTAATCTATCTGGATTCTCTTCTGTAAATACTAAAGAAAAATGATCATCAGATTTTTTCAAAACCCCTTCATATCTAATAGGCCCTATTTTATCAATGTTAGAGTTGTTATTAATTCTATTTGTTATTTATTCTAAATGTTGTTAAGCCTCTAGTTTTTCTATTACATTCCCTTATATCAGACATATAAGCCTGACCCCAGAAAAAAATTTGGTGAAACTTCAAAGACCTGGTGTGTTTTTTGTTTTAAAAATAGTACTAATGGTGTTTTAGGCATTCTAGTCATTATTTACAGCTTTGATTAGGTGCAGAAAGCACTTATTTTTAAGATAGTAGCACTCTGAGTGTGACTATTTGCAGAAATATTATCTTAAAATTAACTGCTTTCCAAGGCAAAATGAAGCCATAAGTGATGAGTGAAATGCCTAAATACACCATTAATATTATTTTTACTACAAACTAACTTAACCTAAAACAACTAGTAGTATTAACAATTTGAAAGCCTGGTAATCTTTTACATTAGCAACTTGGGTGTTTTTGTTGTTGTTTCATTCCAAATTGAACAATATCATGTTTCTGTATATGAATATGCATTTGGTTACTAAAAGTCGTTATCGAGGTGTGCTATGGGTTCCATTAGGGTGGGCTCTGCTCCCCATTATCCCCTCATCACTCGCTTTAATTGCGCTTCAGGTACAAGCACAACAAAAAATTTGGGACCAAATGATGAAGCATTATGGGATAAAATGAAAAACCCCTGCCTGATTTGGTATTGTAAAAGATTATCAACCAGTGGTGTGCGATAACTTTTGAAGATTATAATAATAAGTATTTTTAATGCGCGCCTTTCAGGGTTGTTAGCCCTCTCAGAGAGCGCAGGTTGTTTAGCGAGTGTAGAGAAAGTTTACAGGGGAAAGAAGGAAATTGTGAAGAGATGAGTCTTCAGGAAATGTTTAAAAGTAGCAAGGGAGGGAGAGGATCGGACTTCAGCAGGAAGAGCATTCCAGAGTCCAGGGGCACAAACTGAGAAGGAACAGTCACCCATCAAGCAGAGGACAGAAGGAGGAGTGTTCTAGAGGGGAGCGAGGTTAGACCGGAGTGCCCGAGGAGTTTGACAGCAGGAGAGGGCACACGAGAGGTAAGGTAGAAGAGCCTAAAGGTTTTTGGCCTTATAGGTGATGGGAAGAATTTTATAGAGGGTACGGAAGCGAATAGGTAACTTGTGTAGCTCCTGTAACAGAGGCAGTGAAGGAGGAGCCTGGCAGCATAGTTCTGAACTAGTTCTAGGGGGCGAAGTGACAAAGAGGGGAGAATTGCAGTTGTCTAAGTGTGAGGTGATGAAGGCATGAATAGCAGTCTCAAGGCTTCGATGATCAAAATGGAATTGAACACGTGAAAAGTTGCGGAGAAAACTGAGGGAAGACTTACAACTACAATGGATGTGCATTTTAAAGAGAGTTGCTCATTGAAAATAACACCAAGATTCCTGACAGTATCAAAGAAGGTGACATTGGTTTCCCCAAGTTTAAGGGATGGGAAAAGAGTTTTAGATTTCTCCACCATCGAGGCAATTAATTCAACTTTTACAAAAATAAATGTTAATTGAAGTAAATATGTTGTTGATTAAAATAATTATAAAATTGTAAGGTACTCACTTTATTTAAATGTTTTTTTTAAAAAACTTTATTTAAATTTAGCCAAGATGTTCTTTCATATTGGCCTACATTGTATTTGCATGGGCCTACCTTTTTTAATAATAGTTTCTCTTTCATTATAAGTCATCTCACTGAACTTCATTTTAAATATTTTTTTTCCCAACTTCATTTGTATCCATTTTATTTAAAAGGGGGTTATCATTTAAAAAATGAATAAACAATGCGCTCCTCTTATCTAAGCGCTGCCTCATAACTACTGATCTCAAAGATACAAAGGGTGACTAATGACTATGGTAGGCCCTGCAGAATCCCAGAAATATTAACAAAATGCTTAAGATATAAGAGCTTCACCATACTAGAGTTTTTACTATTTAGCTGCTTTCTTTCCTAGAACCAGTATTTAAATATAACCAAAAAAATTGTTTAAGCTTCAGAGCATAATAATAGTTACATCAATGTGTTTTAGATATTTTGTTGCTTTTTCTTAGATTCTGGTAATTTGGCAGGGTTGCCAGATGCAAGCTGATGACTGCAGATCCAAATTTACTTCCTTTTCCGTATACAAATAAGTTATTTTTTTCTTAATTCTAACACAGCGTTTGATATCTAGATAAAAATCATAAAACTCTAATGACTGTATATTATTACTAAAAGCAAAACATCTTTTAAACTATTCATTCCAAAGCACTAAAAAGCAAAACTATTATTGAAATTAAGAGAATAAAAAGAAAGAGTAGAAATCTCGACGAAAAGGAGGCAGTCAGTCTAACGCCAATTTGATTGAAACTGAATGGCACTGTATGGCGTATACAAGTGTAGGCAAGCTTAAATGTGAGAATAAAATTGAATCTGCTGTCATATTAATTGTTGGGGTGTAATTTTGTTTGCTTTTCTTCTTAAATAGGGGACGCATTGCTTCCCTTGCTTCCAATGACTGTATGCCACTGTTATCAACAGCCTAGCATTAGGTTAAAATGCATAGACAAACAAAACTTAGTATTTAGTGCTGAGGATATTGTAATCGAGCCACACCTAACCACATCTGTTGCAATGCTTTGCTTTCAAAAGTCCATTAAATTGGCCAAGGAAATTAGCAAAAGCTGTATTATTAAAGTTCAACAAACTAAATGTGCAAAAATCACAAGCTGCCATCATTCACAAATGATTTGCCAAATGGGTTTGGGTGTTAAATTTGAAATCAGTGCTGTTATAAGTGCTTGCACTCAGGGTTGCCAATGTTTGAAATAAGGTTGAATTAAGTGTTGCCAGTGTGTGAAAATAATGGTTTATTTTCACATTAAGAGAAGGTAAAGCAGACTTATTTTATGTCGATTTTAACCTCATTAAGGTGAAGTATCTTAAAATTATGTACTTTCTGTGGCAAACTGAAACCATATATGACTTGTGAAGTTTCACCAAAAAATTTAAACTTTTATAACTTCTTTTGTAACTTTTATTGATTAGAAGGATCTAAAACCTTGTGATCGATGGTGCTATCATCATCTCAATTTCTTTAGCTTATATTGTTGTTATACTCTATTTAGCACTTTCATTAATTGTAAATTTCCAGAGGATCCCCACCATAATCTTTGTATATAAAATGCATTTTTCTGATGTTTTTAGGGGCTGGAATGAGATTATGCTCATCATTACCTCAACAATTCATTTCCTTTATCGATAATGAGCTTGATTTATTTTTATTATATTGAATATTCCTCACAATGTCTCGTAGCCCCCAATCATCTATCACTCTTTGTAATCCAATTTCTTATAATCTCTTACCTAAACCTAAACTTACTCAGCTTAAACCCATTGGTACATCCCTACTCACCAAGCCACCTAAAAGTCTCTTTCACATTCTGACTCTGAAACTCTCCTGTTCAGTTTATAATTATTCAGTGAATTATACCTACCTATACTAACTACATTACACTTGATTATGTTGAAATTCCATTTGCCATTTCTCTGCCCATTGGGATAGTATGGTCAATTCATTTTGTAATACCTTGGCTTCAGAGTCAGACCCTATAATCACACCTAACTTAGTATCATCAACAAACTTGCTCAGGTCACTAATTATACCGACCTTCAGTTTACGATTATAGTCCTAATGTGTACTATTACTGTACCTTTTTCAGTCAAAGGTGGTTGGAATGGTTTGTCCAGTTCGGTCTACTGACACCCTTTGTGAGTTTAAATCCAAGTTGTACCACTATATGGATAGTTTAGATATGATTTGATAATGACCAAAAAAAGTTCTATAGGTATATGATCTTACCTTATTTTACATCCTTATTTATGGATGACTTGCAGATGTTTTAGCTTGGATTTGAACCGTTATCAAACTTCATCTGAGATTTCATTGCACAATACTTTGCTAATGGCTTCTTATAATTCTATAATTGAGCCCGTGTCATGGCATTCCATCCTATTTTAATTATGAGCAATAGATTATTAGATTCATATCTGGGCTATTACTAGGCCAATCCAAAATATAAAATTAGTCGGTAAGCCATTTTGTCACAATTTTTTCATTTTGACATGGCGAATGAAAGTTGTTTAATGGATTGTCCAACATTTTGGTTTGTTCTTAAGAAGGAAATACAGGTTATTGTGCCCATCATAACTGAACCAATTCCAAACCATCACACTTGGCAGATGTTTCATTATCTTGGGAATATATCTGGAATTTATTTTATCTGAGCCAATGTGCCATCAACCTTTTGGGGGCAACTTATGAAAGTAAGTTGGAAAAAACCTGGGTTAAAAAAAAAACAAAAAACAAACACCACTGGGTTGGATATCCTTAATGAATAATCCTGATTTGCAGCAGGATCATCAAAGTATCAAGGATAGGTTCAAGAAGTCATGAAGCCTGTTAATTACTTTGCTTACATGACTGATCCTCGTTACTTAGGTAAGTTGTAATTCTGCTAATTTAGTATTGCAGAAGAATTACATACTAAATGCAATTTTTACATTCTGAAACTGAAAGTAGAATGTTGTCAATGCCTGAATGCAACAATTTTAATTTGCTATATTTAAAATCCCAGGAGAAAATCTAGATATGGAAGCTGAAGAACAAGCTGAGAACTGGCTCAATGAAATTCATCCTGATTATGCAGTGGGAATGTATGAATTTCAGCTCAATGATAGTCAAATTTTCCCACCTCACGTTTTTCTAAATCATTTAAATCCAGCCTTTCTTCAAACAAGTGGTGACATATAATGAATATGAAGCAGAAGAAAAAAACAAATGGGAAGAAAATGCCAGATGGATTTTGTTTATTTTTAGGGTCCATACATTCATGTCCAGCTAGTTCAGCTGCAATAGAGAGGTTATTTTCCTCATTTGCACTTATATGGAATAGAATGAGAAACAAATTGGGAGAGAAAAAGTGTAGAAACTAGTGAAAATCTACAAACACTTAAAAGGAGAACAAGATACAGAATGGTAAATTTTTATGCTTGATAGTAAAAGTTAACATAACATAACATAATTTCATGGATGACAAAAGCCACAAGGGCCTATCAAAGGCCATCCGCATCCGTCAAAACCCACCCACAAAAAGCACCATCACCAGGGAAAGACAAAATCAAAGTCCCCCACAATATAATATAACATGACAAAAGCCACAAGGGCTCATCATAGGTCATCTGAGTCAAACAGCCTCTTTTTTAAGGCACCCAAACTCCCAGGAAAACTACATCCAGAGGATTGCGTCCAGAAACAAGGGTATCACCAATCAAGGCTTGTCAAGAACTAAATCATGCAGCTATAGATATATACAAACAATATTAATATATACAAAACTTAGGAACCACCACAACCTTCCCTCCCCATAAACTCATCCAACATACTCTTAAATACATTTAGATTTGGACTACCTACTACCCTCCGCGGCAATTTGTTCCAGAAGTCTACCACTCTATTGGTGAAAAAATATTTTCTTAAATCCAACCTACACCCTTGCTTTTTAATTTTCAAGTGGTGACCTCTAGTCCGATTTCCATCATCTAACTCAAAAGACTTGCTAACATCCAATTTATCTATCCCAGAAAATTTTTTAAAGAGCTCAATCATATCCCCTCCCCCACACCTCCTTTTGACCTATTAACTGAGATAAGGTTCTGTTTATTTATTTCCCTTTATATATGGCTGAATTAAAATTTAATTTGTATCATTATCCCTTATATCAAAGCAAACACTAGGACACCAGCTAATTAAATTTTTATATGTATTCCCCCCCCCCCCTAAATCCACTTAGGCTGGGTTTTGGGGGTGTTTTTTTTTTAATGCTAACCCTGCTTTCCACTCATCAACATTTGAATGAAGGTATTTTTTGCAAAGAGTGCCACATTTCATTAAAGAATGGCTTTCTATTATCATGGTGAGATGGTATAATCCAAGTTCTTTCTTGAGCTGTTCCTGCATAGGTAATTCCTAAACACAAGATAATAGATTATTCATATTAAATTTTATTTTCTAGTTTTTTCTTCTACTAAACATTTTATAAGTTCACAAATTTGTTTACCTTGATCTGCCAGATCATTCTCTTAGAGATATTCTTTGCAAGTAAAACTAACTACTTTGAGCTGTATTCAACTTCATAGCTATCTCTGTGATTTCCCAGATTATGTGAAGCAAGAATAGTACCTCAATAATTGCTATTAAGTTGTTTAGTAAATAATCTTTTTGATACTTATTTGCAAGAAAAGTAAAAATTACAGGAAATTAATGAAAGACTAACACATCCACTAGCAATTAAGGCTTGCCCCACACTGAGAATGTGGGCATTGGAAAGCCCTTAAATAGCTGAGCAACCTCCAAGGTATTAGATGTTGCTATGTAGAATAGAAACAGAATTCTGTCCCTGAATTAAGAAGGAAAGCAAGCTTGTTTTTTTCAGGGTGGTTGGATACATTTCATTGGCACTGTAGATAATTTTAATTCCATTTATAGATCGATAACATCCTCTAAATAGATTGTTCATACTTTGGTATTATATTTGATGGAATCCTTTAGATGGTTGTTTGCTTGTTTTTGGTAATGAAAAATGTCTGTGGGCTGTTCACTGAGATAGCCCAGAGTGACTGAATGGATATGTTTTTCTACAATTCTTTAGCAATATATTAAAATACAATTTATTTATAGATTGTATCCTTTCAGGTGATAACATCGGTCTGTTCTTGGCATTATGCAGTTTATTACCAGTTGCTGTAATAATTAGTTTTGTCACCTTAATTCTATTTCGAAGAGATCTTCATACAGTAAGTATTGTGGCTAGATTCTATATATTAAATTTATTCAGTAAGAAAAATGAAATTGTACAATAATTTTAATTCATAGCATGTAAATTGTCAATAGAAGTTTTACCACCAATCTGCACTCATATAAGATGCCAATTATATCTCTGTGGGGACCTACAGTTTAATGTAGAATTATAAAATATATTAATAAATGGATAAATAGATGATATTGGAGAAAAGAATATAGGTATGATATATATTCAGAAATTTACAAAAGTGGGAAGAGGTTTTATGAATATAAGCAGGACTGCATTCCATAGCCATTGTTTTTTGGTGCAATGCACTCTCACTATTTCTTAACTGTCCCGATAGTGCCTCTAAGGTGGTGCCGCAGGTAGACTTGCACCTGGTCCCTGGAAGAGTGATTTCTTCCTACCCCCATGTCTCTTATAGACTCAAAGTAGATTGAAACTACCTGGGTCTTATTCCTTCTAGACATTTCCAATTGACCCCCTTTTTTCCAACACTTCAACACATCATTCTTTTGATTTGGAGAAGGCCTATGATACTATATGAGGATATAGTATGATGGAGACCCTCCATATTGGAGCATGGGGTTGCCTTGCAGTTGTCTTGTTTGAGTTCCGTTTGGCTAGCATTTTTAAAGCGGCTTGCCCTTGTAGGCATTTGCCAAGAGTGACCCTCTTAAATTAAAAAAAAAAGTCTGATTTCCTGCAAGATAGTCAAAATTTGGGTATTGGGAGCCTCACCTAAGAGGTCTATATTCAAAGCCTTAAGGTCTCTTGTATCCACTCTGCACATTATTTATTCAGTGATGTTGAGCATCTGGGGTGCTAACGTGGCTACTTATTTACTTTTTTGTGGCTCCTTTATTTGCCCCAAGCTAGGCTGCACATGCGAGTTTTATGCATTGCTAACCAAGTGTGATTTTTAGGAGGGAGATTAAAACAACCATCTAATCTGTTTGCTGACTAGCACCTTCTGCACATCCCCTATAGAGAGCCTCCTCCATACCTATGTAAAAGAATGTTACTACATAAAAGGAGACAAAGAGCAAGAACTTAAGAAAATTTAATTATACTTCATGTGCCAGATGAAAAGATTTAATAATAGGGAGTTTGTATATGGCACTCTTCAAGGCTATCAACCTTCAGTGAGTGCTTGTCTACACAGAGAAGGGAGGAATCTTCATGGCATACTTGAAGGGACCAAGGGAAAAGGAAGATCATTCCACATTCTTGGAGCAAATATTGGGAGAGTGCATTCAATAATACCCCCACCTATTAAGGGAGAATGAAATTGTCCTGTTTTAAAGATAAAAGGTTGTTGTAAAAAAAAAAAAAATGGTTAAACAATAATTTATTGCAAAATGTACAAAAAAATAACTTACATCTGGCCAATTTAAACCATAGAGCTGTTTTTAGTAATACATTACCATATTTAAGAATCCAATCAATATCCTGCATTCTGATTGGTCATCATTGGTCACGTGACCATATTCACAGCCGCTTATTGGATAAGGGTTTAAAAACCAAGAATACCTACCTACCTTTTTCCAACTTATTCATATTACTAAATTAAGTTTTGATAATACAACTTAATTCCAAGCAAGGAACAAGTCTTTTTTAATAGTCACATCAAATCAAATGAATGCAAAAAGGACGAAATGCATATCGTCGCCATCACTATGAGAGATTGTAACTATCAAATAATTTTTTGTCAGCTTTTGGAAAAAAAATTCTGGAAGCCATTCTCACACGAATATACTCATTTCTTTCATCATGACCAGCAATTTTACTGCATGCACTTGTTAATTTGAGAATCAGGCGCTCCACTGATTGGGTGTGGGTTAGGAAAGCTAATAATTCAAATTTGCTGACAATCAAATCCTGAAGTTCAGCAATGGTGAGATCGCAAGTGAGGATAGACTCAGAAATCATGATTGAATCCCAACCGATAAGTTCAGCAATGGTGTTGTGTTCACATTGAAGTTGAAGGGAGGAGGAACAAATTTTCTCAACTTTTCACCAACATCACTCCCTTGGTGAAGGTCCCTAATCTTGCGAATGGTGGAGGCACAGAGATTTGGATCATCATTGCAAATGAGAGAGACAAGCAGATTTTCTGTGTGCGCGTTCCATGATTTGATATAAGGGAACACTATGTGTCGCATTGATTGAGGAAGAAGGAGGAGACATTTGATTTGGAAAAGAATGTGATGCGCGCATCAGAAATGTGTGGTTGAGTTTTGATTACAAACCAACAAGGAATGTAGTTGGTGATAATGTAGGAGATGAGTTTAAAAAGATGCTTGGAGAGGTAAGTTGCTCCAAGGCAACAGGCTAAAGTCAAACTACCTCAAGTGGGAAATGAGTCCTGCCTTCAAATCTTACAACACTTCATCTGTCATCGGAATTTCAGGTCCATCTGTAATCGGAATGAACATTTCATCCCATGCTAACTCTTCCACCTTTGTCAAAGACTTCCCTATTGGTCCCTTGAAAGAATTATTGCCTGTTGTAGGTCCACCCATGGTTTGGAATTGATGAGGAGGGGCAAATTCATTTGTATCCAAGGTCACAAATTGACTGATGAAATTTTTCACTGTCGATCCTCAATCTTTTTCAAGATGCTGCCATCTCTCTCTCAAACATATACATATAATTTACTGTCACTCACCTCAAGAAGAGAAATATAGGTGAGAAATGGGCCCTGGCTTCAAAGTTTTCAGTTACAGATCAATTTTCCCCACTTTGAATGGATTTGGTGATGAGGAAAAAGTACTTCTGATCAGAGGACAATCCGACAACACTTCCTCTGTCATCGGAATTTCAAGTCCATCTGTGATCGGAACGAACACTTTATTCCATTCTAACTCTTCCACCTTTGACAAAGACTTTCCTATTGTTTCAGATACCCTGGGTCTTGGTTTCATCAACCAACTTCCAGTGACTAACCACTGTTGCTATCTTCATACATCACACAGGCAGCCTGAAAGCACCTCTCAGACATAAACTTAGTGAAAAATAGCCCTAACAATGCAAAGCTGGTGGGCAGATGTACAATTAAACAAACTGCTCTGTAACAATGAAATTGAGACGGTAACAACAGATCACTAGGGCATTGAGAGGGTATGAATGGGACCCAAAACTGTAGAACAAAATACCGCACTACATTTTCTTAAATAGTCTTTAATTTTTATAAAAATTGCATATAATATTTTTTAGCTTTGCCTCTAATACTGTCCAAATTTTATTTAATTGAAAACTGGATGAAAAGGTTAAGGGAAAGTAATGCGTATTTGAAGAAAGGATGCACCAAATACTAGAGAATAATAACATAACTTTCAATTTACTTGTAAAAATTCATAACATATGTATGATAACACTCCCACATGTATTGTAGATTGCTACTGATGTTATTACTCATCAGGCTGATGAGTTTGAGTTTGGTTGACAAATTCTTCAAAAGTAGGTTGTCTGGTGTCTGAGTGAATGAATGATGGTGAAATTTATAAGGTATTGTAATCAGGCAAAAAGTATGATTTCAAATATAATGAAGCTCAATGAGGTTACTAACTCAGTCAATAAAGAAAATGGGTTACCCTTCAAAAGCAACTGCTAGGGAAGATCATGATGCAATGGATGTCAATTTGAGACCAGCCAATATTTCGCATCATTCCCATGAACCAGTGTGTCTTGGCAGACTCGCATTTCTTGATAAGAGAAGTGGGAATCATAGCACACTCCCATGTTAAGATGTCACTCATTAATAAAGAAAATAAAATGGTTAGGTTGGCCTTCACTACTGAGCATTTCCTGTGGAGTGCTGAGAAGTGTGAAAAGCAATTTTAATTTATTTGGCTGCAATTGAAAGCATTATCTAAGGCTTCATACAGGTGAAAGATTAAATCTTGCATGCATGCAAAAATTTTGGTTGCAGCATTCAGCTATGGGTAATATTTCAAGCACTGCATTATGTCCGCTTCTCAACTTATGCATCAAAGTAGCACTGTAATCAAAAGAATCTGCTTTATTAACATTTGATCCTCTCTCTGAACATTGGGAATATGTGAGCCCCATAACAAATAGAGTGAAGCATTTCTTGGATCCTGAAAATATTGAGAAAATGAACTGACCTTTGCAGAATCCCATTTCGAACTTGATATCAAACATGGCAACTATTCAGTGAGAAGTTTAAGGATTTAAAACTGACCGATGCTGAAGATTTCTGGCAAAGATTGGAAGAAAAGGTGGAAATATTATGCCAGAACAACACAACACCATTTATAGATAGTCTCATTAATCAAATTAATTAGCATGAATTCACCCTCTGAAGATTTTACAGTCCTATCCCCAAGTGACCTTTACTCTTTTTGTAACTTTACAGAGCTTTTGCCTACCTTTTGGATTAGGCATTTGATCCCTATATCAGGGGCCCAAAATGTGACTAGATAGTGTAGCAGAGGTAAAGCCCTCAACTCCACCTCAAACCTGGAGCCTATGAGGCTGTCTTGGGGCACCAAGTTAGAGTGGAGGGAGGCTGTTGCATGCTGAGGGAATTTTATAGCACACCCTGTGTGATAGCAGCCCATGCAACAGCTAGGAAGTAGAAGTTGTATTGCAACTTAATCTTGCGTGAGATACATCCAAGTGGGGTGGACTCAGTCCAGGATTGCATCCGGGTGGGGGTGGTCCTGTCATTTCCACTTGGAAATGACTGACCACTCTTAAACTTTTTGTTCCTTGCCCTAAATGGTGGTTAGAGTTTAAAAAACACACCCTTGTTCCTTGATTTTGATATAATAAACAAGAAATTAATGCTGGCAAGATGCTTTCTATCCGAAGTGAAAAATACATAACTGGTGAGGGAGGCCCTTCATTGTACATCTTTCTTGTCCATAGTTATTTGACAATCCACTTATCCAATTATTTTCACACTTTATGAACTTTTTTTTTAAACTGTGGTAGAGATACCTTCATTGGTTTTTGCCTTTTTTTTATAAAATAGGCCAGTCAGTGTTTGATACATTTTAGGTGTATGGCCACTTCAAAAGAATGAAAGGATGTTAGTAATTAATATACTTAGCTCCCTTCCACCTAAAATTGCCTGGGAATGTCAGAAGATGTCTCTACAAGCAGCTAAAATTATATCTAAATTGGTTTTGTTTAAAAATGTCAAAGACCAGTAGAAACTGGATCTCCATTACTAATGTGTAGAATATACATAGCCCAAGTTGTCAAAAGAGGCAATTGCTTCAAGTGCTAACGGCCAGGAAGAGATGTGATTCTTTTGACCTTTCCTACTCTGTATCTCTGGTAGTGAGAAGAGGCTTTAAAAATAATTTAAAAACTCCCTTGAGAGACGAGAACACCCTTGCTGTGAGATAATCTGTAACTATTCATTTATGAGCATTTCAAAAGGACAATTCTGCTATGGACTTCTTTTGTTCCCATTCACTTTTAAATAGCTGATTCAAAATCCTTTTTTACTGCACTAGGATATAAATGTGCAAGTATTTTATCTTGTAACACTTTATCTTAATCTTGCCTACAGTAATTTTTTCCTCCAGAGCCATTGATAAATTGCTCATCAGTGGTGTACTTTTGCTTGGTCATCTGTTTTTAGCATTCTTATCTTATTCATTAATAAAAACAAATCATCCATAAATTGATTTTACTTTCCATTTCAGATGTGTTTTTTTATTGGTATTTTATTATGTGAAGGACTGAATTTGGTATTTAAGAATATTATTGCCCAGCCTCGACCACATATAAAAGAAAATCTATATACAGTGTATGGTATGCCTTCATCTCACTCCCAGATGTCATGGTTTTTTGCAGTTTACTGCATTTTATTTGTGATTTTCAGGTAAGTTATTCCTCAATTTGATTTTTTTAAAAACTTCTCCTAGCCCCAGTGCCTGTGGTAGTCTCAAAACAGCCTCTTTTTTTTTCTTTTTTTAATGCACATCTCATTTTCATTCTTTTTGGCCACTTTTTTTGCAGACCCCCTTATAACTTCATTTGTTGGTTGGTGGTTAATTTGCCAGGTTAGTCTCTGACCAGCTTCCATTCACTTATCCTTAGTTTGGGTCTGGAGGAAGGCGGTGGGGTGTTATTCTCTTACTACCCCTATCTTTTCTCTTACTACCCCTATCTTTTCTCTTACTGCCCCTATCTTTCCTTTTTTTAGGATTTTACTACCAAGTCTCAGAGGTATACTACACCAGAAAGATTTTCCCATTGAGTGAAAAAAATGGCTCGCCTGATATATGCTCTCCTGTCCAACTGGTAGCTTTTGATACCCAAAATATGGGTCCTCAAACCCAATCCTGATATAGTACAAGAAATAAAATGACTTTAAGGGGGATGAAATGGATATTGATGGACAAGAAAAGGATATTTCTATGATTGGTGTTGCCCCAAATGGGATTCCCTTAAACCAAACTCTTCTGGTGTATTTAAATGAAGCTCAATCTTTCCTAAGCTTCTTGTTCTATTGCCATCATTTAAGGAGCTGAGCCATTATAGTTTAAATAATTGGAAGTTTTTGATTAAAAAAAAAAAGTGTAGCTCTTTCAGACAAATTCTTTAGACTTAGCCCCACCAAGTATTGTTGTTTAAATATTAGTTTGAATTTAGAAAAAGAGTTTGATGTTGAATTTGATTAAAAGTAAATAATTGGTTACTGCTCATTTAAATATGATGAATTAACTTACCTTGGATAAATTACTTGCCAAATTTATTCAAAATGTCAAGGCAAAATTGCTATATCTAAAGGTAAGACAAGTCTAAAGGGATTGAAGCGCAAAGTAGTTTGAAAGTAATGCTCATGAGTTGTAAGAGGAGTTTTAGTTGAAAGCAAAGTATGAAAGGAGAGTGTCTTCTATCACCCAAGCTAGAGTTTGGGGCATTAGTGTAAGCCATATTCATGGGAAGAGGGACCCCACCCCCAATGAGGGGCCATAAGAGCATTAAGCAGCTATGCTGACAAAGTTTGACATTGTCATAAAATTGTCTAGTGCATGGAGAGGCATGTTCCCAACTGATGAGAGGAAATGAAAACGTGTGCTAAGATAGATATAGAAAATACAGGTGTCTAAAGAGGTAGATAGAGAAAATAATTCTCACAACTTCCCCATTACTGAAGCTTTGAAAGTGAATAAAGGTTTTGAATATTAAGAACTAAGTTAACCTCTTCTTTTTTTTTTTTTTTTACTTTAATTAAGTATCATTCTATCTTTGAGATTCTGCATCTTTTCCTCTGACTGAAGGGTGGAAGCCCTTTTTGGACAGGTTGGGTCATTGCAAATCTTTCACAAGTGGAGTTAATCCCTCAAGACCAGAAAACCTATTTAAAATTTCTGGATCCTCGTTTGATGTTGGAACTCACAGGATAGATTTGAATTGTTAGATCCAGAGTGGGTAATAGAGTTTGAGGGGTTATAGAAGTTTGGTGTCATATCATACCGATGAACAAGTTCAAGTACTTACTTCATTTACCAAAAGGTTTCATCCATATAGGAACTTTGAATGAGAATATATCCTACCTTCAACTGGTTCATCCAGGAACTTTTGTAGAGATCTCTACTCTGTTACCTCAAACTTAGAAATTCAAAGATTTATATAGCTCCTTGTGAGGATCAACTTCAGGAGTCCATAAGGGATCATCCTTTCAGAAATTTTGAAGCTAAGATTTGAATTTTAGTGTAGTTTGAGAAAGCAATTGGGAGAATGGGTAAGTAACTCTTTCTCAGATAACACTATATGGAGGTCAACCATTAACAACATTTGAAATAGAAGAAATTATAGTGAGATATTCAAAATATTTTAACTACTATGATTTAATTTTCTCTAGCAGTTACTTACCCAAGTTTTAGATAGTTATATATTGTAAAATGTTGTATGTTATTTGAAAACATGTGACCTTGAAGTTGATTTGATAATGGGGCCTTGCTATCCATTACAAAAGTTATTGCTATAAATGAAGTTAAGGACTCTCTAATAGGTTTTAAAATTTTTGATAAACTAGGTAGTAGTTTATGTGCACAGTTCTCTCATTGAGGTATGTGAAAAATAAAAGGGATATTTTAATTGATTATTTAACAATTTTAAAAATGCACTGTGAACCTTACACTTATATATTTTGAAATTTAATAAAGTTCATCTCAACCTTGTGGCAATTGTTCATTCGTAGGTATTGTAATGCAAAAGAATTGACCTTTTGCAAACATTGCATAAAATTTGTATTATTTTGTAAAGGATCGAGATTCTAGAACCTTCTAGAGATTGGGACATCTGCCCTCAGTCTCACAACTGATCTTTGAAATGATCACAATGTTTCTTGATTTTAACTATAGGGCTGAAACTTGAGTCCTAGTCTTGCACTGGTGAGATAAAAAAAAAGTTGTATAACAAAAGTTTAAATCAACACTTTGCCAGTCTTTTAGATATGCTTTCGTACTTAGTAGAGCAATTTAACATATTTTGCCTTCCATCCCACAATTTCAAATGGGAAGTTGACTCTTCATTAGAGTGAAGATTCTTAAAATTTTGAACTTTTGTGGAAAAATTCAACTTTGGCATTTAAATGATTGATTTGCCTTCTAGATTAGTAGTAACCCATCCATTCTGCAGATTTGAAAGTTTGAAAGGAGGAGACTTAAAAGGGGCTTTGTTTAAATTAGATATAGGAATTAAAAGCAAGAAAAGGGGTTAGAAATGGACTTAAAATTCTCCCAGGCAGGCATTTTTCTTGTTAGAATAGGCTAAAATGGTAGATAGTAATCCTCAAATATGGCTGAAAGAGAGTGGTAATCTGTGTTATTAACCTTAGTTCCTTATGAAAACAGAAGGCAATTTGCCATAAATGATATTGGAAAGGAGCTGATTACCCACTCCTTCCACTACAAAGAAGTTTATATGAAAACTTTTGAGTTTGTACAGAATCTAACATTGGGCCGCATTCAGAACTTCTGGAGGTTCAAATCAGGAATTTAAAATTTTTAAAGAGAATACATTCTGGTTTAAAAATTTGTTTTTTTAATAACTCAACAGTAACCCTGTAATTCTTACCTAAATTACCTAGATTCTTGATGAATGTAAAAGCATAATCCATCAAGTAATTTTTTAAATAAGCAAGCTTGGTGAGGTTTAAAATATTTGTCCTGGAACTGACAAGATTTTGAATTAAGCAGAAATAATATAAGTGAAGATTGTCAGAAATTTCCTGGAATGAAATACCAGGCCAAGAAAGAGGGTTTTACCAAGTTACTTAGAATCTCGGGGATCTGATAGAAAAAGTGGTGTTGATAGGGGAAGCAAGTTTTTTTTTATTTAGCAAAAGAGCATCATAACACTGGTCTGCATTTGGAAATACAAATTTTGTTGTCTGAGGGTTTTCAACTGACCACTGCTAAACCCGAAAATGATAATAGCTTTCATCTATCAGGTCAATTTTTCCTTCTATGGAAGATATGGGTAATACCCATTATGATGTTCTCCTTAGTCCATTTTTTGCGTACATCATGTGTTGACAGCTAGATACAAGGAGCTACAAAATATAACCAGAGAAAATTTCAGTAGAACCTTTTATAATAAAAATACCCCCTACATTGGACTATTAATTAGAAAGAAAAGCCCACTTTATATGCTTTATTTTTGTCTGGGTCCAGGTTCATCCTTTTCAAACAGCAACAGTAATCAGTCACCATGGCAATGTCCCAGTAACCTTGATATTTTTCTTCCATTATCCAGATATCCTGATGGAACCTTTCCCCTTGTTCCTCACTGTAATTCCTACAATTTTTCAGAAAATTATCCAAGTGAGCTAAAAAAAAAGACAATTTTATGGATATACAAACTCCCAGTTTCTTTAAACTTTCCAAATGACTACTAACAGTGGCTACATACTCATGACTTCATTGCTTTCTGAGAAAGTAACAATTAATTTGAAATTAATCCAGGCTTGCTTTTCTATTTTGTCCATATATTTTTTCAAACTCAAGATCTTTCATTAAGCTTTTAATTTGGGGACATTTAAAAATACCTACTTTTAATTTTGCAGCGCATTAATGGAAATCTTTTCTGTATGTAAAGAAAAGCTGGTGTCTTTTTATCCAGGGACTGAGGATAACAAGTGGATGGTAGGCCTATTTCAAAGGTTACCACCCACTTTTAATTTGATGGCCGTCAAAGTGCCCTACATTTTTTTTATATATATAAATTAGAGAGAAGCATCATTAGCGAGTAAACCATTTATTCTAGTTATAAAAATATATAGTTCACATAAAATTGCTTCTATAAAAGAAGGCGATTGATTCACCTGGCCGTAGAGAGTTTTGGAGCCTGAGAGATGATTGATGCACTAAGGGTTAAGTTAATTTTTTACCAAATTTAAATAAAAATAAAAGAATAAGAATTGGCTTGGAAATGGTTTTCATTTATATATGCCAAGTAGCTTTTGAATTTGGAGAATCTTTGAATGCTTATAAATTGTGCATATCTGTGTTGGAAACTTTTCAGCAGAAGTAGCAATCCATCACATGGTCCTTTTCTTCCCTTGCTCCATTATCTGAAATATTCCACACATTCAGCAGCATATGTGTGCTAGGAGCAAAATCCTTATCCTGATCTCCCTTCATGTCAAAACAGGGATCTTTAGCACATCTGTAAATATTGTGATGTTTGATTGTCGCCCAGTAGCACAGCTTTACCACATACTTAGCAAATTCTATTTTGGTCATTTCTGCATTTTCTAACCTTCTGAGTGGTTTTTCAAAATAATGAATAGCTCTAATCTTGTGATACACAGTTCTTTGCTAACTTTTCAATCAAAAATCTAAAGTTATAAAAGAAAGTTTTGTGAAAAAGCAGATTAATTACAGCATATAGCTAAAATCTGCATTGGAAGGCGAAAATGCATAAAAATAAATAGTATTGTAGTAAAATAATTACCTGATTCTGTAAATAGTGGTTGCTGATTTCAATTCAGGGAAAATTACATATTGATTCTTTGAAAACATTTCAGATATCAAAAATTATGCAGACAAGTGTAATCAATTTGAGAAGCCATCTTTGGCTTACAGGAGCGAGGACAGTTTTGACTTTATCCAATTTAACATTGATAAAAATTATGGTAATCTTTCATTTGATTACAGTATAATTCCTGGTAATTTCCCTCGCTGGCTGTTGATATTCCTCTAGGATGGTAACAGAATTCTCACATGTTATTTTGAATTTAAATTGTTGGTCTGAAAGTGTAGAAAATAAATGATGTTAAGAGATTTTCGTTCTCAAACTGTATTCAACTTTGCAAGTTTCTTAAATTAAATTTGATGGGAAATCCTTTTTAAAGTTTGTTATTTATTTTGCCCTGAGTTTAAAATCCAGGTGCAATTCATTTGATCTAGCATTACTCTCACCCTTTAACCAACATGTCCTAATCTCCAGACCATGACACCTTTTGGTTGAATGTTCTGGTTCTCCTTTTATTTATTTTATTTTTTCTTAGGCCAGCTTAGTAATGGGCTTTTTGTTAATAGGTACTAAAGATGCTCTATATTCATCACTCAGCAATCTTGATAAAGCAATATTCCATTGTGGCATAATACATTTGCTTGCCATAGTCCTTTCTCTTTCTCTGGGGCTGAACAATACTGCATACTCAATCCCAGGTCATTGTTGATCTTATTAAAGAGCTGCAGATTAGTGTCCTTAATGCAAATGTCTTGTCTTTTTTTAATGAAAGAGAACTAGTGATACTAATTAAATCTTATACCAATGGAGACGGCTCTTCAAATTTCCATCATATAACTCGCTAATGGGTTTCCTATTGTTTGGTTTATTTATTTCTGATTCATTTCATTTCACTAAAACAAATTGTCCTGGGCTAACAAAAAAGGGTATGTACAGTATCTGTGTTTATAGAAACTCAGATAAATACCCACTAACATAAAAGTAAATTTCAAAATTAGCATGCTGTTTCCTATACATAATCTCCTATACTCATGGCCTAGAAAATTCTATTCCTTGAACCTAGACATTAAAAGTTCAGCCCCTCACTTGGTGATTCTCTATCTCATTCGAGGAGTTTAGGTCGGTAGATGAGACCGTTGAGTTCTTCTCCGGCAACCTCATCACCGTGGGCCTGACTACTATTCCTAGGACGTCTGGCCATTTTGCACACCGACCACTTCCATGGTGGTCGGCCGAGTGTGAGACGGCCCTCAAACAGAAGCGTTATGCCTACATGCGCTATAAGCGCCGCCCGAACGATTTAACTGTCGCTGAATTTCGTCAGGCTAGGGCTAGGTTCCGGTATATTTCGAAGCACGCCCGCTGCTCTTCTTGGCGGGCATACGTGTCTTCACTTAACGGGAAGACCCCTTTAGCTGAGGTGTGAAAGTGAGTCAAAAGGATTCGGGGCAAGTTATCGCAGGACCCTCCTCCTGTTCTCCAGGAGAATGGGACCGCAATCTCGGACCGACCCCGCGTCCGTGGCTGAATCCTTAGCGACCGCTTTTTCCGCATTCTCTAGCCGGGATGCTGCTCCGCCAGCATTCAATGCACGTCGTGATGTCGCGGAAGGCCGCCGACTGGACTTTACCTCCAGAGGCGGAGAACCCTTCAACGACAAGTTTACTGTGAGTGAGTTGCGCTGCCGGTGCTGCCGGAAGATGTTCTCGCTACGCTCTACGTGGACGACCTTTCGATCTCTTTTGGCGCGGCCCAGATGCCAACTCTGGAGCGTCGACTCCAACAGGCATTGAACCGCGTCTCTCGCTATGCCGAAGCGCACAAGTTTCGATTTTCTTTGGCCAAGACTAAGGTGGTGCACTTCTGCTGCCATCCACGGCTTCACCCCGATCCAGATTTGTTTCTTAATGGGGTGCGCCTGGATGTGGTGGAATCGCACCGTTTCCTTGGTCTTGTATTCGACCGACGCCTCACCTGGGAGGCTCACATTCGCAGCCTTAGGGTCTCTTGTACCCGCGCCATGGACATTCTCCGTTCCGTGACGTTCAGCGCTTGGGGCGCTGATAGGGCTACCGCCTTACTTTTTTATCGATCCTTTGTTCGCTCGAAGCTCGACTACGGATGCGAGTTTTATGCATCCGCAGCCGAGCGTTTATTGCGGAAGGTGGATTCGATCCACCACACCGGCCTTCGCCTTGCGACCGGTGCCTTCCGCACTTCCCCCATTGAGAGCCTGTTGGTCGATGCTGGGGAGATGCCACTCGCTCTGCGCCGCGTGCAGTGCATCACTCGCCTGTACGCGCGAGCCCGGCGCCTCCCCCAGTCGCCAACAGCTCTCACTGCATCCGCAGCTGATCTCGATGGTGCCTATGCCGCCGAGAGACGCCAGTCATACCCTAAGCCCTTTGGGTTTAGGGCCAGGAAACTCCTTCGAGAGGTAGATATAGCTCTCGGGCCGGTGGCGCCCCTGGTTCTGCCCAGGACGCCACCCTGGAGGGTACCACATTTGGCTATTTGTCGCCACGCCTCTGCTCCCAAAGCTTGTACTGCGCCGGGAGTATTGCGTTCGATCTTTTTGGAGCACACATCGTGTCACGCTGGTACCGTGCCAGTGTATACGGATGGCTCCAAGTCCCAAGAGGGGGTCGGCTTCCACGCCGTATCCCCTCTGTTTGAAGTCAGCGGGGCTCTACCAGGCGCTGCGTCTGTCTTCACGGCCGAGCTGGTGGCAATACACCACTCGGTACGGGAGATTACGCGACGTGCCCGGTTCGGAGACCGGATTGTGATTTATAGCGACTCACAAAGCGCCCTGAGTACTCTCGGGGCATTGGAATCTCCGCATCCCCTGGTTCGCGAAATCCGTGACGCCACGGTTTTGGCGAGCCGGGCAGATGTCGAGATTATCTTCTGCTGGGTTCCTGGACATGTAGGAATTGCGGGGAATGAGCGCGCCGATGAGGGCGCCAAAGAGTCCGCGAGGACTCTGCGACCGGACCAGCGTTTCGCTCTTCCTCACACCGACTACATGGCAGGAATACGGGCAGCTCTTCGGACTGCTTGGCAAAGAAGATGGGAGACGGTCGAGGGGAACTTAAAGTTGCGTGCCATTGCGCCGCGACTGTTCCCATGGACCTATCCCCCAATGCCGCGGCGGCTTCAGGTTGCTTTCTGTCGTCTTCGAATCGGACACACTCGTGTGACGCATTGTTACTTGGTGGAGCGCTCGCATGTGCCCTATTGCAACGACTGCGTCGTCCCCCAGACTGTTCGGCATATTCTTGTCGAATGTCCCAGTCTGGGTGATCTTCGCGCACGATACCTGTCTCGGTACCGGGATGGGCGGGGTCGCTACCGCCTGTCCCTTGTACTCGGGACGAGTGCGTGCACCATGACTGGTGGACTTATTGACTTTTTGGGGGAGGCCGGCCTTCTCCCCTTTATTTAAGGTTCCTTTTTTTGTTATTGTTTTGTTTTAGATTGCACTCTCCTGCACCGGGGTGAGGGGGACCTCCCCCCGCTGCTGGAGATTGCTTCGATTGTTAAGTTTTTCAAATTTATATTGATTGTTAAGTTTTCATATTTTAACTTTAAAGTAGCCTAATTCTAGGCTGTCGTGTTTTTCGGCGACTTATGCCCAAGTGGGTAGTTGCCAGATGGGCTCTATATAAAAAAAAAAAAAAAAAAATGGTCTTGTATTCGACCGACGCCTCACCTGGGAGGCTCATATTCGCAGCCTTAGGGTCTCTTGTACCCATGCCATGGACATTCTCCATTCCGTGACGTTCAGCGCTTGGGGCGCTGAACATCCTTTGTTCGTTCGAAGCTCGACTACGGATGTGAGTTTTATGCATCCGCAGCGGAGCGTTTATTGCGGAAGGTGGATTCGATCCACCACACCGGCCTTCGCCTTGCGACCGGTGCCTTCCGCACTTTCTCCATTGAGAGCCTGTGGTCGATGCTGGGGAGATGCCACTCGCTCTGCGCCGCGTTCAGTGCATCACTCGCCTGTACGCGCGAGCCCGGCGCCTTCCTCAGTCGCCAACAGCTCTCACTGCATCCGCAGCTGATCTCGATGGTGCCTATGCCGCCGAGAGACGCCAGTCATACCCTAAGCCCTTTGGCTTTAGGGCCAGGAAACTCCTTCGAGAGGTAGATATAGCCCTCGGGCCGGTGGCGCCCCTGGTTCCTCCCAGGGTACCACATTTGGCTATTTGTCGCCACGCCTCTGCTCCCAAAGCTTGTACGGCGCCGGGAGTATTGCGTTCGACCTTTTTAGAGCACACATCGTGTCACGCTGGTACCGTGCCAGTGTATACGGATGGCTCCATGTCCCAAGAGGGGGGCGGCTTCCACGCCGTATCCCCTCTGTTTAAAGTCAGCGGGGCTCTGCCAGGCGCTGCGTCTGTCTTCACGGCCGAGCTAGTGGCAATACACCACTCTCTACCTGAGATTACACGATGTGCCCGGTTCGGAGACCGGATTGTGATCTATAGCGACTCACAAAGCGCCCTGAGTGCTCTCAGGGCATTGGAATCTCCGCATCTCCTGGTTCGCGATATCCGAGATTATCTTGTGCGTGCCATTGCGCCGCAACTGTTCCCATGGACCTATCCCCCATCTCCGAATCGGACACACTCATGTGACGCATCGCTATTTGATGGAGCGCTTGCCTGTGCCTTATTGCGACGACTGCATCGTCCCCCACACTGTTCGGCACATTCTTGTCGAATGTCCCAGTCTGGGGTGATCTTCGCGCACGTTACCTGTCCTGGTACCGGGATGGGCGGGGTAGCCAACACCTCCTATTCCTTGTACTCGAGACGAGTGCGTGCATCATGACTAGTGGACTTGTTGACTTTGGGGGGGAGGCCGGACTTCTCCCTTGTATTTAACTTGTTTTTTGTTGTTTGTTTTTGTTTTTTGTAGGTCGCAGGCTCCTGCGCCGGGGGGGAGGGGGGACCTCCCCCTGATGCCAGAGCTTGCTCCCTGATTGTTATCCCCTTTTTATTGTTGTTTCTGTTAAAATTTTTATTTTAAAGTAGCCTAGAACTGGGCTGTTTGTTTGCGGCGACTTATGCCCAAGTGGGCAGTCGCCAGATAGCCCCTTGAAAAAAAAACGAAAAAAACCCTCACTTGGTGAGACCTAAGTCTCTGATCAGATAATCCAGTTCACTTTTGATTTGTAAGGTGAGGATGCATACTCATTCTTGGCATAAATGCTTCATCCATTTCTTTCTAACTGCTACTTACTTACTTTTCTGATGAAAATCCATTACATCTGTCTTAAAAAAAGATATAACAACATTTAGCAACTTCAACCAAAACATGAATGAAATTAATACATCATGAGAGGTTTTCCTACTTACATTTTCTGGTGGATGTAGTATTGTTAAGTTATGATCATAGCTGGTATGTCTTGATACTGAAGAGCTTATCTTCCTTTAACTTTTCTGTATTTTGTAATATCTATCATGCATTCAGCAATGCTTTTTCTTCAGCTCTCTCTGCTCTTGGAAATGCAAAAGGCATGATCCTTCTTGCACCTCTAAACCATGCTTCTATAGTAGTTTGACACCTTTCACATATCATGGGACCCATGGCTTTTCTCAGTCCCCCATGGGCATTCTAAAGTAGTCTTTATCCAGAATCTATCACTTTTCATGATTTTGTGTGATATATATTTTGCCCCAATATAATATCCACACATCACAAAATGTATTGGGAGAATTTTTTCATCCTCTAATAGCCATAATCATGACAACTAAAATTAAATCCTAGTAAACAATTTAAAACAGAAAAATTATATTAAATTGTAGAATATATATATATCATTGTAATAAGTTTTTATATAAAAATCAATGTATTTCTACTAGTTGATTTTCCTGCTGCTGATCCAGGGCACTCTCGATTTACCATGTTTTCTGCATATGTATTTAACTAACTGAATTTACAGTAAGCACAAGTTACTGCAACTGAATATGTATCTTGAACATCCTTATTATGAAAATAGCTTTCCAGTCATTCGATTATTTGCAGTCACAAATGATATTAAAATTGCAGCTCTCAAAACATGGTATTAATTGGTTGCTCTCATTTGCAGTTATGCTTGACTCTTTTTGGAATCTAACTACATTATGGTCACTTGTCATCAGTGGCTCACCAACTTGAACATTTTCCACTAAATTTTCTTCTGTGGTAAGAATTAAATCAAGTATATTTTGGTCCCAGATAGGTTACTCAATCTTTCAAAAAGATAATTATTATGAATAACATTGAGCATTCAGTCTCCCATTCCTTCCTTTTCTAAAATATTTGATACAAAGTCCATTGAGAATTTAAGGTCTCTACATATTTTCAATTTATTTCTTTTAATAATGGAAACAATCAAAGATGCATTTATCTTTAATTTCAATTTATTTAGGTATTCTGTATAAGATTTTGATATTAATCTTATTTCTGGTAGATTCAAACTCTGAGATCACTACATCCATGCATATTTGTCGCTATCCACATCTAATATTTTTTTAGTTCAGCTCTTTCAAGTAATTCATCTCATTACACCATTCATACTAAATTTTCCAATAAAGTCCTTATATACAGTATCTAACCAATGTTCAGTTATAGCAATTAACCCTTAATACGCTGATCTTATTTTCTCGAAATCACCCTGGGCAAATTAGCCTTGTTACAGCGTTATGGAAAATAATAGAATAAAATATTTAAATCCTTTATTATAAATCAAATAATATATCATTTTAATTGCAAAGAATTTTTCTATTGATTCAACCTAAAAAATATTAATTGCCTTCTACATTTAGAATTATGATTGGAAAGGAAATATTTGCTTGTTGCTCAAAGTTATTTCTTGTTAACGGAAGAAATTAATTATAACATTTTAGTTACCACTTTTTAGGCACTGCCATTTTATAGAAAATGTTACTTATATTGATGGATAACATTTTTTATATGAAAGAATTTTTTACCTATTTGGGGGCTGAATAGGCTTTCTCACCTTAGTCCACTTTGAATAACATACTGATTTTAATTGGATAAAAAATGAAAAAACATGAGTGTATTGAATGAAATAAGAGGAAGTCATCAAAAAATGGCTTTTTAGACATATGTGAACCATAAATCACCCCCATTTTAATCTGTCGCTTTGTGTTGTGGCCTAGAACTGAGTCAAGTTACTCTGATTCATAAATCTCTGTTCACAAACAAAGAAGGACTGACCTAAGCCATTTATGTATTTTAATTAGATGATTAATCACTTAACATAAGAGTTTGCCCCCTCCCCTCAATGAGGAATTATCATATTAATCAGGGCAAATATGAGTCTAAAATTGAAAGGTCCTCTGGTGATTATGTAGCACTGATTTGAGGATGTATGAAGACCCTTGGGTGACTAATGGGTTAAATTGCTTAAAGCCAATTTAATTTGTCCCTTGAGAGGACATCTTGCTTTCTCAATTGCCAATGGTAATTTAGGGTATATTATATTTTAGTTAGAAAATCCATTGTGCTAGTTATATTTATATGTAAAATATCCCCGTAAGGGGCATGGCAATTTGCTCTCCTGGCCGCTGTGCTGACGGGACCCAGTGCCCCAGCTTGGCATCCATTTTCTTCCTCTTCTGTACCAGTTCTCTTTCACCCTGCATCGTCCTTCCATCTACATTTGTTTGCCGATCTCGGTGTATCAGAGATATCCGTCAGGGGGCGTGACCCTTTAGCTGGTCCAGCCTGTGTTGGTGGGTGGATGCCTGAGCTGCCATGTCAGCGGGGCTCTGCGTCTGTCTTCACGGCTGAACTGGTGGCAATACACCACTTGGTACGGGAGATTACGCGACGTGCCCGGTTCAGAGACCGGATTGTGATCTATAGTGACTCACAAAGCACCCTGAGTGCTCTCGGGGCATTGGAATCTCCGCATTCCCTGGTTCACGATATCCGTGGTGCCGCGTTTTTGGCGAGCCTGGCGGATGTCGAGATTATCTTCTATTGGGTTCCTGGACATGTAGGAATTGCGGTGAATGAGGGCCCCAAAGAGTCCGCGCCTGGACATGTAGGAATTGCGGTGAATGAGGGCCCCAAAGAGTCCGCGCCTGGACATGTAGGAATTGCTGTGAATGCGGACCAGCATTTCGCTCTTCCTCACACCGACTACATGGCATTAATACGGGCAGCTCTTCGGGCTGCTTGGCGAAGAAGATAGGAGACGGTCGACAGGAACTTATAGTTGTGTGCCATTCCGCCACGACTGTTCAAATAGACCTACCCTATAAATGCCGCGAAGGCTTCAGGTTGCTTTCTGTCATCTTCAAATTGGGCATACTCGCGGGACGCACCGCCATTTGATGGAGCGCTCGCCAGCACCCTTCTGTGAAGATTGCCTTGTCCTCCAGACTGTTCGGCTCATTCTTGTTGAATGTCCCAGTCTAGGTGATATCTGCGCACGTTACTTGTCCCGGTATCGGGATGGGCGGGGTCGCTACCAACTGTCCTTGTACTCAGGACGAGTGCATGCACCTTGACTGGTGGACTGATAGACTTTGGGGGGAAGAGGCCGGCCTTCTCCCTTTTATTTAATTAGGTTTTGTTATTGTTTTCTTTGTAGGTCGCACGCTCTTGTGCCGAGGGGGGGACCTCCCCCCGATACCAGAGCTTTCTACTAATTGTTGTCATCTTGCCTTTTTTTATCGCCAGCGCCTAGAGCTAGGCTGTATGATTGCAGCGACTTATGCCCAAGTGGGCAGTCGCCAGATAGCCCCTTAAAAAAATCTCTTTCTCTCCTGGCCATGAGGCCCTCCACATTGGGGGTTCGGTCTTGCTCTCAGCTGTTGCCTCCCGCCGTTCACGCTGCCAAGTCCGTGCCGGGTGCATCCCTGGCTCATTGCAATTTGTCGCTTGCCCCCTCTGGGCCTTCTAGTAGTCGGGAACCTTTGACGGTCTCTGTCAATAGAATCCAGCCATTGTTGTGGAGACAACAGTAATGTCTGTCATCCTACAGTGGAATTTTCAAGGGGTTCTCCCCAAGTGGGAGGAACTCCAGCTCTTGCTATCTATCGTTCGGCCCTGGTCTGTTTGCAAGAAAATAAGCTTGGGGCTCGCCCCTTCCCGGCACTTCTGCACTTCTGGGTGTTTAATTCCATCCTCCTTGGCTGGGGGGCGTGTCACTTTCCTCTTCGCTACCCTGTAAGGGGGCCGGCGATTTGCCATCCTGGCCGCCGTGCTGACAGGATCCAACACTCCGTCCAGCCCCAGCTTAGCGCCTCTTCCTTCCTTCAGATAGCCTGTATTTCTTCCCTAACTCGTCGCTTTTCATCCAACCTCTCCCACAACTTTCGCTGGTCAGCCTGTAATTTCACAGGGTAGATGCTGACCTTTTTCTCAAGCCAACCGTCCCGGATCGGGGCTGAGGGGGAAGGGGACAATGTTCCGTAACCCCTGAGCTCCGGTTCGGGATGGTTTTTTTTTTAACAACCTGCTTCATCCCCACCCATACCTTCCTCAAATCCCCTCTTCCTCTCCTCTTCACAATCTATCTTTTTACGCCGTGTTCGAGGTGGAGCCACCATGCCGATGGACTGCCAGGCCACCAGGCGGGAGGGGTGGTCCCAAATGTCGGTGCCTGGCTCTACCAGGCCTGTAGGCACCTCTTGCAGTGCGGGCAACTGCGAGAGGTGATGAGCTATTGTGTCCTGTATAAAAAAAAAAGGGTCACCAGGCCCATGTATGAAAAAAAACAAAAACAAATCTCTCCCCATTCCCCCGTGTACATTGACAGAGCCGCCCTCAGGCAGCTCCACCTAAAAAATGGTGGTCCCTTCCCCCTGTGCTTGCGCAGGGGACCCTCCATATTTCTTTAACCGGAGAAGAGGCTTACTCCTCTCCTACGCCTACGGGTGAAGGGGACTCCCCCTCACCCCCTTCTCTGGAGTTGCTTTTGGGCACCTCCCTATTCCCAGCGGTAGTCCCTCCTTTTCTTTCTAAGGGGACTGCCAAGAAAGCCATCAGGCAGCCTATTGCCGACCGCCCTTCGTGTAAGTGGCTTGGTAGGGCAAACCCCCTTAGGGGGGAGAGGGAAGCCAGGCCCCTTCGGTCGCTTCCCTCAAAAGACCTGCTGGCAAGAATATTAAACCTTGCCAGGGTCAAGGCCTGTGCCTCCCCACACAAGACTGGTGATGGTGCTAAGAGGACCTGCGATGTCCTGGGAGGGGATGGCAACTGATAGACATGGTCCTTGAGGAAACCCAGACTCAGACGGTATGGCCTTCCATGGGGGGGAATCCGGGCTCGGCGCTAAGCACCGAACCCAAATCCACCCCTATGCAAGGTCCAAGGCAGTACAAGGAGCAGAGTGATTTCCTCCAACCGGTGCCCCTGCGACCACCAGGATCTTGTCCATTTCGGAGAAGGACCTGGCTGAGGCCAGTCCATCTGGCCTAGGGGCTCCTAACGGTGGAGGTGAGAAGCGGGTTCATTCCCCGCCGTCCTCTCCAAAAAAGAAAAAGACTAAGAAGACTCAGGGCTCCTCTCTTATCCGCGGGGGCACCTGGGAGGATGGGTCTTCTGCCACTTTGGCAAGCGACCAAGCAAAGATGAGCACATCCGGCCCCTCTGCCCCCCCCCCAGTTGCGGAGCCCCTGACTAAGATGGAAAGTGCACAGAGCGGAGCCTCGATGATATCGGGGCCACTGATTCAGAGGTTACCTGGTGTTTTCGAGCCTGCTGGCTTCAAAGGCTTCCTTGTTATTCGCTCCACTGATGGCACCATTTGGCCAAGGGCAACATGATCCATCAGAGGAGAGGATTAGCTAGTGTAATTGGTAGAGAGCCGAAGGTGACCTGTTTCTTGGATGGGAGCCTTCTGGCGAATGCGACGAATCCCTCTGAAGCAACCAAGATTAGTGCTCTTTGGACGCTTCATGGCACGCCGGTGAGTGCGACGCCGCACTCTACCATGAACTTTGTGAAAGGAGTAGTTTATGCGAGGGAACTCGTTGACTATTCCATTGAGGACATCACCTTAGAGCTGGCCGACCATGGGCGGTCAAGGTCGAATGTGTGATGAGAAAATGGAGGGGCCTCGAGACCCACCCCTACACTCTTCATCACGTTCGACTGTGACAAGCTCCCTGAGTCGGTGCATGCTGGTTGGTACCGCTACCGCGTGAAGGCATTCTTGCCACGGCGGTGCTATTAGTGTCACCGCTTCGGCCATACGAATCGATCTTGTAGATGTGCAAAGTCGGGGTCACCTGAAGTCTGTTTTAATTGCTCCAAGGCCGCACACGATAAGTCTAAATCATGTGTGGCCAAGTGTGTCAATTGCGGAGAGCCGCACCCCGCTTCTTCAAAGCAATGTAGTGCATATCTCTTTGAGAAAGAAATCCTGGCTGTTCAGGCCCTGGATTGAATCTCATTCTGCGAGGCTAAGGGCTTTGTCCTGGCGCGCCTGGCTCTGCCTTGGACGTCATAAGCCTCAATAGTTAGAAAGGCACCCTCTGTTCCTGGCCCATCCAGGCCTACGAGCACGGTTGTTTCCGCGCCCATTCGGAGCCCTTCTGCGGGCTCTACTCAACCCAGGCGTTTCCCTGGTAAAGCTGCCAGCAAAAAGGGTTTCTACCCAGCCCCGGCTAAAACCAGGGCTCTTCCCTCTTCCCCCAGCGTGACCGTTTCCCGTAAGGCGAAACGGCCATGCGCCTCCACCGAGTCGTTAGACTCACAGGGCGCAACACCCCTGAAGTTGGTCGCCAGACCATCTTCCGGGGTTCCTAAAGCTGTCCCCCGAAAGGAGGACAGCAACAAAGGAGCCTCGGCTCCTTCGCCTACGCCTAGAGGTGGAGCGAGTGGCTCGGAGACGGTGGTTCCTCGAAAAGAGGGCCCTCCGCCTCCGAAGCAGCAACGCCCGCCTAAGGTTTCAAGGCGGGCGGAAGAAAACACTCATAGCGAGCCCAACCTCCCCCAATAAGTCCTCGAAGGCGCCAGGGGTTCTGCCTCCGGGAAGCGTACGGCCATTCCCGTGAGGGTCTTCTGTTCGAGGAGGGCCCCCGCGTCTCCGAGCTAGGCCTGGAGGGCATATTCCTCCAATAGAATTGCCGTGGACTCCGGGCCAACTGGGAGGAGCTGCGGAGTCGCGTGCCCCCTGCCTGCCCTCCCGGGGTATAAGGGTCTTGCGACCCCACCCCACCACCACAGGATGGCCCGGCTGGGGGATGCGCGGTTTACCCCCGGCATGATGTCTCCGTTCTTCCTTTCTATTTAGATACCTCCTTTCAGGCAGTGGCTGTTCAGCTGCACCTGGATAGGAGGTATACTATCATTTCTGCGTACATTCCACCGTCAGCTGACTTCGACGCGGGGAACTTCCGCCGCGTCGTGGCATGGTTGCCGAGGCCCTTTCTCTGGCTTGGAGATCTGAACGGCAGGCGCCTCTGGGGAGATTACTCAATAAATCCCAGGGGACAAGTCCTTGCCGATCTGATCGAAGAGCTTGAGATAGGTGTCCTAAACGTAGATGAGTTTACGCATCACTGTCCGAGAACCGCTTCATTTTATTGCCTGGATCTATCTTTGTGCTCTTCGGATGCACAGCCTGATTTTGATTGGCGGGGTGGTCGATGACCTCCATTCAAATATAATTTTCAGGGAAACTGCCTCCTGAGAGCCCACCTCGGTGGTGCTTGGCGCCGGTGCCGTGGCCTGCATTTCAGGAAATGACTGAATTCTCTATCTCAGTCGAGGAGTTTAGGTCGTTAGATGAGTCCGTTGAGTTCTTCTCCGGCAACCTCATCGCCGTGGGCCTGACTACTATTCCTAGGACGTCTGGCCGTTTTGCACGCCGACCACTCCCATGGTGGTCGGCCGAGTGTGAGACGGCCCTCAAACAGAAGCGTTATGCCTACATGCGCTATAAGCGCCGCCCGAACGATTTAACTGTCGCTGAATTTCGTCAGGCTAGGGCTAGGTTCCGGTATATTTCGAAGCACGCCCGCCGCTCTTCTTGGCGGGCATACGTGTCTTCACTTAACGTGAAGACCCCTTTAGCAGAGATGTGGAGGCGAGTCAAAAGGATTCGGGGCAAGTTCTCGCAGGACCCCCCTCCCGTTCTCCAGGAGAATGGGACCGCAATCTCGGACCCCGCGTCCGTGGCTGAATCTTTCGCGACCGCTTTCTTCGCATTCTCTAGCCGGGATGCTGCTCCGCCAGCATTCAATGCACGTCGTGATGTCGCGGAAGGCCGCCGGCTGGACTTTACCTCCAGAGGCGGAGAACTCTTCAACGACAGGTTTACTGGGAGCGAGTTGTGCTCCTGTCTCGCTTCGTGCGCGGACACCGCCCATGGTCCGGACGATGTCCCGTACGCCATGCTTCGACACCTAGGTGAGCGAGGCATGGCCTTTCTGTTAGATTTGTTCAACAGGATCTGGGTGGAAGGTCTTCTCCCAGACTCCTGGTGAATCGCTACTGTGCTCGCCTTTCGCAAACCGGGGAGAGATCACTCTACTCCGACCGGTTTCCGCCCAATCTCTCTAACCTCTTGCGTGTGCAAGTTGATGGAGAGATTGGTAAATGTTAGACTAGCCTTTTTCCTGGACAGCAGAGGCCATCTGTCTTCTGCACAGTGCGGCTTCCGCAAGTTCCACTCCACGTCGGATGCTCTGCTCCGACTGGAAAATGCCGTCTACGAGACTTTCCTTCGTAGACAGCACTACGCCACGGTGTTTTTCGATCTGGAGAAGGCCTATGATACCGCATGGCGATACGGTATCATGGAGACTCTCCACACGATGGCGGCGAGGGGACGCCTCCCAATGTTTATATCTGAATTTTTGCGAGATCGTCGATTCCGCGTACGGGTGGGGGGAGCTCTCTCCGGCCCAAAGGAGCAGGAAGAGGGTGTCCCGCAGGGAAGTGTCATCAGTGTCACACTCTTTGCCCTGAGCATCAACGGCATTACCTCGGTGCTGCCGGAAGATGTTCTCGCTACGCTCTACGTGGATGCGTGGATGACCTTTCGATCTCTTTTGGCGCGGCCCAGATGCCAACTGGAGCGTCGACTCCATCAGGCATTGAACCGCGTCTCTCGCTATGCCGAAGCGCGCAGGTTTCGGTTTTCCTTGGCCAAGACTAAGGTGGTGCACTTATGCCGCCATCCACGGCTCCACCCCGACCCAGATTTTTTTCTTAATGGGGAGCGCCTGGATGTGGTTGAGTCGCACCGTTCCTCGGTTTGTATTCGACCGACACCTCACCTCGGAGGCTCATATTTGCAGCCTTAGGGTCTTTTGTACCCGCGCCATGGATATTCTCCGTTCCGTGGCGTTCAGCGCTTGGGGGCGCTGATAGGACTACTGCTTTACTTTTTTATCGATCCTTTGTTCGTTCGAAGCTCGACAACGGATGCGAGTTTTATGCATCCGCAGCGGAGCGTTTATTGCGGAAGGTGGTTCGATCCACCACACCGGCCTCCGCCTTGCGACCGGTGCCTTCCGCACTTCCCGCATTGAGAGCCTGTTGGTCGATGCTGGGGAGATGCCACTCGCTCTGCGCCACGTGCAGTGCATCCCTTCCCTGTACGCGTGAGCCTGGCGCCTCCCTCAGTCGCCAACAGCTTTCACTGCATCCGCAGCTGATCTCGACGGTGCCTATGCCGCCGAGAGACGCTAGTCATACCCTAAACCCAAAGGTTTAGGGCCAGGAAACTCCTTCGAGAGGTAGATATAGCTCTCGGGCCGGTGGCGCCCCTGGTTCTGCCCAGGTTGCAACTCTTGAGGGTACCAAATTTGGCTATTTGTCGCCATGCCTGTGCTCCCAAAGCTTGTACAGCTCATGCAGTATTGCGTTCGACCTTTTTGGAGCACACCTCGTGTCACGCGGGAACCGTGCCAGTGTATACGGATGGCTCCAAGTCCCAAGAGGGGGTCGGCTTCCACGCCGTATCCCCTCTGTTTCAAGTCAGCGGGCCTCTGCCAGGCGCTGCGTCTGTCTTCACGGCCGAGCTGGTGGCAATACACCACTTGGTACGTGAGATTACGCGACGTGCCCGTTTCGGAGACCGGATTGTGATCTATAGCGACTCACAAAGCTCCCTGAGTGCTATCGGGGCATTGGAATCTCCGCATCCCCTGGTTCGCGAAATCCGTGACGCCACGGTTTTGGCGAGCTGGGCCGATGTCGAGATTATCTTCTGCTGGGTTCCTGGACATGTAGCAATTGCGGGGAATGAGGGCGCCAAAGAGTCCGCGAGGACTCTGCGACCGGACCAGCGTTTCACTCTTCCTCACACCGACTACATGGCAGGAATACGGGCAGCTCTTCGGACTGCTTCGCAAAGAAGATGGGAGCCGGTCGAAGGGAACTTGAAGTTGCGTGCCATTGCGCCACGACTGTTCCCATGCACCTACCCCCCAATACCACCAGGGCTTCAGGTTGCTTTCTGCCTTTCCTGAATTGGACACACTCGCGGGACGCACTGTCATTTGATGGAGGGCTCGCCAGCGCCCTACTGTGAAGACCGCGTTGTCCCCCTCACTGTTCAGCACATTCTTGTTGAATGTCCCATTCTGGGCGATCTCCGCGCACGTTGCCTGTCCCAGTACCGGGGTGGGCGGGGTCGCTACCGCCTGTCCTTTGTAGTCGGGACGAGTTCGTGCACCGTGACTGGTGAACTTATAGACTTTAGGGGGGAGGCCGGCCTTCTCCCCTTTATTTAGCTAGTTGGTTTATTTTTATTTTAGTAGGTCGCACATTCCTGCGCCGTGGAGAGGTGTACCCCTCCCCGACGCCGGAGCTAGCTTATTGCCTTTTTTCTTTTTATTTCTATTGTGGCTTTTTTTTAATCTTATTTTAAAGATGCCTAGTACTAGGCAGTGTTGAATACGGCAACTAATTCCCAAGTAGGCAGTCGCCAGATGAGCTCTTAAAATTTAAAAAAAATAAATAAACAAACCTGCCTCACACTGACTACATAGTAGGAATCAGGTTAGCCGCTGAGAACTTAAAGTTGCATGCAATCTTCCATGAGAGTGTTCCTGTGGGCCTCTACCCTCCAATGCTGCCGAAGCTTCAGGTCACTTTGTCATCGTTGAATTGGGCACATTTGTTGGATGCACTACACGTTAATTGAGAGTTCCCTTGCACCTTACTGCAACAATTGAGTTGTCTCCGGGACTGTTTGACACCACATTCCTGTTGTGTCCCATTCAGAAGAGATAATCTTCATGTGTGTTACCTGTCACAGACCCTGATGAGCGAGGTTACTACCATTTGTCCCTTGTACTTGGTTTCTGGACTCTGACTTCTTGCAGGAGGATGGCCTCCTCCCTTTTATTTCCCTCTAGTGCGTACATTTCACTGGGGTTTTTTCCTCTCTTTTTTTTTAGATTTTGTTAGTTGCGGTAGTTTTATGTTGTTTTTTGCTTTTGTTTGATTAGGAGGTTTTCACTTTTAATATAAGCTAATTTGATTGCGGCGACTCATGCCCATATAGGCAGTTGCCTGGATCAGCTCCATAAATTTGAAACCATCCTTGTTCCACAGGTTATGTCATAATCATGGCTGTTCAGTCGAAGTCTTCTGGAAGTCCCTAGTCATATTTGGCTTAATCATCACTGCGTTCCTCATATCATACTCAAGGTATGTTTTTCCTTGAAAAGCAACCTCTAATTAAAATTCGGAATTGGACAGTTTCTCACCCCATAGTAAATTATATTTGAAAAGACCATAGATGCAAGATAGAGAACTTTTATGCCTCCTGACATGCATAAAAGTTTTTTTTCTATTACATGTGACACACAAATATTGGGTTTATACAGATTGTAGGAAGGAGACATGCCATGTGGCCCTGACATGAAAACAGGTATCTTTCTTTTATCCTAGACACCCAACTATAAAGAGAAATTATATTTTTACTCTTTTACAAACGTGTTCCTGTAACATATACTACCACCTCTCCCAGTTCCAACATTTTAGGGTTCACATTGTTTGTTATTAAGGCTGTTTAATTTTATCACTGCAGTGAAAAATATATTGTTCTTTGCCTAATTAGAATGCCCCTGTGGGATTGTACCAGTTTTAGCTCTTCTCCGGGGAACTTCCCTGCATTCCTTTGTATTTAACCTCACCTAAGCCAATCAAAGGTCATGTGATTCGCTTTACTCATATGCAGTTAGTTATGAGCCAAGCATTGCCACCCATTTGATGTATAGGTGCTCTTATGTACATTTAATTGTAGTTGGCATGAAACTTGCAAAATGGGTGCGATTAAAAAAAAAATTAAAACATTTAGTTGCCTTCTTATGCACAGCTTACGCCCAAGTGGTTGTGGTGTTCTTGTTTATCAAAGGAATAATTTTTTTGTTTGATTTTTTCAATTTATCCTAATTTAGGACTGAGGCTCAGTTGTTTTTTTATATAAATAATAATAATTCTATTGGTCAATTTGCCAAATTTTATTTTTTCTACTTCTTGGCAGAGTTTACCTACAATACCACACATGGAGTCAGGTGCTGTGGGGCATTGTTGCTGGAGTGAGCTTGGGCAGCATGTGGTTTGTGCTGACTCATGTCATGTTTACACCTTATTTCCCCACTATCGCCTCTTGGTAAGTTCCAGGCTCAGTGATAAGTTTGAACAGAGATGCTGAGGTTCTCTCTTTAATTTTAATTAACCCTTTACCCTCAGCTGACTCCACTCATGGAACAGAGCTGTCCAGCTCCAATTTAGCCACTCATCCTTCCGCGAACATCTACTTTGTGTACCAACTCTCATCCCCCTCACCACAAGGAGGGCACTCTGTTTAGCCTGTTACACTTGATACTGGAAGAGCCACGCATCCTTCCTGCCTGATTGCAAATTAGGGAAGCACCCAACTGATTTAACTTGAACTCTATGATGGAAAATTATGTTTCCTCATAGTTCCCTCTCAACATTACTTTTTTTTTTTTTACTATCCCCTCAACCCTTTGCCTAAGCTTAAGGACCTGACCAGTTACCTTATCCCATGCCAAAAGATAGGCTTTGGAACCTCTGTACCCCGTAAGGGGCGCGGCGATTTGCCATCCTGGCCGCCGTGCTGACGGGACTCAGCACCCCGTCCGACCCCAGCTTAGCCTCTTCTCCTTCCTTCAAAACACTTGTTTCCTTCCTTTTCATACAACCTCTCCCACAACTTTCTCTGGTCAGCCTCTAATTTCACAGGGTAGATGCTGACCTTCTTCTCAACCAACCCTCCTGGATCGGGGCTGAGGGGGGAGGGGACAATGTTCTCTAACCCCTGAGCTCCGGTCTGGGGTGGTTGGTTTTTAACAACCTGCTTCATCCCCACCCATACCTTCCTCACATCCCTTTTCCTCTCGTCTTCAAAATCTATCTTTTTTACGCCGTGTCCAAGGTGGAGTCGCCATGCCGATGGATTGCCAGGCCACCAGGCGGGAGGGGTGGTCCCAAATGGCGGCGCTTGGTTCTGCCGGGCGTGTAAGCACCTCTTGCAGTGCGGGCTACTGCGAGAGGTGATGCGCGATTGCGTCCCGTGATACAAATAGGGTCACCATGCCCAATGATGAATATAAAAAAAACCCATCACTCAACTTTCCCTGTAACATCAACGGAGCCGCCCTCGGGCAGCTCCACCGAAAAAATGGAGGTCCCCTTTTCCCTGTGCTTGCGCTGGGGACCCTCCATATCTCTCTAACCGGAGAAAAGGCTCACTCATCTCCTTCGCCTACGGGTGTAGGGGACTCCCCCTCATCCCCTTGTCTGGAGGTGCTTTTGGGCACCTCCCTATTTCCAGCGGCAGGCAGCCCTTAGCCAGCCGCTACACATCGAAGCGGCTCGGTAGGGCAAACACCCTTAGGGGGGAGAGGGAAGCCAGGCCCCTTCGGTCGCATCCCTCAAAAGACCTGCTGGCAAGAATTTTAAACCTTGCCGGGATCAAGGCCTGTGCCTCCCCAAACGAGACTGGTGACGCTGCCAAGGGGACCTGCGATCTCCTGGGAGGGGATGGCCAACTGGAGGCCCCTCCTGTGATAAACATGGTCTTTGAGGAAACCCAGCCTCAGACGGTAGGGCCTTCCATAGGAGGGAATCCGCGCTCTGCGCTAAGCACCGAACCCGAATCCGCCCGAGAGCTAGGTATAGCTCTCGGGCCGGTGGCGCCCCTGGTTCTGCCCAGGACGCCACCCTGGAGGGTACCACATTTGGCTATTTGTCGCCACGCCTCTGCTCTCAAAGCTTGTACAGCGCC
Source organism: Ceratothoa steindachneri (assembly GCA_963969495.1). Taxonomy (NCBI): domain Eukaryota; kingdom Metazoa; phylum Arthropoda; class Malacostraca; order Isopoda; family Cymothoidae; genus Ceratothoa; species Ceratothoa steindachneri. The sequence goes on along the minus strand of OZ018318.1, from coordinate 183,145,737 downwards.
GGGAGTATTGCGTTCGACCTTTTTGGAGCACACCTCGTGTCACGCTGGAACCGTGCCAGTGTATACGGATGGCTCCAAGTCCGAAGAGAGGGTCGGCTTCCACGCCGTATCCCATCTGTTTGAAGTCAGCAGGGCTCTGCCAGGCGCTGCGTCTGTCTTCACGGCCGAGCTGGTGGCAATACACCACTCGGTACGGGAGATTACGCGACGTGCCTGGTTCGGAGACCGGATTGTGATGTATAGCGACTCACAAAGCGCCCTGAGTGCTCTCAGGGCATTGGAATCTCCGCTTCCCCTGGTTCGCGATATCCGTGACGCCACGGTTTTGGCGAGCCGGGCAGATGTCGAGATTATCTTCTGCTGGGTTCCTGGACATGTAGCAATTGCGGGGAATGAGGGCGCCAAAGAGTCCGCGAGGACTCTGCGACCGGACCAGCGTTTCGCTCTTCCTCACACCGAGTACATGGCAGGAATACGGGCAGCTCTTCGGACTGCTTGGCAAATAAGATGGGAGACGGTTGAACGGAACTTAAAGTTGCGTGCCATTGTGCCGCGACTGTTCCCATGGACCTATCCCCCAATGCCGCGACGGCATCAGGTCGCTTTCTGTTCGTCTCCGAATAGGACACACTCGTGTGACGCATCGCTATTTGATGGAGCGCTCTTGCGTCGTCCCCCAGACTGTTCGGCACATTCTTGTCGAATGTCCCAGTCTGGGTGATCTTCGTGTACGTTACCTGTCCCGGTACCGGGATAGGCGGGGTCGCTACCGCCTGTCCCTTCTACTCGGGGCGAGTGCGTGGATTTGTTGACTTTTGGGGGGAGGCCGGCCTTCTCCCTATTATTTAACCAGGTTTTTTGTTTTGTGTTTTTCCCTCATAGGTCACACGCTCCGTCGCCGGGGGGGCTTTCCCCCTACGCAGGAGCTTGCTTACTACTCGTTTCCTTTGCCCTTTTTTAATTTTTAGTCTTGTGTTTGGGTTGTTTTTTGTTGTTTTTTTGTGTTATTGCATTCGATTTTAAAGTAGCCTAGTACTAGGCAGTTTTTAATACGGCGACTAATTCCCAAGTACGCAGTCGCCAGATGAGCTCTTAAAAAAATTTAAAATGTCACTATTACCTCTTAAGGGAAGTACTAGTGGTGGCAGGCCCCATTGTAACATAGATCTAGTCTCTAGTTGAGATCCTTGATACCTTGGGTGGCATGGCTCATTGGAGGACCTCCTGAGGTGGGAAATGATCCCAGAGTTGCCCCCTCCCCTTACGTAAGGCAGGGTATTTCAAGATGGCTAACAAAGAATAGGTGGGAGACACCACTGAGAAATTTAAGTCCTTTCCGCCTCCTGTGCAAGATCCTCCTGAGGCAGCACTGATGAGAAGAGGAGGAACTCCCCTTGAAAGCCTGAACCTTATCCATTTCGGAGGACATGGCTGAGGCTGGCCCGTCCAGCCTTTGGACCCATTCAGTGAATGCAAAAAAGATAATGTACTTTCCCTTTCTTGTCGTAAAAAGAAAAAAAATGTACAAGAAGACTAGAGGTTTCTTTCCTTCTGGGTGGGTTCTGGGAATGGATGGGTCCATTGACGTTTGGCAGGTGACCATACCCTGAGTGCCCAAAAGTTTCAGATGGGAGTGGAGCTTCAATGACGTTAGGGCCAGGCATCTTCAACCATTTCCTCAATGTTTGCTCTACTGATGGAGCGTGTTGTTCAAAGGACACATGCTCCATCAGCATTAGGGTTCTAGGTAAAGAACTGAAGGTCTCCCGTTTGTCGGACAGGGCTCTTCTGGTGAATGCAGTGGCCACTGCCCAGTGTTTAGTAATGAGTCCTCTTCAGACACTCGATGGCTGGCTTGTTTGTGCAGGTGACATTACACACTACCATGAATTTTGTGAAAGGGGTGGTTTATGAGGGTTAACTTGTGGACTCCTTAGAAGATACCAGAGAGCTGGCTGACTAAGGAGTGGTCAAGGTCGCATATGTACTGAGAAAATGGGGGTGGGGGTAGTTCTCGAGCCACACCCTTATACTCTCCGTCACCTCAGTCGTGGCAGGGTCCCTGAGTCCGTGTCTGCCATTTAGTATTGCTACTCTATCATAGCATTCGTGCCACAGTCGCAGAAGTGTTGACCATTGCCACTGTTTTGGCCATACAAATCGAACCCACTGACCTTCCAAGTCAGGTCAATCCACAATCTGCTAAAAGTGCTCAATGGAATCGCATGACAAACTCATAGTGTGCAGTGCCAAGTGCGTGAATTGTGTTGAGCTACACCCTGCTTCTTTGAAGCACTGTTGTAGCTCTTATCTTTTTGAGAACGATGTCCTAGCTATTCAGGCTCTGGACCAACTCTCTTTTCATGAGGCTAAGGACTTGGTCCTTTCGCGTACAGCACTAGCTGGTCTGTCTTATACCTCAATGATAAAAATGCATACCTTGCTCCTAGCCCCTCCTGTTTAATTCCCCGAGAACCGTTTAATATTGCTCTCTTGATCTGTCCCTGTGCTTTCTGGGGAGGAGATATCGATGACCTTCATAGTGGTGACCACTTTCCCATTAAACTATTACTTTCTTACCGCTGCCACCTGAAAAACTGCCTGTAGAAATGCCTCATTTTTCTTACCTAGTCAAGGAGTTTAGGTCGGTTGATCAGTTCTTCTCTGGCGACCACATCGCCGTTGACCCCCCCCCCCCCTCCTTCTGGGGGTGTAGACTGTTACACTTGGTAGCTGGAGGAGCTGCACATCCTCCTAGCCTGAGTGCTAATTAAGGAAGCCCTCTCTCACTGAGTTGATTTGAACTTTGATGGGGCCTGGGAAAGTTGTTAGTGCACTTTGCTCTCACCCCCATTCAGCACTACTTTACCTTTTTATTATTATCACCATTCTTCTTATTAGTAATATTTTTATATTAGTATTTATTATTATTAACGCTAGCCGCTGTTTCCCCCAGGACAGATTAGTATGGTTCCTTGGTGTGACTGCATGCCATCCTGGGATTACCTAGCAGTAGGGTATGATGATAATAGGTGATCACCCACCCTACTTGTTAGTAGACCCGCCTATCTCTACTTCTCTTTACTACATACCCTCCTACCCCTTTCCACACTTCTCCTATCCACTGAGGTTCTGGTTGTTCGGCGCACTTTCATCCTCCTATAAGCCTTAGTCTCGGGGCACTGTATACTGTGAGGTCCCTACCTGCTGCAAGGGCTGAAAGCCTGCTGGGTGGGGCAAGTATTAGGTACGAGTTGTTTGGAGGCATCAACCTTGCTCACCTTCCTACAGGTCACATATAAGATGGCTATGCCGGTGCCATCCTTTATGGTTAAAGCTCCAGGACAATATAGCCTGAATGGCGGGCCGAGGTGGCAAGGCCCATCAAACCTGCGCCAGTGGACCGATTAAGTGTAAATGATCACATTCTGAAATTTCTGATCCTGTGGAGACTTTTCTCTTAACCCCCCCAAGTCATTGGGAGGTCATAGTATCTACTTTCCATAAGTTTTTTCTAATACTACGATTGCAATAGTGGGAATGCGCATGGGGGTCTGCCTCCAAGCCCGCCCTTGCCCTCCCTCAGTGTTGGGGAGGATGAAGTAACACATCACATCCCTCTAACCAGTGGAGAGGTTCCCTTCTCACCATCCGTATATGGTAAAGAGGCTTCCCCATTGCCATCTTTGGAGCAGCTCCGCCTCTGTAAAGGAGGTGGCCCACCCTATGCTTTCTTAGGAGCCCCTCATACCCTCTTCTACCCGAGAGGAGGCTTACTTTCCTAGGCCTATGGGTACATTGGATTCCACTTCTCTGTAGTCGCCCTCGGTCTCTGAGTGGCTTGATAGGGCCAACCCCCTTATGGGGGGGGGGGGCAAGGGATAGCAGGGGTTCACCGTGCCTGTCCAGTGTCCCCCTCTCTTCCCCGATGGAGGTTGGTTTGCCGACCAGAGACGACACAACAAAAAGTAAACCAGTCCCAGATGGCAGGGTCTTCCATGGGGTCGAACCTGGGCTCAGTGCCAACACCGAACATGAGTCCGCCCCTGTACAAGCTTCTCCTCAGACGGCTCGAGCCCCCGAGGACTCAAGGAGAGGAGGGACACATCCTCCCCCGGTTGGTGCCCCTTTAACAGCCAAGACCTCCATTTCAGGGAAGGATCATGCTGAGGCCAGTCCATTCGACCTAGAGTTTCAGCGGTAGAGAGAAGCGGGTTCATTCCCCACCCTCCTCTCCTAAAAAGGTAAGAGGACTAAAGGTTCCTCTCCTCCCGGGAACTCGGGGATGGATCGGTCCGCTAGCGTTTCGATGAGCCACCAGGCCAAGATCGGCACGTCCGCCATTAGTTCGGGGGGTGCCCAGACTAAAACCAAAGTTGCAAGTGCACTAAGCGGAGCCTCGATTACCTCGGGACCCCTTATTGAGACACTACCTGGTTTTCGAGCCCGCTGGCATCAAAGCTTTCTGGCTATTTGATCCACTGATGGAAACAGGTTGGCCAAGGGCAACATGATTCATCAGAGGAGGGCATTAGATAGCTTGATTAGTAGAGAGCCGAAAGTGACGAGTTTCTCGGACCGTCGCCTCATGGCCTGGCCGAGGCATCCATGACTAGTGCCCTTCGGACACTTAATAGTTCGTTGGTGAGTGTAACGCTGCACTCTACCATGAACTTTGTGAAATGGGTGGTCTATGCGAGGAAATTCGTGGACTAAACCATAGAGGATATCACCTTAGAGCTGGCCGACCATATGGCGGTCAAAGTCCAACTTGTGATGAGAAAACATCGATGTTACTTACTACTGACACCGCTTCGGCCATACGAATCGTTCGTGTAGACCTGCAAAGTCGGGTTTAACCGAAGTCTGTAAGTTGCTCCCAAGGCCGTACACGATAAGTCCCTATTGTGTATGGCTAAGTGTCAATTGCGGAAAGCCGCACCCCGCTTCTTCGAAGCAATGTGGTGCTTATCTCCTAAAGAAGGAAATTCTTTGTGAAGCTTTACTGGGTGGCTCGAGACGGTGGATGCTCCAAAGGAGGGACCCCCGCCCGCCAAATGTTTCAGGCAGTGAGGTTTCTCTTGAATAGACGCTATACTGTTATTTCTGCATATATTGCACCATCAGCCGACCTCGACGCTCGGGAGCTTCGGCCCCATCGTGGCACGGTTGCCGAGGCCCGTTCTACTGCTCGGGAATTTGAATTGTAGAAACACCTGTGGTTACTACTTGATTAATCCCTGGGTTTAGGTCCTTGAGCAAGGGATGGGTGTCCTAAATGTGGATGACTTTACGCATCACTGCCCGAAAACCGCCTTATTTGCCTGACGTGAACTATCCCTGTGGTCTCTCTATGCACCACCTGATTTTGGGTGGGTGGTGGTCAATAACCTCCATGGTAGTGATAACTTTACCATTCAAATGTCATTTACTCGACTAATGCCGCCTGACTGACCCCAAGGTTGTGCTTGGCGCGGACGCGGTGGTCCGCATTGCAGGACTTTAGGTCGTTGAATGAGGCCGTTCATTTGTAGGAGAGCGAGACATTATAGCTTTTTCTCCCCGCAGACCGGAAAGAGATCACTCTTACCCCGGCCAGTTTCGCCCAATCTATCCAACCTCTTGCCTGTGTAAGTTGGATAAATGTTAGCCTAGCCTTTTTCTTGCAGAGCAGAGGAAACCTGTCTTCTGCACAGTGCTGGTTTCGCAAGTTACATTCTGCTTTGGTTGCTCTGCTCCGACTGGAAAATGCCGTCTGCGAGGCCTTCCTTCGTATACAGCACTACGCCACAGTCTTTTTCGATCTGGAGAAGGCCTATGATACCACATTGCGACTTTCCACACGATTGTGGTTGAGGGGACGCCTCCGGCCCAAAGGAGCAGGAAGAGGGTGTCCTGCAGGGAAGTGTCTTTAGTGTCACACTCTTTGCCCTGAGCATCAACGGCATCACCTCGGTGCTGCCGAAAGATGTTCTCGCTACGCTCTACGTGGACGACCTTTCGATCTCTTTTGGCGCGGCCCAGATGCCAACTCTGGAGCGTCGACTCCAACAGGCATTGAACCGCGTCTCTCGCTATGCCGAAGCGCACAGGTTTCGGTTTTCTTTGCCAAGACTAAGGTGGTGCACTTCTGCTGCCATCCACAGCTCCACCCAGACCCGGACCCAGACTTCTTTCTAAATCGGGTTCGCCTGGAAGTGGTGGACTCGCACTGTTTCCTAGGTCTTGTATTTGACCAACACCTCACCCGAGAGGCTCATATTCGTAGCTTTATGCTCTCTTGTACGCGCGCCATGGACAATCTTCGTTCCTTGACGTTCAGCTCCTGGGGGTGCTGAACGTACTTTCTTGCTTTTCTATCAATCCTTCGTTCGTTCGAAGCTTGACTACTGGTGCGAGTTTTATGCATCCCTAGCAGACCATGTATTGTGGAAGGTGGACTCGATACACCACATCGGTCACCGCCTGGTGATCGGTGCCTTCCGCATGTCCCCTATTGAGATCCTGCTTGTCAATGCCCGTGAGATGGCACTCGCTCTGCGCCGTGTACAGTGCACTATTTTCCTGTACGCGCTATCCCGGCGCTTGCCTCAGTCGCCAACGGTTCTCACTGCATCAGCAGCCCATTTCGACGGTGCCTATGCCGGCGAAAGATGCCAGTCATAGTCAAACCCCTTTGGGTTTAAGCCTTAGGGCTAGGAAACTCTTTCGAGGGCTCGGTATAGCTCTCGGGCCGGTGGCGCCTCTGGTTCTGCCCCGGACGCCACCTTTTTTGATCATTTGTTGCCACACCTCTTTTCTCAAAGCTTGTACAGCGCCGGGAGTATTGCGTTCGGCCTTTTTGGAGCACAGTTCTTGTCACGTTGGATCCGTGCCAGTGTATACGGATGGCTTCAAGTCCCTTGATGGGATCAGATTCCACGCCGTATTCCCTTTGTTTAATGTCTGCGTAGCTACCAGGCACTGTGTATATTTTCACTACCGACATGGTGGCAATACACTGCCCGGTACCGGAGATAACGTCTCGTACCCTGTTCGTAGAACGGATTTTGATCTTTAGCGACTTACAAGAACTTAGACGTTCTTAACAATTGCGTGCCATTACGCCTCGACTGTTCGCATGGACCTACCCCCCAATGCCGTGACGTTTTTAGGTCGCTTTCTGTCGTCTTCGAATTGGGCACATTGCGTTGTCTCACAGATGGTTCGTCATATCTTTGTTGAATCTCCTATTCTGGGTGATAATTCCCCCCCGAGACTGGGACGAGCGGGGTCAATACCGCTTGTACTCGGGACTATCTGACTTTTTGGAGGAGGAAAGCCTTCTCCATTTTATTTGACTCTTTACTGTATGTCGCATGTTTTCTATTTGTTTTTGTCTATTTTATTATTTTGGTGCTCAACTTTTTTTTTAATCTTGCCTAACATGAGGCTTCGAAAGAATTACGTCGACTTATGCCGCCTAATTAGGCAGTCGCCATGTGGCCGATATATATTTTTTTTTAACTTTGCTTTGGTTTTGTTGATTTTGTTCCTAATGTAGCAGAGCATTAGGCTGAAAATAAATTGGCTATAGTCACCATATAAGGATTATTAAAAAAAAACAAAAACTGGCCGATTCCGGGATAACGACAGGGATCGTTTGGTGTATTTTGTGCGCATTTGGTTTCTTGCAAGACGTCTAATTAATCTTACTTTGGGGCCGAGATCTTTTTTGAGTTGACGATGTACTCGAGTTCTTGTAGGGGGCAGCCCTCCATCAACGGCCTTTGTCATGGCATCATAAATGTTTCTTATTTGTTTCTTTTGGATTCAACACTAGCAAATAAGCACTGACCCATTCCCACCCCACCCCAACCACCACCCAGACACAAGAAAGAAACTCCAGGACGCTACTTCCAATACCTTCCTCCCCTACCAGCAAACCAAAAGACACATGAACACACTACAACCAAATATCTTAACTAAACATCTTAATAAACCACTCAGAGAAATCACTACATAAAACACACGGAGTAATCCTATTTACACTGAGGTCAGGTCACTCCACTCTACTCCAACAATAAAAATTAACCCTGCCCCGACACCAACATGCACCGGATTCAACCAAAGCCCAGACAACATCGAACACATACTCGTAGATTGCCAAAATCGTACATAACCTTGCACTACACACATCTCTTCTCCTAGAGAGCTGTGGATCCACCCAGGGAGCGTGGTGGCCTTCCTCAGGGCCGCCCACCCCCTAGAATGGAGGTAGAGTGCCGGTAATTAAGTAGTAGGGCGTTGTTGTGGCTACGCCCTCGTTTATTCCGCCATGATTAGATCTTAAAATGTAATAAAATTCTCTCAAGATCCGGGCAGAGGACCGGCCGACTTTCACGGAGAGGGGAGGTCGTTTACTCGCCCCTTAGGGTTGACCAAATCTCTGCTTTTCAGGAAATTATCCGAATTACTGATGATCCGAGATACTACCCTAATCCCCAATGTTCTCTGGTTCGAATACACAAACGCGAGGTCCGAGAGCAGATCCCGATTCCGGAAACTCGTGTCCCTTAAAAGCCAGTGATGCTCGGAGCCGCCTCCACTTTACTGCCAGGAAAGACGGGCGACAAGGGGCTTAGTGCCTCGAAGCCTCGAATATTATTTTTTGTGAAAAGATTTTTACCATGTCTTCTTTTTTTTAAGTTAAATGATTAAATGTAACATTCTTTTATTATTATTCTATTTTGTGGCTGTTTTATAGACAAGAGTGAATTTTCTAGTTTATAGAGCTGGGATCAGGACCCAATATAATTATATAACTTATTTCTTTGGGTTTTGTTTTTTTAAAACTTTCGCCAGAATATCTCTGCATATCATTGTCTCATAAAGCACAAATCAATGTGTGTTAGTAGATCGTACCGAAATGTGTTTGTTTTTGTGTTTTTTGTACTTATCAATTATTCCCTGCAATTGGACATCCTGGTATTTTGTTAAGAGATTTTATATTTTTCTTTATTCGAAGAACTGACGACGACCGAATTTGCCTCCTCTCGAGAATTGGCCATTTGTGAATGTCCCTTCACTCAGGGAGGAGCCCTCGTTAGCTAAGAGGAGAAGGCGTTGGATTTCCCTGTGAGAGCAGGCACGAAATCTTCTGTAGTCCCAGGGAGCTAGCGAGGTGTCGGTGCGCTGAGGATGGCGCATGCGTGCCTATCGGGTAACTCTCCCTTGGGCCACGACAGGTTTCTCATGCGTAATGATAAAACAGTTTTGCCACCACCCCCTGGTGCCAACTGGCTTGCAACCAATTGTTATTCTGTGGTTTAGATGAATGTCATCGTTGAAGTTTGGCGAACGTCGACACAATTGAAAGGGCTCCTGATAGGGCTCTGAATTGACTCTAACTTGACGGGTTCTACTTGAGGGTTGTTGCTGGGAGGCGGAGGGGTATCTCTCGTTGCTTGACATTGTAGGAAATGTGTATTAGAGGATGGCTCTTGCAAGTGAATTCCCGAAGGTAGAATTGGATTACGACAATTTAAACAAAGGTGCAATAGCTTATTGTAAAAGTTATCTTGTGTATTGAAGCTTATGACTATGTGTAAATTTAAGTTAACTGTTTACTACTAATTATTTTTAGGCCAATAATTCATTGCTGATATTCTTGTTATAGTTGTTTTTTTGTTAATTTGTAATTTTTATTGTCATTTATGAAGTAAAAATTAAATGCACCATTCTTGAATCTTTTCCTTCCATTCAATTAAACCGTGAGCTCCACCGACTCGAGAAAGAGCATTCTTGTGGCACCGGTCGTTTTACTCATCCGTTGCCCCCGACCAAGACCGGCAGCCTCTCAACTCCACCGACTGGGCGCTATTTGATGGAGCGCTCGCCTGCGCCCTATTGCAACGACTGCGTCGTCCCCCAGACTGTTCGGCACATTCTTGTCGAATGTCCCAGTCTCGGTGATGTTCGCGCACGACAGCTGTTCCGGTACCGGGATGGGCGGGGTCGCTACCGCCTGTCCCTTGTACTCGGGACGAGTGCGTGCACTTTGACTGGTGGACTTATTGACATTTTGGGGGAGGCCGGCCTTCTCCCTTTCATTTAACCCGGTTTAATTGTTGTTGTTTTTGTTATTGCTTTGTTATTTTTTATTGTTTCCAGTTCAATTTTTTAAAGTAGCCTAACTAGGCTGTTTGTTTACGGCAACTTATGCCTAAGTCGGCAGTCGCCAGATAGCCCCTTAATTAAAAAAAAAAAAAAAAACCCACCGACTGGGTGGTGGTCTCCCAGACATTCAACACCATGCATTTACAGGTTTGTTGTTGGACATAACCCCGTAAGGGGCGAGGCGATTTTCCGTGCTGACGGGATTCAGTACCCCGTACGACCCCAACTTAGCCTCTTTTCCTTCCTTCAGATAGCCTGTATTTCTTCCCTACTTCGTCGCTTTTCACACAACCTCTTCCAAAACTTTCTCTGGTCAGCCTCTAATTTCACAGGGTAGATGATGACCTTCTTCTCAGCCAACCGTCCCGAATCGGGGCTGAAGGGGGAGGGGACAATACTTCCCAACCCCTGAGCTCCCGTCTGGGGTGGTTGGTCTTTAACAACTTGCTTCATCCCCACCCATACCTTCATCACATCCCTTTTCCTTTCCTCTTCACAATCTATCAGTTTTACGCCGAGTCTAAGGTGGAGCCGCCATGCCGATGGACTGCCAGACCACCAGGCGGGAGGGGTGGTCCCAAATGGCGGCGCCTGGCTCTGCCAGGCCTGTAAGCATCTCTTGCAGTGCAGGCAACTGCGAGAGGTGATGAGCGATTGCATCCCGTGAAACAAATAGGGTCACCATGCCCATAGATGAACAACCAAAAAAAAAACCCTCAACTTCCCCTGTTCCATCGACGGAGCCGCCCTCGCGAAGCTCCACCGAAAAAATGGAGGTCCCCCCTCCCCCTGTGCTTGCGCAGGGGACCCTCCATATTTCATTAACCGGAGAGGAGGCTTACTCCTCTCCTTCGTCACAACCCCTTCTCTGGAGGTGCTTTCGGGCACTTTCCCGTAAGGGGTGCGGCGAATTGCCATCATGGCCGCCGTGCTGATGGGACTCAGCACCTCGTCCGACCCCAGCTTAGCCTCTTCTCCTTCCTTCAAAACACTTGTTTCCTTGCTTTTCATACAACCTCTCCCACAACTTTCTCTGGTCAGCCTCTAATTTCACAGGGTAGATGCTGACCTTTTTCTCAGTCAACCGTCCCGGATCGGGGCTGAGGGGGGAGGGGACAATGTTCCCTAACCCCTGAGCTCCGGTCTGGGGTGGTTGGTTTTTAACAACCTGTTCATTCCCACCCATACCTTCCTCACATCCCTTTTCCTCTCCTCTTCACAATCTATATATTTTTACGCCGTGTCCAAGGTGGAGCAGCCATGCCATCAGGCGGGAGGGGTGGTCCAAAATGGCGGCGCCTGGCTCTGCCGGGCCTGTAACCACCTCTTGCAGTGCGGGCAACTGCGAGAGGTGATGAGCTATTGCGTCCCATAGCACAAATAGGGCCACCATGCCCAATGATGAATATAAAAAAACAACAACCAACTTTCCCTGTAAATCAACGGAGCCGCCCTCGGGCAGCTCCACCGAAAAAATGGAGTTACCCGCCCCCCCTTGTGCTTGCACAGGGGACCCTCCATACTTCTTTAACCGGAGAGGAGGCTTACTCCTCTCCTACGCCGACGGGTGTAGGGGACCCCCTCTTCCCTTTCTCTGGAGGTGCCCTATTTCCAGCGGCAGTCCCTCCTTTTCTTTCTAAGGGGACTGCCAAGAAAGCCAGCAGGCAGCCCATTGCCGACCGCCCCTCGTGTAAGCGGCTCGGTAAGGCAAACCCCCTTAGGGGGGAGAAGGAAGCCAGGCCCCTTCGGTCGCTTCCCGCAAAAGACCTGCTGGCAAGAATTTTAAACCTTGCCGGGGTCAAGGCCTGAGCCTCTCCACACAAGACTGGCGACACTGCCAAGGGGACCTGCGATGTCCTGGGAGGGGATGGCCAACTGGAGGCCCCTCCTGTGATAGACATGGTCCTTGAGGAAACCCAGCCTCAGAGGGTAGGGCCTTCAATGGGAGGAAATCCGGGCTCGGTGCCAAACACCGAACCCAAATCCGCCCCTATGCAAGGTCCTCCTCAAACGGTTAGGGTTTCTGAGGCAGTACAAGGAATGGAGGGACCTCCTCCGACAAGTGCCCCTACGACTACCAGGACCTTCTCCATTTCGGCACCGTAAGGGGCGCGGCGATTTGCCACTCTGGCCGCCGTGCTGACGGGATCCAGCGCTCCGTCCGGCCCCAGCTTAGCCTCTCTTCCTTCCTTCAAAACACTTGTTTCCTCTCTTTTCACACAACTTTCTCTGGTCAGCCTCTAATTTCACAGGGTAGATGCTGACCTTCCTTTCAGCCAACCGTCCCGCATCGGGGGTGGGGGACAATGTTCCCTAACCCCTGAGCTCCGGTCTGGGGTGGCTGGTTTTTAACTACCTGCTTCATCCCCACCCATACCTTCCTCACATCCCTTTTCGTCTCCTCTTCACAATCTATTAATTTTTACGCCGTGTCCAAGGTGGAGCCGCCATGCCGATGGACTGCCAGGCCACCAGGCGGGAGGGGTGGTCCCAAATGGCGGCGCCTGGCTCTGCCGGGCTTGTAAGCACCTCTCGCAGTGCGGGCTACTGCGAGAGGTGTGCGCGATTGCATCCCGTGTTTAAAAAAGGGTCACCATGCCCAATGATGATAAAAAAAAAAAAAAACCAAACCCTCAACTTCCCCTGTTCCATCGACGGAGCCGCCCTCGGGCAGCTCCAGCAAAAAAATGGAGAGGAGGCTTACTCCTCTCCTTCGCCTACGGGTGCAGGGGACTCCCCATCACCCCCTTCTCTGGAGGTGCTTCGGGCACCTCCCTTTTCCCAGCGGCAGTCCCCTCTTTTCTTTCCAAGGGGACTGCCAAGAAAGCCAGCAGGCAGCCCTTAGCCAGCCGCTCCCCATTAAAGCGCCTCGGTAGGGCAAACCCCCTTAGGGGGGAGAGGGAAGCCAGGCCCCTTCGGTCGCTTCCCTCAAAAGACCTGCTGGCAAGAATTTTAAACCTTGCTGGGGTCAAGGCCTGTGCCTCCCCACACAAGACTGGCGACACTGCCAAGAGGACCTGCGATGTCCTGGGAGGAGATGGCCAACTGGAGGCCCCTCCTGTGATAAACATGGTCCTTGAGGAGACCCAGCCTCAGACGGTAGGGCCTTCCATGGGGGGGAATTCGGGCTCGGCGCCAAGCACCGAACCCGAACCCGCCCCTATGCAAGTTCCTCCTCAAATGGCTGAGGGCTCCGAGGCAGTAAAAGGAGGGGAGGGATATCCTCCGACAGGTGCCCCCACGACAACCAGGACCTTCTCCATTTCGGAGAGGGACCTTGCTGAGGCCGGTCCATCTGGCCTGGGGGCTTCTGCCGGCGTAGGTGAAAAGCGGGTTCATTCCCCGCCCTCCTCTCCAAAAAAGAAAAAGACTCGGGGCTCCTCTCCATCCGCGGGGGCTGCGGGGACGGATGGGTCTGCTGCCGCTTTGGTAGGCGACCAAGCCAAGATCGGCACATCCGGCCCCTCTACTCCCTCGTGTGCAGAGCCCCTGACCAAGACTAACACCAAAAGTGCACAGGGCGGAGCCTCGATGACATCGGGGCCCCTCATTCAGAGGTTACCTGGCGTTTTCGAGCCCGCTGGCTTCAAACGCTTCCTCGTTATTCGCTCCACTGATGGCACCATGTTGTCCAAGGGCAACATGATCCATCAGAGGAGAGGATTAGCTAGTGCAATTGGTAGAGAGCCGAAGGTGACCCGTTTCTCGGACGGGAGCCTTCTGGCGAATCCCGCCGAGGCGGCCAAGATAAGTGCTCTTCGGACACTTAATGGAACCCCGGTGAGTGTGACGCCGCACTCTACCATGAACTTTGTAAAAGGAGTAGTTTATGCGAGGGAACTCGTTGACTACTCCATTGAGGACATCACCCTAGAGCTGGCCGACCATGGGGCGGTCAAGGTCGAACGTGTGATGAGAAAACAGGGTGGGGCTTCGAGACCCACCCCTACACTCTTCGTCTCGTTCGACTGTGACAAGCTCCCTGAGTCGGTGCGTGCCGGTTGGTACCGCTACCGCGTGAAGGCATTCGTGCCACTGCCGCGGCGGTGCTATTACTGTCACCGCTTCGGCCATACGAATCGCTCATGTAGACGTGCAAAGTCGGGGTCACCCGAAGTCTGTGTAAATTGCTCCAAGGTCGCACACGATAAGTCCAAATCGTCTGTGGCCAAGTGTGTCAATTGCGGAGAGCCGCACCCTGCTTCTTCGAAGCAATGTGGTGCATATCTCCTGGAGAAAGAAATCCTGGCCGTGCAGGCCCAGGATAGACTCTCATTCCGCGAGGATAAGGACTTGGTCCTGGCGCGCCCAGCTCTGCCTGGGACGTCATATGCCTCAGTAGTTCGAAAGGCACCCTCTGCTCCTGGCCCATCCAGGCCAACGAGCACGGTTGTTTCCGCGCCCATTCGGAGCCCTTCTGCGGGCTCTACCCAACCCGGGCGCTCCCCTGGTAAAGCTGGCGGCAAAAAGAGTTCATACCCAGCCCCGGCTAAAACCAGGGCTTCCCCCTCTTCCCCCAGCGTGACCGTTTCCCGCAAGGCGAAACGGCCACGCGCCTCCACCGAGTCGTTAGACTCACAGGAGGCAACACCCCTGAAGATGGTCGCTAGGCCATCTTCAGGGGTTCCTAAAGCTGTCCCCCGAAAGGAGGAGAGCAACAAAGGCTCCTTTGCCCACGCCCCGAGGTGGAGCGAGTGGCTCGGAGACGGTGGTTCCTCGAAAAGAGGCCCCCCCGCCTCCGAAGCCGAAGCGCCCGCCTAAGGTTTCGAGGCGGAGGGAGGAAAAGACTCGCATGGCGAGCCCAACCTCCCCCAATAAGTCCTCGAAGGCGACAGCGCCTGGGGTTCCGCCCCCGGGAAGCGTACGGCCATTCCCGTGAGGGTCTTCAATTCGAGGAGGGCCCCCGCGTCTCCTCCGAGCTAGGCCTGGAGGGTATATTCCTTCAATGGAATTGCCGTGGACTCCGGGCCAACTGGGAGGAGCTGCGGAGGCTCGCCTCGTCCCGTTAGCTATTTTTTTGCAGGAGACCATGCTAGGCGCGTGCCCCCTGCCTGCCCTCCCGGGGTATAAGGGTCTTGCGACCCCACCACCGCGGGATGGCCGGGCTGGGGGATGCGCGGTTTACACCCGGCATGATGTCTCCGTTCTTCCTTTCTCTTTAGATACCTCCTTTCAGGCAGTGGCTGTGCAGCTACACCTGGATAGGAGGTATACTATCATTTCTGCGTACATTCCACCGTCAGCTGACTTCTACGCGGGGGACTTCCGCCGCGTCGTGGCACGGTTGCCGAGGCCCTATCTCTTTCTTGGAGATCTGAACGGCAGGCATCCTCTCTGGGGAGATTACTCCATAAATCCCAGGGGACAAGTCCTTGCCGATCTGATCGAAGAGCTTGAGATGGGTGTCCTAAACGTGGATGAGTTTACGCATCACTGTCCGAGAACCGCTTCATTTTCTTGCCTTGACCTATCTTTGTGCTCTTCGGATGCACAGCCTGATTTTGATTGGGGGGTGGTCGATGACCTCCATGGTAGTGATCACTTTCCCATTCAAATATCATTTTCAGGGCAACTGCCGCCTGAGAGACCACCTCGGTGGTGCTTGGCGCGGGCGCAGTGGCTTGCATTTCAGGAAATGACTGAATTCTCTATCTCAGTCGAGGAGTTTAGGTCGGTAGATGAGGCCGTTGAGTTCTTCTCCGGCAACCTCATCGCCGTGGGCCTGACTACTATTCCTAGGACGTCTGGCCGTTTTGCACGCCGACCACTCCCATGGTGGTCGGCCGAGTGTGAGACGGCCCTCAAACAGAAGCGTTATGCCTACATGCGCTATAAGCGCCGCCCGAACGATTTCACTGTCGCTGAATTTCGTCGGGCTAGGGCTAGGTTCCGGTATATTTCGAAGCACGCCCGCCGCTGTTCTTGGCGGGCATACGTGTCTTCCCTTAACGGGAAGACCCCTTTAGCTGAGGTGTGGAAGCGAGTCAAAAGGATTCGGGGCAAGTTCTCGCAGGACCCCCCTCCCGTTCTCCAGGAGAATGGGACCGCAATCTCGGACCCCGCGTCCGTGGCGGAATCCTTAGCGACCGCTTTTTGCGCATTCTCTAGCCGTGATGCTGCTCCGCCAGCATTCAATGCACGTCGTGATGTCGCGGAAGGCCGCCGGCTGGACTTTACCTCCAGAGGCGGAGAACCCTTCAACGACAAGTTTACTGTGAGTTAGTTGCGTTCCGCTCTCGCTTCGTGCGCGGACACCGCCTATGGTCCGGACGATGTCCCGTACGCCATGCTTCGACACCTGGGTGAGCGAGGCATGGCCTTTCTGTTAGATATGTTCAACAGGATCTGGGTGGAAGGTCTTCTCCCAGACTCCTGGCGAATCGCTACTGTGCTCGCCTTTCGCAAGCCGGGGAGAGATCACTCTACTCCGACCGGTTTCCGCCCAATCTCTCTAACCTCTTGCGTGTGCAAGTTGATGGAGAAATTGGTAAATGTTAGATTAGCCTATTTCCTGGACAGCGGAGGCCATCTGCCTTCTGCACAGTGCGGCTTCCGTAAGTTTCACTCCACGTCGGATGCTCTGCTCCGACTGGAAAATGCCGTCTGCGAGGCTTTCCTTCGTAGACAGCACTACGCCACGGTGTTTTTTGATCTGGAGAAGGCCTATGATACCGCATGGCGATACGGTATCATGGAGACTCTCCACACGATGGGGGCGAGGGGACGCCTCCCAATGTTTATATCTGAATTTTTGCGAGATCGTCGATTCCGCGTACGGGTGGGGGGAGCCCTCTCTGCCCCAAAGGAGCAGGAAGAGGGTGTCCAGCAGGGAAGTGTCCTCAGTGTCACACTCTTTGCCCTGAGCATCAACGGCATCACCTCGGTGCTGCCGGAAGATGTTCTCGCTACGCTCTACGTGGACGACCTTTCGATCTCTTTTGGCGCGGCCCAGATGCCAACTCTGGAGCGTCGACTCCAACAGGCATTGAACCGCGTCTCTCGCTATGCCGAAGCGCACAGGTTTCGGTTTTCTTTGGCCAAGACTAAGGTGGTGCACTTCTGCCGCCATCCACGGCTTCACCCCGACCCAGATTTGTTTCTTAATGGGGTGCGCCTGGATGTGGTTGAGTCGCACCTGGGAGGCTCATATTCGCAGCCTTAGGGTCTCTTGTACCCGCGCCATGGACATTCTCCGTTCCGTGACGTTCAGCGCTTGGGGCGCTGATAGGGCTACCGCCTTACTTTTTTATCGATCCTTTATTCGCTCGTAGCTCGACTACGGATGCGAGTTTTATGCATCCGCAGCGGAGCGTTTATTGCGGAAGGTGGATTCAATCCACCACACCGGCCTCCGCCTTGCGACCGGTGCCTTCCGCACTTCCCCCATTGAGAGCCTGTTGGTCGATGCTGGGGAGATGCCACTCGCTCTGCGCCGCGTGCAGTGCATCACTCGTCTGTACGCGCGAGCCCGGCGCCTCCCTCAGTCGCCAACAGCTCTCACTGCATCCGCAGCTGATCTCGATGGTGCCTATGCCGCCGAGAGACGCCAGTCATACCCTAAGCCCTTTGGGTTTAGGGCCAGGAAACTCCTTCGAGAGGTAGATATAGCTCTCGGGCCGGTGGCGCCCCTGGTTCTGCCCAGGACGCCACCCTGGAGGGTACCACATTTGGCTATTTGTCGCCACGCCTCTGCTCTCAAAGCTTGTACAGCGCCGGGAGTATTGCGTTCGACCTTTTTGGAGCACACATCGTGTCACGCTGGTACCGTGCCAGTGTATACGGATGGCTCCAAGTCCCAAGAGGGGGTCGGTTTCCACGCCGTATCCCCTCTGTTTGAAGTCAGCGGGGCTCTACCAGGCGCTGCGTCTGTCTTCACGGCCGAGCTGGTGGCAATACACCACTCGGTACAGGAGATTACGCGACGTGCCCGGTTCGGAGACCGGATTGTTATCTATAGCGACTCACAAAGCGCCCTGAGTGCTCTCGGGGCATTGGAATCTCCGCATCCCCTGGTTCGCGATATCCGTGACGCCACGGTTTTGGCGAGCTGGGCAGATGTCGAGATTATCTTCTGCTGGGTTCCTGGACATGTAGGAATTGCAGGGAATGAGCGCGCCGATGAGGGCGCCAAAGAGTCCGCGAGGACTCTGCGACCGGACCAGCGTTTCGCTCTTCCTCACACCGACTACATGGCAGGAATACGGGCAGCTCTTCGGACTGCTTGGCAAAGAAGATGGCAGACGGTCGAAGGGAACTTAAAGTTGCGTGCCATTGCGCCGCGACTGTTCCCATGGACCTCTTCCCCAATGCCGCGGCGGCTTCAGGTTGCTTTCTGTCGTCTCCGAATCGGACACACTCGTGTGACGCATCGCTATCTGATGGAGCGCTCGCCTGCGCCCTATTGCAACGACTGCGTCGTCCCCCAGACTGTTCGGCACATTCTTGTCGAATGTCCCAGTCTGGGTGATCTTCGCGCACGATACCTGTCCCAATACCGGGATGGGTGGGGTCGCTACCACCTGTCCCTTGTGCTCGGGACAGATTCGTGCACACTGACTTGTGGACTTGTTGACTTCTTGGGGGAGGCCGGCCTTCTCCCTATTATTTAAGCAAGGTTTGTTTGTTTTGTTTTTTGTTGTTTTTTTGTTTTTTGTTTGTTTTTTTTTCTTTAGTTGCACGCTCCTGCGCCGGGGGGACCTCTCCCCGACGCACCAGCTTGCCTCCTTTCCCTCTTTTGGGGTGTTTTTTTTTTCTCTCTTTAATTTCATTTTAAAGTAGCCTAGAACTAGGCCAGTTTTAATACGGCGACTAATGCCCAAGTAGGCAGTCGCCAGATGAGCTCTTAAAAAAAAAAAAAAAAAAAATCTCCATTTGGGAGGGAGACCTGGCTGAGACCGGTCCATCTGGCATGGGGGCTTCTGCCGGCGGAGGTGAGAAGTGAGTTCATTCCCCGCTCTCCTCTCCTAAAAAGAAGACTCGGGGCTCCTCTCCATCCGCGGGGTCGGATGGGTCTGCTGCCACTCTGGCAAGCTACCAAGCCAAGATCGGCACCTCTGCCCCCCTGGTTGCGGAGCCCCTGACTAAGACCAAAAGCACACAGGGCGGAGCCTCGATAACATCGGGGCCCCTGATTCAGAGATTACCTGGCGTTTTCGAGCCCGCTGGCTTCAAACCCTTCCTCGTCATTCGCTCCACTGATGGCAGCATGTTGGCCAAGGGCAACATAATCCATCAGAGGAGAGGATTATCTAGTGTAATTGGTAGAGAGCCGAAGGTGACCCGTTTCTCAGACGGGAGCCTTCTGGCGAATCCCGCCGAGGCGGCCAAGATAAGTGCGCTTCGGACACTTCATGGCACCCCGGTGAGTGTGACGCCGCACTCTACCATGAACTTTGTGAAAGGAGTAGTTTATGCGAGGGAACTCGTTGAATACTCCATTGAGGACATCACCTTAGAGCTGGCCGACCGTGGGGCGGTCAAGGTCAAATGTGTGATGAGAAAACAGGGGGGGGGGCCTTGAGACCCACCCCTACACTCTTCGTCACGTTCGACTGTGACAAGCTCCCTGAGTCGGTGCGTGCCGGTTGATACCGCTACCGCGTGAAGGCATTAATGCCACTGCCGCGGCGGTGCTATTACTGTCACCGCTTCGGCCATACGAATGGTTCTTGTAGACGTGCAAAGTCGGGGTCACCCGAGGTTTGTGTAAATTGCTCCAAGGCCACACACGATAAGTCGAAATTGTGTGTGGCCAAGTGTGTCAATTGCGGAGAGCCGCACCCCGCTTCTTCGAAGCAATGTGGTGAATATCTCCTCGAGAAAGAAATCCTGGCCGTTCAGACTCAGGATTGACTCTCATTCCGCGAGCCTAAGGACTTGGTCCTGGCGCGCCCGGCTCTGCTTGGGACGTCATATGCCTCAATAGTTAGAAAGACACCCTCTGTTCCTGGCCCATCCAGGCCAACGAGCATGGTTGTTTCCGCGCCCATTCGGAGCCCTTCTGCGGGCTCTTCTCAACCTGGGCGCTTCCCTGGTAAAGTTGGCGGCAAAAAGGGTTCACACCCAGCCCCGGCTAAAACCAGAACTCCCCCCTCTTCCCCCAGCGTTCCCGTTTCCCGTAAGGCGAAACGGCCACGCCCCTCCACCGAGTCGTTAGACTCACAGGAGGCAATACTCCTGAAGATGGTCGCTAGGCCATCTTCAGGGGTTCCTAAAGTTGTCCCCCGAAAGGAGGACAACAACAAAGGAGCTTCGGCTCCTTCGCCCACGACCCGAAGTGGAGCGAGTGGCTCGGAGACAGTGGTTCCTCGAAAAGAGGGCCCCTCGCCTCCGAAGCCGCAACGCCCGCCTAAGGTTTCGAGGCGGAGGTAGGAAAAGACTCGCATGGCGAGCCCAGCCTCCCTCAATAAGTCCTCGAAGCGTACGGCCATTGCTGTAAGGGCCTTCAGTTCGAGGAGGTCCCCCGCGTCTCCTCCGAGCTAGGCCTGGAGGGCATATTCCTTCAATGGAATTGCCGTGGACTCCGGGCCAACTGGGAGGAGCGGCGGAGGCTCGTCGCGTTCCCCGTTAGCTATCTTTTTGCAGGAGACCATGCTAGGCGCGTGCCCCCTGCCCGCCCTCCCGGGGTATAAGGGTCTTGCGACCCCACCCCTGCGGGATGGCCGGGCTGGGGGATGCGCGGTTTACACCCTGCATGATGTCTCCGTTCTTCCTTTCTCTTTAGATACCTCATTTCAGGCAGTGGATGTGCAGCTGCACCTGGATAGGAGGTTTACTATCATTTCTGCGTACATTCCACCGTCAGCTGACTTCAATGCGGGGGACTTCCGCCGCGTCATCGCACGATGGCCCCCCTCCCTCTCTGGGATCTTTTCTTCAGGGGTTGTTCCCAGAGAGGCTCTGGCCTTCTCGTGGCGAGGGGGGGTCACCCCTGGGCCCCCTAGGGGACCCATGGTGCTGCCAACAAGACTTTTAACATACCCCTCTTTCTTTCCTCCTCTATTACGATCTTCCACTGCCCTTTATTTCCCCCTCTTCCTTCACCTATCTAGTGGTCCTTATCAATACCCGACCTCTGCTCGTTTAATGGATTGATTCTGAATTGTTCTTTCATGAAGGTTAAAGAGGCTGGGCATCTCCACCGCCTTCGTCTACCGAATGCCCAAGGAGAAACCCATCGTTGGCCCCTTTTCTCCGTGCGTAGGAGAACTCGGGTAGCCTCTTAGGGTTACAAAGATGGTGTGGTGGATCCGTATCCATTCTCCAAGAGGACATACCGGACGTAACTGATTGCATAGTTGCAGTAGTGCCGTGCCCTTGTAGGCCTCCATGGTGGGGACCCCCGAGGGAGAATGCGAAGTTTTTTTTTTCTTTTTGCAATGGCTAGCCATAAACCAAAAACCTCCCCTTCTCGTAAGGGTTCTCGTGCCAAACGTTCCTTAGCTTCCCTTTCAGCCTTTCCTCGCTCGTTGGACCCCTATTCCAACGAAGTAGACCCAGATCTTGATTATCCTCGCTTTCTTGTCATGAATTCATCATCTGACATCCCACTTGCAAAAGTCGATGTGTTTGACGTCAATGAATCTTTTGAGTCCCGCTGTGGTGAACCCCGCTGGATGTGGTCAAGAGGAAGTGGTGATGTCGTAGTCGAGGTGTCATCCCACTCTCAACACAACCTTGTGCGAAATCTATCTTCGATAGCTGAAATTCCAATAACTGTCTCGCCCTATCCGCGTCTGAATTTCGTCAAAGGTGTCGTCCGTTCAAACGAACTAAAGGACTACGACCCCACCCGCCTTCAGAGTAAACTCAGTACCCAACGTGTCACACACGTACACAGGGTAACTAAAACATTAGGCTCCACTAAAGTTCCAACCGCCACACTGATTTTAACATTTGAACGACAAGAACTGCCCCAGTAGATTAAAGCTGGGTACCTTCGTGTCCCGGTAAGTCTCTACATCGAACTACCCAGACGCTGCTTCAATTGCATTTAATTTGGACATGTTGGCCGAGCTTGTCGGCACCCTCGCTCCTGCGTGAATTGTAGCTCTGACTACCATGGCCCCGAATGCACCAAAACGCCCCACTGTGCCAACTGCGGAGGTACCCACAGTGCTGCGTCGAAACTCTGCTCTATATTTTTATATGAAAAGGAAGTTCTCGCTTTGCGCGACTCCCTACGTCTAGATATAAGAGAGGCCCGCCAGCGTGCCCGAGCACAAACCTCGCCACTCGGCCGGCTCTTCTCTGACGTTTTACGTGATGCTGGACGAAACCGACCATCACGCGCGAGTTCCGACCAGCCTGAAGCACTTCACCCTAGATCTACTCGCAGCGTCGAAAATATTCAGAATATGCAGTCGAAGCATCGCTCTCATACCGAGATAATTAATGTAGCCCCCCTCTCTCCAGCAGCTCTTGCTGGGAGAGACGCTTGAAGACATCAGGCGCTATTTGAAAGAATCCTCAACATCGACCAGTGAAGGTTCATCCACCCGGCCACGAGACTCAAAGCCCAGTGGTAAGAGAAAGGATTCCTCACCTGGGTCATCGACCACCAATAAGCGGGCAGCCTCTGGAGCCGACTCGGCCGAACCCCGAGAATCTCCAATGGACTCCTTCCCTATGGTTGAACATTCTCTGCCCTTAAGTCCGTCTCGCCCTTCACAGGACGTAGGCCCCATCCTGATCCAAACGATGGCAGAAATACACCCAGCTCCACACACCTCGCTCAGATCACCTGTTCGTCCCGCTCACCCTTCAAACCAAGATCCGATTGAAGCAGTTGATACTCTAACATCACCAACTGCGGCGGTTGGACCAACTCCTCAGACACCTAAAATACCCTCGACCCATGAATCCGGATCTACCGGCCGAAAATCCCTTCTTGATCTTCCTTGTCCGCCAGGTTGCGAGCCCGAATTACAATCAAGGGCCTCGGTCGGTTCTCCAAAACCCACGAAAAAAACCTCAGTTACTACTCCATCTAGGATTTCTTCCCCTGCAAAAGCAGGATCCTCAAAATCAGCTCTCCGTCTCCCAAGCTCTTTGGGAAGAACCTCAAATACATTATCGGCTTCAAAAGAGAAAAAGATATCCACAGTGGTATCTAATCGTCACACATAATATCTTCCATTTTACAATGGAATTGTCAAGGAGTTCTTCCAAAGTGGGAAGAACTCAAAATTCTTTTGACGACTATCCAGCCCGCTGTTATTTGTCTCCAGGAGAATAAACTGGGTATACGGCCCTTTCCGCCGGTACCCGGTTTTCTCACTTTCAACTCTATTGCTCCTGCTGGAAGCCCCTCTCATGGAGGGGTGTCAATCATGGTATCTTCATCCTACCATGTTTCTCTCATCTCCCTACATACTACCCTCCAAGCTGTTGCTGTGAGGGTTTTTCTTACTAAGCTTTTTACCGTTTGCTCTATTTACCTACCCCCTTGTTTATCATTGTCAAGATCCGACCTTTTAGAACTTATAGACCAGTTGCCCTCCCCATTCTTATTACTAGGAGATTTTAACGCCCGTCACCCATACTGGGGTGACATCACTCGAAATGCCAAAGGCAGTGTTTTAGAGTCTCTTTTATTATCTGACCTTCTTTGTGTTTTAAATACTGGCGATTTTACCTCTTATCATGTCCAGACGGACTCTTTTAGCTGTGTTGACCTGTCTGTTTGTTCCCCTGATTGCTTCACAGAATTTCGATGGTCAATTCTTGACGATCTCCATGGGAGTGACCACTTCCCTATTGTCTTGTCGGCCCTTCAAGTTAGCCCTCATACAACCATGCCCCTTAAGTGGGACTTAGGTCATGCAGATTGGGAAGGTTTCCAAGAGGCGTCCTTCACAAATGCCTCTTTGGGGACCTTTAATGGAGTGGACGCGGCAGTAAAATACTTTACATCGACTATCTACAATGCAGCAACACAAACCATCCCACGGAGGCGACCTGTCACGGGCCGCTCAACCGTGCCCTGGTGGACTTCGACGTGTGCAACAGCTATCAAAAATTACAAGTTAGCCCATGCCCGATTCCGAAAGAACCCAACTTTGTGCAACAAGGTCAACCGAAACCGAGCTCGTGCGCTTCGCCAAAGAACCCTTCGTCAAGCTCGCCGAAATTCATGGCGCAGATACGTTTCATCGATCTCCTCTATGACACCTACTGCTAAGATCTGGAAGAGGATTAATAAGATCAGGGGCCGTTATGCTAATCATCATACCCCCACACTCAACTTAGACGGTTCCTTGGAGAATGACAGCCTGGCGGTCAGCAATGCTTTTGCTGACCATTTCCGCGCCGTCAGCAGTGTCAGCCGTTACGATAAGGCTTTTCAATCCTACAAATCAAAGGAAGAATCTCATTCTCTCAACTTCACAACAAAATCTAACCTTCCGTATAACGCTCTATTCAGCATCTATGAGCTGCAAAGCGCTTTGTCCCTTTGCAGATCTACCTTCCCTGGCCTTGATGAGATCCATTTCGACATGATTCGGCACCTACATCCACACTCTACTCTCTTCCTGCTTGATTTGTACAACCTTATATGGGTGAAGGGTTTTTACCCGTCGTCATGGCGCATTGGGATCATCCTTCCCTTTGTCAAACCGGGCAGGGACGGGTTGAATGCAGATCACTACCGCCCTATAGCTCTCACCAGCTGTTTGAGTAAGTTCCTGGAAAAAATGATATTGGAGCGCCTAAACTCGTTCCTAGAACCCAATCACCTTCTCTCTCCATTTCAATGTGGCTTCCGCAAAGGTCATAGTACCCTTGACCTACTAGTACGTTTCGAGGGATCAGTCCGGAAAGCTTTCTCATTAAAGCACCGAGTCCTAGCCATATTTTTCGATATTGAGAAAGCCTACGACACAACATGGAGATACGGCATCTTGAAGCAGTTATACGTCTGGGGGATGAGAGGCCTTTCACCTTCATTTATTCAAGTTTTTTAGCATCTCGATCCTTCAAGGTGCGTGTTGGAGACGCATACTCTGACCTGCAACCCCAAGAGGAGGGAGTTCCTCAGGGCAGTGTTTTAAGTGTCTTATGTTTTATAATTGCCATCAATGATATTATTTCGTCTCTCCCAGAAGGTGTATCGGCAACTCTGTTTGTCGATGATTTAGCACTATACTGTTCCTCACCTCGCCTTTCATCATCAGCGCGTCGGCTACAACTGGCGGTCGATGCTGTATCCAAAAGAGCACAACTTAAGGGATTCCGCTTTTCCACGACCAAAACCAAAGCAATGTATTTTCACCGAGGCAGAGGAGTTCTTGTTCCGCCATCTATATCCCTACAAGGCGAAGAAATAGAGTTTGTCTCCGAGTTTCGGTTCCTTGGCGTAACTCTCGATCCAAAGTTATCCTGGTTACCACACCTACGCCGACTTCGAACAGGCTGTCTGTGGGCTCTAGACATTTTGAAAGTCCTCTCACACACTTCGTGGGGCAGTGACCGACAAACATTGTGGACATTATACACAGCCCTCGTTCAATCCAAATTGGATTATGGCTGTCAAATTTACTCATCGGCTTCCCCTTCAGCCCTTAAAATGCTGAACCCCATTCGAAACCTTGGAGTTCGCCTTTCTAGTGGAGCCTTCCGTACTTCTCCTGTCAACAGCCTTTACTGCGAGAGTGGGGTACTCCCTTTGCCCTACCATAGACTTCAAATCTGCATGCGATACCTCTGCCGAGTACAGCAAGCCACTGTATCAGAGGTCTACAGATGCCTGTATGCTGCCGAATCAACGGCGGCATATGATAAGTTGCCATCTTTACCCCGCCCTTTGAACCTTCGCATAGGAGATCATCTCTCTAACCTGGGTGCTCCAAGGGTCCTTACCCTTCCATCCTTACTGAACCCTAGGTCGCGTGCTCCTCTCCCCACAATATGTACCAACATGTGGAGCATGGAGAAGTCCTCCATGGACCCTCGCATCATTAAAAGCCTGTTCTTAGAGCATTCGATCTCCCACAAACAATGCTGCCCACTCTACACGGATGGCTCTAAGTCGGACGGGGGCGTGGGCGCCGCAGCCATCTACCCAGGAGGAGAATTCTAAACTTTATCTTTGCCGCCAGCAGCATCCATTTTTACCGCTGAACTTTCAGCAATCCTTTTAGCCTTTAGACTCATCCAAATTTTACCTTTTAGTGATTTTGTCATTTTTTCCGACTCAAGGAGTGTCTTACAATCAATTAGATCTTTTAATGCGTCCCATCCCGTGGTCACAGAAATTTGCAACTGGCTGATCCAAAATGCATCCCGATATAGAATTATTTTTTGCTGGGTTCCTGGGCATGTGGGGGTCCTGGGCAACGAGAAGGCTGATCGGCTGGCCCACTCAGCACATTCTGTGTCCCCTGAGAACTCTGCTCTGCCTTTTAGGGACTACTTTCCTTCAATAAGAAAGTATATTTTTCAACTGTGGCAGAATGAATGGGATGACTGTTCATCATCCAAACTATACAAAATAAAAAATTCTATTCGCTCTTGGCCCTCGAGTCGTCATAGAATGCGATCGTTGGAGGTGGCCGTTTGCCGAGTTCGCATTGGCCACACGAGACTTACTCACGGCCATCTTGTTTCGGGTGATGCCCATATCAGCCCTCGCTGTCGTTTTTGTGGTGGGGACCAATCGGTTGCCCACCTTTTATTGGATTGTAGCCATTTTACCATTCTCCGGTTGTCCTGTTTCCCGACCCTTTTAACTATTCCTCAACACACCCGTCTTCGATTCATATTGGCGGAGGAATCTTTTAACCCGTCGTTTTTTAAATTTTTGTCACAAAGTGGTCTCCTCCACCTCTTATAGATGATATTTCTCGTTTCACCCTAGCGGCCATATAGAATCCACTTGGATTGGGCAGCAACCCCCCTGTAACTTATCTTAAATCTCTTCTCGCACGATGGCCGAGGCCCTATCTCTTGCTTGGAGATCTGAACGGCAGGCATCCTCTGTGGGGAGATTACTCCATAAATCCCAGGGGACAAGTCCTTGCAAATCTGATCGAAGAGCTTGAGATGGGTGTCCTAAACGTGGATTAGTTTACGCATCACTGTCCGAGAACCGCTTCATTTTCTTGCCTTGACCTATCTTTGTGCTCTTCGGATGCACAGCCTGATTTTGATTGGGGGGTGGTCGATGACCTCCATGTTAGTGATCACTTTCCCATTCAAATATCATTTTCAGGGCAACTACCACCTGAGAGACCACCTCGCTTGGCGCGGGTGCGGTGGCCTGCATTTCAGGAAATGACTGAATTCTCTATCTCAGTCGAGGAGTTTAGGTCGGTAGATGAGGCCGTTGAGTTCTTCTCCGGCAACCTCATCGCCGTGGGCCTGACTACTATTCCTAGGACGTCTGGCCGTTTGGCACGCCGACCACTCCAATGGTGTTCGGCCGAGTGTGAGACAGCCCTCAAACAGAAGCGTTATGCCTACATGCGCTATAAGCGCCGCCCGAACGATTTCACTGTCGCTGAATTTCGTCGGGCTAGGGCTAGGTTCCGGTATATTTCGAAGCACGCCCGCCGCTGTTCTTGGCAGGCATACGTGTCTTCCCTTAACGGGAAGACCCCTTTAGCTGAGGTGTGGAAGCGAGTCAAAAGGATTCGGGGCAAGTTCTCGCAGGACCCCCCTCCCGTTCTCCAGGAGAATGGGACCGCAATCTCGGACCCCGCGTCCGTGGCGGAATCCTTAGCGACCGCTTTTTCCGCATTTTCAAGCCGGGATGCTGCTCCGCCAGCATTCAATGCACGTCGTGATGTCGTGGAAGGCCGCCGGCTGGACTTTACCTCCAGGGGCGGAGAACCCTTCAACGACAAGTTTACTGTGAGTAAAGTGCGCTCCGCTCTCGCTTCGTGCGCGGACACCGTCTATGGTCCAGGCGATGTTCCGTACGCCATGCTTCGACACCTGAGTAGCGAGGCATGGCCTTTCTGTTAGATTTGTTCAACAGGATCTGGGTGGAAGGTCTTCTCCCAGACCCCTGGCGAATCGCTACTGTGCTCGCCTTTCGCAAACCGGGAAGAGATCACTCCCCTCCGACCGGTTTCCGCCCAATCTCCCTAACCTCTTGCGTATGCAAGTTGATGGAGAAACTGGTAAATGTTAGATTAGCCTTTTTCCTGGAAAGCGGAGGCCATATGTCTTCTGCACAGTGCGGCTTCCGCAATTTCGACTCCACGTCGGATGCTCTGTTCCGACTGGAAAATGCCGTCTGCGAGGCGTTCCTTCGTAGACAGCACTACGCCACGGTCTTTTTCGATCTAGAGACGGCCTATGATACCACATGGCGATACGGTATCATGGATACTCCACACGATGGGGGCGAGGGAACGCCTCCCAATGTTTATATCTGAATTTTTGCGAGATCGTCGATTCCGCGTACGGGTGGGAGGAGCCCTCTCCGGCCCAAAGGAGCAGGGAACTGTCCTTAGTGTCACACTCTTTGCCCTGAGCATCAACGGCATCACCTCGGTGCTGCTGGAAGATGTTCTCGCTATGCTCTACGTGGACGACCTTTCGATCTCTTTTGGCTCGGCCAAAGGCCAACTCTGGAGCGTCGACTCCAACAGGCATTGAACCGCGTCTCTCGCTATGCCGAAGCTCACAGGTTTCGGTTTTCTTTGGCCAAGACAAAGGTGGTGCACTTCTGCCGCCATCTACGGCTTCACCCCGACCCAGATTTGTTTCTTAATGGAGTGCGCATGGATGTAGTGGAATCGCACCGTTTCCTCGGTCTTGTATTCGACCGACACCTCACCTGGGAGGCTCAAATTCGCAGCCTTAGGGTCTCTTGTACCTGCGCCATGGACATTCTTCGTTTCGTGACGTTCAGCGCTTGGGGCGCTGATAGGGCTACTGCCCTATATTTTAACGATCCTTTGTTCGTTCGAAGCTCGACTACGGATGCGAGTTTTATGCATCCGCAGCTGAGCGTTTATTGCGGAATGTGGATTCAATCCACCACACCGGCTTTCGCCTTGCGACCGGTGCTTTCCGGGATTTCCCCATTGAGCCTGTTGGTCGATACTGGGGATATACCACTCACTTTGCGCAACGTGCAGTGCATTGCTCGTCTGTACGCTAGCCCGGCGCCTCCCTCAGTCGCCAACAGCTCTCACTGCATCCGCAGCGGATCTCGATGGTGCCTCTGCCGCCGAGAGACGCCAGTCATACCCTAAGCCCTTTGGGTTTAGGGCCAGGAAACTCATTTGAGAGGTAGATATAGCTCTCAGGCCTGTGGCGCCCCTGGTTCTGCCCAGGACGCCACCCTGGAGGGTACCACATTTGGCTATTTGTCGCCACGCCTGTGCCCTCAAAGTTTGTACAGCGCCGGGAGTATTGCGTTTGACCTTTTTGGAGCACATCTCGTGTCACGCTGGAACTGTGCCAGTGTATACGGATGGCTCTAAGTCCCAAGAGGGGGTCGGCTTCCACGCCATATCCCCTCTGTTTGAAGTCATCAAGGCTCAACCAGGCACTGCGTCTGTCTTTACGGCCGGAATGGTGGCAATACACCACTCGGTACGGGAGATTACGCGACGTGCCCGTTTCGGTGACCGGATTGTGATCTATAGCGACTCACAAAGCGCCTTGAGTGCTCTCTGGGCATTGGAATCTCTGCATCCCCTGGTTCGCGATATCCGTAACGCTACGGTTTTGGCGATCCGTGGGATGTCTAGATTATCTTCTGCTGGGTTCCTGGGCATGTATGGATTGCGGGAAATGAGCGCGTCAAAGAGTCCGCGAGGACTCTGTGAACGGACTACATGGCAGGAATACGGGCAGCTCTTCGGACCGCTTGGCAAAGAAGATAGCAGACGGTTGAACGGAACTTAAAGTTACGTGCCATTGCGCCACGACTGTTCCCATGGACCTATCCCCAAATGTTGTGCCGGCTTCAGGTCGCTTTCTTTCGTCTTTCAATCGGGCACACTCGTGTGACGCATCGTTATTTGATGGAGCGCTCGCCTGCGTCCTATTGTAACGACTGCGTCGTCCCCCAGACTGTTCAGCACATTCTTGTCGAATGTCCTAGTCTTAGTAATCTTCGCGCACGTTACCTGCCCCGGTACCGGGATGGGCATGGTCGCTACCTCATGCCCCTTGTACTCGGTATGAGTGCGTGCACATTGACTGGTGGACTTGTTGACTTTGGGGGGAAGGCCGGCCTTCTCCCTTTT
Organism: Ceratothoa steindachneri; assembly: GCA_963969495.1. Lineage (NCBI taxonomy): Eukaryota > Metazoa > Arthropoda > Malacostraca > Isopoda > Cymothoidae > Ceratothoa > Ceratothoa steindachneri. Next base: position 183,115,369 of record OZ018318.1, on the reverse strand, counting down.
ATTTAACTTGTTTTTTTTTATTATTTTTTTTTTGTAGGTCTCACGCTCTTGCGGCGGGGGGAGAGGGACCTCTCCCCGACCCTGGAGATTGCTTCCTGATTGTTGTGATCTTCCTTTTTTATCATTGTTTTCATATTCTTATTTTAAAGTAGCCTAGTGCTAGGCTGTCCTGATTCCGGCGACTTATGCTTCCATGGGCAGTCTCCAGATAGGCTACAAAAAAAAAAAATGTTGGACATAATGTTGAACTGTCTGAATGAACCGGGACAGAGTTGTGTGCTCAGGATGCCTGTGCGCTATTTTATGCTCTTAGTGGGGGGTAGCCGCTTCTCTAGGGCTCATCTATATTGTTACACCAAAGTTCCGATGACGCGGGACGTTTGGCTACTGGGCGGGAAACGAGCACCATGTCCTTAAAATAACCGGACAGACGATAACGCTTGTCAATCAGGATAATCACACGACGGTCGAGGGGTTTCCTCCCTACCTAAATACTCATTTCGGAGTGCCGCGTTCCCAACCCGAAGGGAGGATTAGTTTTATTTATTTATTAGTAGAGGATAATCACGGCCAATTAGCGATAATTAATAATGCGCCTTACTCAGTCGGCGGTTTAATGTGAAAGGACTTATACTGAATTCAGTCAGGATATGGTACAATCGGTTTTCAGGAAGGGATCAATCCAGATGCGCCAAACGTTTTTCGCCTACCGCCTCTCATCCGCCTAAAACGTGCCTACTATTATTAAAGGGCAAACTACCGCCGCAATATAACAGTCTAGGCGGAGGTTAATAGCAGCTCTAGGGGTAGGCCTATTTTTAAGTTGCAAAGGTAGAAAAAAAAACGAAGCCAAACGATCATTAACCCATCCCTAAACAAAAGTAAGGAAAAATATAGCTAAAAAATAAATCGCATGTAGGTAAAAGAAAAAAAAAATTTCAAAGCGGTAGAACATAGCAAGTGCAGGAGCCCAGAGCGCCTTATTAAAGTAAATATTGATTCCGAGCAAAAGCTCAGTCTTTAAATAAAGTCCAAATGCACATCATCTTCGAGGCATGATAAGCCAGTGAAGCATTCACAAGGAGGGACAGTTTACATCAAGGTGGCGAATAGACTAAGGAGGGAAGTAAAGTTGACAAGGTAGGGCATTCAGAGGCCCCTCACTCCTCACCAGGTGTCTATGAGTAAGGCTCGAGTGGCCAATCCAGAGGCGGCAAACCTCCGGAAAGAGATGGTTCATAGACCGAACAGATGGTTTAATACCCACTCCTTTTACAGATGCCAAACATAGTCCCCAATCGAGGGGTGGAAATACCTACAGGAAAGGAAAATTTCGGTGTCGTCCCGGGCAGCGCTCTCCTTAACCAGGCCATCAACGTCGCTAGAGACCCAACAAAAGTCTATCAGTGGTTTTCAACCTTTTTATGATAGTGGCAACCTAATTGCTATCTAGAGTCAGCCGCTACACCACAATATGATATAATTTATCTATAAATACTTAATTACGTGCAAAGTACTTCAAAATTAACCATGATTGACAACCTAATTTAATCGAAATAAGACATAAAAATTTGAAAATATATAAATCTTAGGTCCAAAAGTTAAATGGAAAATTTGAGCTTGATGAGTATCACAATTCTTTAATATTGGGACGTATAGTTAACAAAGCAACTTGTCAACTACAGGGTCCAACCTGTGTAAAAATGAAAATGAGGGCGAAGAGTACGTCTCCCACCCATAGTCGAGCTTAGACGACATGAAAAGAGTATAATTTCCAAAGGGTCCGCCTTTTACTCAATGAGGTATGTGAGATCCTTTTTAGGTCAAGAAACGGACTTCCGATGCATAATCTATCGGCAGGATTTGTAATGAAGGAGGAGGTTCCTGAGCACCTCGCAGTTGGCCGAAGTGCATGGTAAAACACCAAATAAATTGAAGGACACTCCTCGAATCACTAGAAAAATGTAAAATGGGTGAAAGGCATTTTTAAAAGATTAAAATAGCAAAATTTTGACCCGGTCATATAACACGTAGAATGCCAAAGGTGTCATAAGCTTTCTCAATATCGAGGAATACACCAAGAACATTTCTGCGAGCAAAGGCTTCTTGTACAGTGCCATCCATCATAATCAAAACAAGGTAAGTGGCACTTTGTTTCCGGCGAAAACTCTACTGTAAAGGTGTCATCAGACGGGAATCTAAAATGCAACAACTAGGCTTTAACCATATTTTTCATGAAATTGCTGATGCAACTCATAAGGGCAATGCACCGATAGTTTGTTGGGGATAGACGATCCTTCACAGGCTTAGCGAAGGGCAGAACGATTCATTGTCGTCCAATCCCAGTGTTATGACCCCTGCACGCAAATCCATTTGAAGACATCTGGTAAAAGGGACTCGATATGTAGGTGAACGTACTGAAGGAAGTGATAAGACATTATCAGGCCCGGGGGAGGTTGAGCAAAATTTAGATAGGGCTGAACATAGTTCTGTGATGAAGAGGCGATCTGAGAAATTCACAGGGGTTTTCTCTCGGAGCTAAATGCGGCTAAACTCACTCGAAAATTGATCGGCTCCGTTCACATTCGCAAATGAGGCAGCAAAGATATCTGCGACGCTTACAGGATCGCAAATTATAGGACTAGTATATGTTTATTCATGTGATTTATTTTCTGTTAATAAATCAGCCTAAATAGCGTTTCGAAAACCATAACCATAAATTTGTCTGATCGAAGTTGTCGGCGGATAGTTTTTAGGCCAAAGATGACAGCGAACTAAATTTTTAAATAATGAACTGGGCTTTAAGAAAGACAATTACACAAATATAAATATATTCATAGAATCAACGAATGTACAATGAGATAAGTAGATTAGGTATACAATGTAAGATATTTTAACATATGATTTACAGTAACAAGTGCGAAGAGAATTGAAGTACGTGAAATAAATATGAAATAATGTGGTGAATAATATAGTGACTATGATGGACTGTGAATTAGGGGCTGCAATATGAGAAGTAATATAATTAGGACCTACTATCGTATGGTCGTTTGCAAAGAATTGTGAGAGAAAGTGGAATTAACTAAGTATGATTTGTTTGGAGGTAAATGACTAATTGTAGAAGGAATGATTACCGACCTTTTTACGAAGAGTGGCTTGAGTCGAATGGGAAAGAATAGTGTGCTATTTGGTCGAGCTGAAAGCGTGTGTTTGTTTGTTTGTGTGTGAACTTTTAAGAGATGTTGTTTGAAACAGTAGTGCGTTAAATGAATTGGCAAGTAAGATAAATGAATTAATTAATTATTAAGTTGTACATAAAATATGATTTAATTTACAAAAGTTAAGTAAATTAATTGAAAGATTAAATTGACAAAGTTAAGTAAAATAATTGAACGATTAAATTGACAAAGTTAAAGGATTGCATAATGAGAATTTTACATAATAATTGATGTATATATATTTAAGTTTCCCAGGAAGTTTTTATTATAGGAATGCCCAGAGGCATTGCTATAGGACCACCCACCTCCAGACCAGTGTACAATTACTCCTGATCATATTGATTCTTTTCTAGACTTGCGTGGGTGAAGAGAAAGTCATAAACGAAACGTATTTCCTCCATGACGCGGAACAATTCTGAAGTAAATAACACTATCCAATTGCACTGGCAGTGTTCCCGTCGGTGCCATTCGGGAAATTTGGGATCGACGATGTCACGAATGAGCTATCTGATATGCGGTAATTGCATTTGTACACTCTCCACTTCACCAAGGGACCGTCTTCTTCCTAGGTACTAAGCCTGACACGAGAGATGTGAAATAACGAATCACAGAATTACTGTTTTAACAGGGTTGTTGTTGAGATAAACTAATATAGATATCACAATAACTTCCTGTTATTAGTATAATAAGTTGTGGACTGAAAGAAGATTTTTTTTTTAAGATAACACACATACGGATCGAGAATGGGAAGGACAAGGTGAAATTAACCGTTGTATTTCCTCTCTCCATCAAACTTAGCGTCTCATTCCTATACAAAATTTTGTCAGCAGGAGATAGTTTAATTTCAAATATTCCATTTAGCCATTTATATAGTATTTGTCAAACAAGGGACCGTCTTCCTAGACACTGAGCCTGACATAGAGATGTGAAATAACGAATCACAGAAACACTGTTATAACAGGGTCGTTATTGAGATAAATATATATATATATATATATATATATATATATATATATATATATATATATATATATATATATATCACAATGACTTCCTGTTATTATTATAATGAAATGAATCCAGCAAACCGCAAGAAAGAGAAAAACAGGATATTTTTTCTTCGGAAATGTTATTTCCTAATTCGCAAAAATTCCGTACAGGGGTGGGATTCGAACCGTGGGCACTGAGGCAGCGAGGAACTGCTTTGGTCTCAATATAACCGTCCCTCAGAACACTCGTCTGCGCATAATTCCCTATTAATTTTTTCTTTCTCTCTCATAGTCCAGATTGACCTTGCGAAGCGTACCTTAAAAGTTTGTTTATTCGGAAGATTTTGGTCTTCCGCGTAGCCGCGTGGTCTAAGGGATGATTTAATTGAAATCAAAGCAGTTGTTCACTGCCTCAGTGTGCACGGTTCGAATCTCAACCCCAGTACGGAATTTTTGCGAATTAGGAAATAACATTTCCGAAGACAAATTATCCTGTTTTTATGTTTCTTGCGGTTTGCTGGATTCAATTCATCATTCTTTCGCGTTCGTAAAATATATATATGGTGGGTGGCGGAGGAACACTGACGTATTAATAGAAAAACCTGCATAAAAATTCCATTTTGTACCTGAGCAAATGCAATCTGTGCCCAAAACAAATTTCACAACATGGTCTACCTATGGTATACTCATAAATCCTCAACTCAGAAAATAAGTGTCATTTTTAGCACTTCAAAATTTGGGGGGACCTCGGTCGTTGTTCCCCTATTGCAGGGGAACACCTACCGAGGTGTGTGGGGAACGTCGACCCTTATTTTTGAAGCTCATAAAACAAACAAAAAATTTTTTTGCCTGAAATCAACATATATGATAACCCTAGCAACTTCCCATCATTATTAAGTGATAAAATGAAAGATAAGCACATAAAAAATTAACATTTATTTGACAAAACAAAATTACCTCTGGCAGACAAAAATCATCTTTTAAATTTTTATGAAGTATTAACGACTATTTGAACCAGAGAGGGAAGTTAAGACACCTTAAAGTATATATGAGCAACTTATAGCCTAATTACATACAAATACAGGGAATTCAAGACACAAAACTATATATATATATATATATATATATATATATATATATATATATATATATATATATATATATATATATAAATACCTTAGCCTGTAGGATACTACAGACTCAGAAGTGCATGTTGAAGGTAATCAGAGGAGGTACACCTTAACCAGGTCGGTTTGCCTCTTGGTGGCACCCTTGGTGGTTACCAGGACACCCTTACAGTGCCCTGGCTTGACAGACGCTTCGTCCTAAGATGGTATGGAAAGTGAAGGTGTCCTTGGAGAAAGCTGACTTCATGCAAAGGAAACAAAGATTAAACTTCCCATCCTCCATGATGGCCAAGACCTGGGCAACATAGCACACCAATGTGCCCACGTTCCTTCCCTCTTCCAGCTTCAGCTCAACAAGAACAAGGTCCCCCACCTGAAAAAGAATTGAAAACTGAGATAATATATATATATATATATATATATATATATATATATATATATATATATATATATATATATATATATAAATAAATAAAAAAAAAATCACAGGTGGTGCCAGTCGCTCTGTTACCTGTGCTCCTACAAACGCATCATCTGGGAAGATGTTGCGATTGATAGGCCAGATACCAATCGACCTGATAACACCGAGAATGATGGAGGGGGTACTGGTCTTAGTCCCAGCCTCAGAGGCAAACTCTGGCAATTAGTGCACTGTTATGTGCCCGTTAGGGTGCATGCGAGAGTGGTCGTTAAGTAGGCCATGCAGAAACGTCTTGAAGGGACCAAACATACTCACATTCAATGGCTGAAGTTTGTCTGTCGTATGCGGAGGTAATGTAACAATCACGATACCAGGCTTGATCGCAAACTCCACCACATGAATGTTCATGTGACATTCAGCATTGTCCATGATAAAAAAAGAATCTTGTTCTCTACAAAAGAACCAGACTTCTCATGAAGATGCTGAAGTGTCTGCATGAAGTATTCACCGTTCATCCAGCCATTAGGATGCAATATGCATTTGGAACCGAAGATTGTGTTCCTCATGAAAGCTGGGTTCCATCTGCATCTGGGAATTATAAACACTGGAGGGATGGACTGCACCACAGCATTTACATATAATACTCACAAACGTCATGATGTCCCCTGCGTGGCTACTGGCTGACCCCTCGCGCACACAACCTTAACAGGCTTCATAACTGTGGACAAAGAACTCACTTCCAAATTGTATATCCGGTCCGGAGTAAATTCGTACTTCTCCATAGCTAATGTGTAAGCCTTAAAGAAGGTTTCCACATTTACTTTGTTAAGGGCCACAATCCTTGTAATTGACATGCCTTTCGGAGCTTTCAACACAAGGTTTGGATGACGGTCCATGAATGAGTAGTACCAGTCTCGCGTTGCCACTCTGTCCTTCTCCCAGGCATCAGGGATGATCTTGCTCCCACAAGCTTTGGCATACTGGTATACCATCCTTCGCACCTCGTTCATGGGCAGTCCATGGAACATCTTGGCAACTTGGATGGTATATTCACTATGTACAGCTCCTGTTGTGGGGTAAAAACTCTATTAGTACGGGGCTGCACAGGCATATAAGTGACCCCGTCAGACAACTTCCTGGGCCGATTGAAGGCATCCTGTAACAAAAGAAATGAATTAGGACTTAGAAGGCCCTTGCTAAAGAAAATGAAAAAAATAAAATATATAAATCTAGGCTACAAAATAAAGTAATAAAAAATGAAATATGGTTCCGAAAATGCTGGCAGACTTGCCTCTTAAAAGAGGAAATGTTAAACGAGTCTGGAAACACAGATTGAGGAAGTGAATACCAAACCTTTGATGTAGCCTAAATGGGATGAATGAATTTTTAAACTTACCACAAGAGTTGTTTTCTTGACCCCAAATTCTTCATTGATGCTGCAATTGGTTGCAACCTGGTGCTTGAATGCCACCTCTAGGTTGGTGCGGTCGAGCTGCTTGTCACTTTTCCGAACATACTTGCGAGGCATGATGATCAGGCTTCCAAGAAGGCAGTAGGCTAGATCTGAAAGAGTTAATGACATTAGACATATGAATAGGTAAAGTTGAACCCCCCAAAAAACAAATTTTCTGTTTTTAGCAATTAGCTATATATTCCAGTGTTTTTAAAGGATTTAAACCCTTATTAATATTTTAAATATTTCTTTTCAAAAATCGTAGTGATGTGGGGGTACACTGACCGCCATGCCTCGAATACATCCGGGGGTAAAAATCTTTTTGCAAATTGAATATTAATCCTAGAGTCATTCTAATAATCTAAGTCATTTATATAATAGTTATTTCATGTTTTTATAGCATAATGACACTAATATCGCATCATAATTCACTAAAAATCACTTTCAACTTTACACCAAAAGAAACCCTGTTCCAATTCATTTAAATGCACTAATTCACCGCCACCATTTATTTTCATGCTAATATTCATAATTAGTCACTTTTTGTTATGTTTTTTTTCCAAGTATTTCAAAGTATATCGAATTTTCAAAATTTCACGCATCGGTGTTCCCCCACATGTTGGCGGTCGATGTTCTCCCGCACTACCATTTTTTTTTCACAATAATGCCATGGTGGCCACTTCGAAAGGACGCACTTCATTTCATTCGAAAGCGTGTCAATATGGCTAAATATCGTAATGAAACTTAACTCAAAACAATCACGCCATATTCACCGACGTGAGACACTATATGAGAACCGTGAAAAATTCACACAGACATCCGAAAAATCAACTTTCTTACCTGGTAAACACAGACGTCGTGATGGCGGCAACCTGTTACTCGCGTGTTGTTCACTGATAATGGGATCTGTGTTGGTAGCGAGTGGCGGCGGGCAATTTGAAATAGTTATGGTACCAGAGCATTCGATCGTTGTTCCCCCTCATCACCCTATATATATATATATATATATATATATATATATATATATATATATATATATATATATATATATATATATATATATATATATATATATATATATATATATAACCTTTTGTTTTGAATAATTGTTGAAATGTATGGGATATAACTTGTTGAATATTTTAAATTAAACTATCGCATGCTGATGTAGCGGTCCACACCCCTATAAAATATAAATATTTATTCCCAACTATATATATATAATTTCAAGAAGGGTTGGTAACCCTGACTTAAATCGGGAGATTGCTACACCCACGCTCCTAAGTGTCTTAAAATAAACCCATGAGGTTCATTCGCTTTGCTTTCCTCGTATCGGTGAATCAAGTTTATAAATATTTGAATTGTAATTGTTTAGCTAAAAATTGCCCAAAAGAATCCCGAATTAATGCGTGATTCTTTTCTCATTTACAGACCCATTCAACTCCGTTATAATTTATTTAGTATTTATCAAAATATTTACCAATCAAATTACCAATAATTACCAATTGCTATTTATCAACTATAAACCAATTATTAATTGCCAATCAATTTACCAATTATTATAATTCCCATTTAACAATTAATTTATCAAACCACTTAACACTACCCAATCTAATTTTCAATCATCAATTGTTAAACTCAATTTACAAATTACTCTTTAACAATTATTCAATGTATTTAACAATTACTACCTACAAATTACTTATAATACAATCAATCTATTTAACCATATCCAATACCAATATTTTTCTAATTATCAATCATCATATGTTATACTCTAATTACCAAACCATATTAATCAATTGTAAATCCATTCTCGTTAACTCATGCAAATTTAATTCACACGCGTAATTCTCAATACATTCATAAACTGCTACTGTATAAATTCACCTTTAAATAATCTGTTTATTCAATAATATATATTTTTCTTAATTCTTTGTTTTTAATACACTTTTTCCCAACGTTCCTCAAATTTAGGCGTAAGGAAGTTCGTCTGAAAAATTTAGACTTCGCGTTAGCATTTAAATTCATTCCCTTGAATAACGAAATATAGGTTTTTATGTTTATTGTGATCAGAGCTATCTAGGATATTGCCGCAATATTCATTAAAAACCTATACTGACAAGATTCCTTATAAGAATGAGACGCTAAGATAGATGAAGAGAAGAAATATCACGGACATTCGTAATGGAAATACTCGTACATATGAGAATATATTTATATAAGGCAGATAGATTATACACAGGAAAGATTTATGAATGTAAATATAATTTGAATAATGGATAAATGCGTGGTCCCGTAAAAATAGAGAATTTGTTCACGGGAAATGAATAAGGCGACAACGAATGCAAGTAAAATATTGGCATGTAAATTACTATTGGATATCTAAATAAGATATAAACAAACAAACAACTTTATTGCGGATTTTGGTGATCCATAAAAAAATAAAAATCCATTACAATTTTGAAGTATAAAATTTCGATATTTCTTATCCAAATGGCACCAAAAGATTATATTTACCTTAACAACTAAAATTACCACTATCATACTGCTAATACTTATTCACCTGTTTAAATGCACTGTCACTCTACTAATATTTAATATTGCCGGATTAATGCCATGGGTAATATTTATCATGTGAGTAGTAATTTCAGAAAGATACCTACAGTCTGAGTGAAAAATACCAGACACAATTTTATTTGAGCTGCTTTCTAACCTATTTAAAAAACCAATTACAAGTTTTCTGATTACTTCTTTAGGCGAAGGTATATTTCTACATACATACATCGGACTAGCTCTACAATACTTAGGTTCACCACACAGAATTCTGAGACTATTGTTATAAGCAACTATAAATCTACTATGGGTAGCGTTTGCATAATTCCGCCATAGATGAGCTGTGTAAACTGACTCACAATAAGACCTAAACAGTTTAATTTTTACACTTTCAGTACAATGTCCGAAATGTCTTTTAATCATGTTACTTTGTCTATACAGCTTGTTACGCTATCGTTCTATATCTAATGTGTCTTTGAGATCATCACTAATTATATGCCCTAAATACTTTATATTGCTCACTATTGGAATTGTATCATTACCTAGCTTAAAACTATCATATTTACAACATTTAAGAAATTTAGACTTAAAAACTAGCACCGCACTTTTAGAACTATTAAATTTGATATCCCAAAATCATTACAAACGTTAATTAATTTATTTAGACCACTTGCAGATGGTGCAATTAGTGCAATGTCATCTGCAAAAATAAAATGATTCGTTTTTGCATTACCTATTATACAACCTACTTTAATTTTGCCTAATTCTATGGATAAATCATTTATATACATACAGAATAGGTAAGGGGAAAGAATTCCTTCCTGTCGAACACCATTACTTACGGTAAAGAAGTCAGATATGGTATTTGACCATCTTACACACATTTTTTGATTAGCATACCACTAACTAATTATTCTTATAATATATGATGGAACCTTAAATTTACTTAACTTATCTATTAGAACTCTGTGATTTACTCTGTCAAAAGCCTTTGACGCATCCATAAAACAGGAATATATATTGTTATTAAGACTATTATATTTCAATATCATTTCTTTTAATGAGTAAATACACATATCTGTACCATGATTTTTCTTAAATCCAAATTGGTTGTCTGTTGTTAAGATAAATGATTCTATTCTACTAAGTATGATTCTTTCTAAAATTTTACTACAGATACTAGCTAACGCAATTGGCTACAATTGGATTTTATAGTTATACTGTGACTTTTGTTTTTAATAAAAGGTATTAACACAACAGACAACATGCTTTCAGGTAAGACTCCATGTACGAGACATCCAGTGAGACACATAGCTAATAATGGAATCATTTTTGCACTACTAAATTTCATATGTTCAGCTTGAATTCCATCCAATCCACAACTTTTATTTACATCAAGTTTTCTTATCACCTCTTCGCATGATACTAAAACCTTTTTATAGTTATCAGAGACTGCATAATTGTTGTCTAAGGATAGTGAACTATTGTGCAAACAATTAAACAGTTCCCGATAGTGTGTTTTCCACATGTTACAAATATTTTAAGGTCCTGAATTACCTTCAATTTCATCAGGTGGACTTAATTTTTTGTTTTTATGTACTTTAATTTCTTTCCAAAATTCTCTTTTATCTACTTTCATATTAAAGAGCTTGCGAGCTAAAGATTCCTTTTTTAGATTTTCTTTATTTAATTTAATAAATTTAAGTGCCCCTTTAAATCTGGCTTTTGTGGAATTTTCTAGATGGAAAATTGGACCACTCCTAGGTTTGTTTACTTCTAACCACAGAGCATAAGCCTCTCGTGATCTCTCATACAATTCCTGACAGTGGTCTTCCAACCAGGCCGATTGTACTTCTTATTTTTATCTGATGCACTCTCAAATACAATTTTTGATGTCTCAGAGAGTGCAAAAATTATGTTATTATAGAAAGAAGTGACTTTTTCCATATGTTCATTATTTCTACAGTTCAAATTTTTACAACTAAAGGCCTCTCTTGGAATTTCCACATTCTCGAGGAACACCCCACTCATGTCAGTGTATTTATCTTTTTTATTTTGTGGCACCTCATCCCAAAATATCCTATTATAGTTAGCTAAGTTCTCAAAAGATTTTTTTGTTGAGACTTTAGGTATTAATTTAACAGTCAATTTTGACACAAATGGAAGATGATCAGACTCCAAAGAATTATATAATACATACAGATCTGCAGTTGATTTATGACCATCCTCAGATGAAATGCAGGGGTCCAACCAAAATTTTGAACCCCATGCGTCACTGACATATGTGAAAGTGTCTCTCGGCAGGCTTAGTCTGCCTAACCATTTAAGTTTATAGGCTTCACAAAAAAAATGTAAGTGTTTAGAAAACTCTGAGTCATTACCTAATATGTTACTATTGAAATCGCCATATACACAATAACATGTACTATCTAACTCTTCTAACAAAGTACCTAACTTATATAGTATATCTATATATAATTCCTCATTTTCTAATGACTCACATGGTAGGTATACATTAAAAATATACATTACTTGACACTTAAGCACTATTTTTATACCAACAACCCAATCATAATCAAAAGTTCATCCACTTATATAATGTTCAAATTTTGAATTCCATACTATTGCTACACCTTCTTTTTTATTTTTCCTACCTACTAATAAACAGTTACTATCATCATTTGGAGAGTTTACTACACCCCTATGATTTAAAAAAAGTGCATTAATCTCTTTACATTCTGTTTTTGATATCCATGTCTCCTGTAGTAAAACTATATCAAAATTATTTATTATCTTATTGAAACCAATTTCATTTGTTCGCAGACCCCTGCAGTTGTAACTAACTACATTTAATTTACTCTCCCTTATGAACTGTGATATTACTTGTACGTTGTGGTCTGAACCAATTGAAATAGATTCCTTTTGTCCATGTTGATGGGTCTATAAAGATTGAAGGGTCTTCGCATTGAGCCTCCACTTTAAAACTACTATAATTTTCAGGAAATTTTGATGGCATTTTGGTGCATTCCGCATCTATGTTTGTTTTCTTTTTAATATAACTTTTGAGTTCTTCTTCTGTATAGTCAGGTGCAAATTTGGTTACATAGATTCTAGCAAGCCTTTTAGCAACTCTAATGCCTTCATCTGATGATGTACCGACTTTGATAGGTTTCTTGGATTTTTCTATCGAGTTCTTCATAGAGTTAATTGATTTTATACTATCGGATTTTAGTATTTTTCCTCTTGCTCCAACATTGAACCACGGGTTTGTATCAGTGTCAACGGCTGGTAGAGCTGGCTATATGCATTCATAATTACTTTCATCCTCTGTTTGAGCAGATTTTCGGTTCTCGTTAGCATCCTTATTTGTATTGGTGGAGGTCAGGTTGACTTGATTGCCATCTTGGTTTTCACTAAAATGAGTTGAATAGTTTGGGTAGTAGTGTTAGGATGAGAGTCTGTATCTTCTGTGGGATTTTGATTCTTCATTTTTGGTTTGACTGTAGGTGTAACTGGGTTATTCGAATTTTGAGTCAGAGAGCCTTTTAGAAAATTAAGCTTTTGGTTATGCTGATAAAAGAGCTTATTGTGCTCATTAATAATTTGATTTTGATTACTTATTTGTTTCCTAATTTCTTTTAAGGTATCAGATATATCTTTGTCTACTTCTTGACGAGTGGTCAGGGTTGCTTTAATCACTTTTACTTCATCAGCAAGGGATCCTGTATTGTTAAGTAATGTGGAAACATCAATTGAATCAAAAGTCAATGGAGGGAGTTTGAGATCTTTTGAAACAAAGGAATGTTCGTCTAAATGATGTTCAATTTCAACAAACCTTTTGATAATATCTTCCATATTGTGTTCAGATTTTTTGTTTCCTTTACGTACAATATTGCGGCTGAGGCCATCCACCTCTTCCACATCGATGCTGAAAATCTTTTTTTTTTGCCCCTTTAATTTCTTGTTCGTCATATGTATCTAGACATAATTTTATGATTATATCAGTAGGCAATAGTTCTCTCTTGTTATTTAAAAAGCAAAGTAAACTGTTTATGATTGTGCTTTCAGGCATTTTTGATTTTGTGAGTTTGTGCCCCAGGGTACTTCCACCCTTTTGTTTTCAGCTAAAGTAATATAAAACTGAATTGTAGATAGAGGGGAGTAGGAAAAGGGGCAAAGAAAAAATATTAGAGTAGGCGAGTTGCGAACAGCTACCCGCGTCGCTGGACCACTGTTAGCCAGCGGCGAATCCACTCGGTCATCCTGAGTCTCAAAACTACTCATTAAAACGCAGCTTTTAAGCTGCTCGCCTGCACTTCTCGCATGCTATACAACCCCCTCCTAGAAGCGGAGCGTATTTTGAAGAAATGAAGAGAGCCCGTTTGGAAATGTTATCCAAGGGCTAACGCTCCCCCTCCCGGGTCTGGGCACCATTGTAAATAGAGGGGAGTAGGAAAAGGGGCAAAGAAAAAATAATAGCCTAGGCGAGTTGCGAACAACTTCCCACGTCGCTGGACCACTGTTAGCCAGTGGCGAATCTACTCGTCCACCCTGAGTCTTAAAAAGACTCATTCAAACGAAGCTTTTAAGCCGCTCGCCTGCACTTCTCGTACGTTATAATATGTAAATCATCCAGTACGTTCCATTAAAAGTCTGAAATAAAATCTGGTGAGCAAAGGGATGGGTCTACTATTCTAAAAGAGTCCGGTTAGACATAATAAGAAGTGGCAGCCTGTGTTAAAAATACACACTGGGTGTAATGTTAAAATCGAATCAAAATAATGTCCCTGGGGGTTACATAGCCGATCGACCTAAAGTGAGTTCCTTGCATTAAAATAACCTAAAATTAAGAATGGCAGCGGGACCTAAGATAAGAGGTTTAAAAATTGGGTACGTTAAAGGCTACCACCAGTGGAGAAGTAGAGGGAACTTATCAAATAAACTTAGAAAGAAACGCCCACGCCGTAAAGGCGTTGAAAATTGTGCTTCGCTGACCAAGAGAGAAGCACAATCATGAGTCACACCGCCAAGGGGTACAAGTGAGTTGAAAACTTTAAAATTCAGAATCATTGGGAATAGACTGTTCCCCAATTTATTGACTGGCATATACATATCACAGATGGATTAATGTAAGATAGTATTGTGGAGAATTCTTCCCATTTGGGAATAATCATCTGACAATTTCACTGAAGTATGTTCACCACGTGGATCGTCGCGAGACAAGAGTGAAAATCTGGCGGGAAGTAGAGCCACTCGGGACTGCTGTGGGAGGATCCTTCAGAAACTGAGATGCTGTGTCGGCCCGTCGGTCAAGCTTAGGAAGAGGAATGCTATTGCCAGAAAGAGGAAGGTTTTTCTCTTATCTCGTGACATGGAAGAGAGATACTAGGATGAATATAGCGTTTGTCAGAGTCTCCAGGTGCAAAACCTCTGTGGAAAGGGAAAGCCAAGAGAGACTTTGAATGGTTAACGAAGGAAGATTGAGAATAGTTCAGATATTTCGGTTCTGCGCGAAATCCAGGTATGGAAGGTGAGGCAAGATGCCATTCCGGCATCCAACCTTCATTCTCATCCAACCTCTATTTCATTTAACCCGAGCTCCAGAGTGGACGTGGGGGCAGAGTGAGAAGAGCCGCAGTACTCAATAAACGAGGGAACGGGAATTGGGGGTAGGTCAGATAGGATTGGATGGACTTCTACGGATGTTTGGTTATCAAGTATACAACAGCCCAGCTCTTTATCGGGAGTTGGGTCTTTGTAGGATGATGAATCAGAAGTACCTGTCGGAATTTTCGTAATAGGAGGAGAGTAAATAGGTGACCTATTGCGTTTGACAGATCGTGATTGCATGGGTCTGGCATCATCGAGGTTTTTGGTCTGTAAGCGTCCGAAAACAATTCAAATTATGCGCAGATGCTCTTAATGGTTTCTGAGGAATCTGATGGTGCCACAGACATCTGATCCACATTAGTTTCCATTGGAGAGGTAAATAGCTCACGAATAGCATACAGGTTAGGCAGCGAAGCCGTAGAGGGATCAATAATCCGATAAACAGTCGGAAGAGCAGGGTATGGCTTTCGTGGACAATGATGCAGCCCTCCAGAAGGAGTACAAAAAGCGGATACCGTTTGACACAAATGTCTCACGTACACTAACTACGGGCTTCACGAATGGGAAATTTGTGCGTATCGCAAATTGGCAGTAACTCTTGTTTTTAAAATAAAAACTGAACAAGAAAATTTTGAGGCACTTTGTCTTTCTCTACAGCGGGTACACATTTTTTTGGTTCTCGCAAGATTTGCTATGATAAAAAAGATCCTCAACAAAAGACTGGTGTCTCACCTGGAGGAAAACTCGCTCTACAACCCACACCAATTCGGGTTTAGGAGTAAGCGAAGTACGAAGATGGCGATTAACGTCATCATGGAAAAGAGTTACGTGGACATTGTTTGTCGGGATGTATCAAAGGCGTTCGATAAAGTGTGGCAGCGGGGAATGCAGTACAAGATCTTACGACTGGGACTAAGTGAAAACTTAGAGAGAACTCTCTGTGACTATGTCATGGAGAGAGCGGCGTACATCAGTTTAAGGTGCACAGACGGGCCAAAGTTTCCGCTCAATGCGGGCCTCACGCAGGGGGGGTGCCTGTCTCCCACTCTATACTTGATTTACACCGCGGATGTCCCAGTCCCTGTAAGCCCCACTTGCCTCAACTTACAATTCGCCGATGATTTCACCCAGATAATCACTTGTCCATGGAGGAATGCGCCTTTGCAAGCTCGAATGACAGCAGCAGAAATTGAAAACCTTAACACTTACGAGGCCCGGTGGAAAAACGGAACCAACCAGGATAAGTTCAAAGTAGTCCCCATAGGCAGGAGACTACTTGATGACGTCAGGGTGGGGGATAGACGATATCCCTACACCAATGAATGCAATGTACTCGGCATGAAGATCACCTCAACCGGGTACACAAAGCACGTCCAAGAACGTATCACCAAGGCCACTGTTGCAGTCAAGACTCTGTATGGGTTCAGAAATATTCGTCAAAGCAACAAAAAGAAGATCTATACTGCACTAGTAAGATCGCCCTCTCTTGTGTCTCAAAGACACAGAAGAGGAGACTACAAGTAGTGCAGAACAAATGCGCGGACCTAATTACAGGTACACGCAGAATAGAAAGAAGAACACAGGAAGAACTTCACCGGGAGGCGGGGTTAACCCCCATTAACGTTGTCATCGAAGAACGGACAAGGAATATGCTGGAAAAGGTCAATCGAGGGTTGGACGAGGAAATCGTACAAATGATTGACCGGAATAGAAGAGCAGTATGTCGCGCCAGATTTCCAAGCTCCGCTGGGATTTTAACTGGCGGAGCAGAAGTGCCGTTCTACGCAACATGAGTTGATTTTGCCCCAAATCAAGACTAAAATACCAACCAAGAAACCAACCGATTTTGACAAAAATTCCCTGATATCGACAAAACCCATCAACTAAGACAAAAACTACCGAAGAAAGAAACCTACACAAGAAGATGAAACTCACCAATCAAAACTACAAAGAAGAAACATAATACACAAACTACACACACTACAAATTTACGAAAAAACAAAGACACTGAAACAAACATATTAAGTTATAATTAACAACTTACCAAAACAACAGCAAACGCGCACAGCATAACCAAATACATTAGCAAATATGAAGACAAATGGCTTAAACCCCAAATTATATATATTATATATACATGTATATATATATATATATGTATATATATATATATATATATATATATATATATATATATATATATATATATATATATATATATATATATATATATATATATATATAAGCAAAATGATAAACAACAACGGAACTACAAAACATAAAAATTTAAAGCGATAGGCCTGATCACCAGGCTCTAGCATCACTTTGCACCCTACCACACTTCTTTCTCTTTTCACCACTGGTCTACTTTCCGCTGTCTATCCACACACCCTTTCTATCCCCTCACCTGCATACTCTCACATACATACCAGTTAAAAAAATGCAAAATCAACAAAACACCTTCATGTCAAGAATTCTAGCTCACATAACCAAATATATGACAGTTGAAGCATCGTTAATAGCTGGGATGCGGAAATATCCTTCCTCCACGTGAGTAGATAACTGCTGACTGTCAAAGGTTAAGAATAGCATACCTGTATTAATTAGGACACCATTGTAGGTTTGAACTTTCCTGTGAACAGTGATGAAACTTTGGTCTGCAAGCTTCGATTACATTATCTTAACCTCATTAGAGCGCATCACACCCTTTACCGAATTAAAGGTACGATGTAGAGAGATAGTGATCGGGACGAGATTAGACACTCAAGAGTTTTAACTTATCATGTTGCGCGTGGGAGTACACTTTCACGACTAGGTTAAAATCATTCCGGGATCACAGACGACGTGGTTCGCTACAACCTTTATCTAAATCTTTACTAATTACGAATACACCCACTTTCGAAAGAAAAATCGGAATCTGAGCGAAGGACAAGGAACTGGTGATATTGCACATCTGGATCCACCTCACTTGAGAATGGATCGACCTATGCGGAGGTAGAACTGGAACAAAATCTAGTAGCGCGAGGACAATAAACTGGAAATTTCTGCGAATGAGTATTGAAGTTTTTACCCATAAACTAAATAGACGTTTACTTCACCAAGCAGGCTTTTCACCCTACACTGAGCCCTACATATGGGGCGTTATGCTGAGGAGGAAAGGACTCATCTCCCAGTAGTGCCAGTGATACCATGCAGTCGTAATACCAAAATTATTGTATGCCTGTGAAACCTAGACCACTTATAGTCGCCATTCGAAAGTTCTGGAAAGTTTCCACCAGCGAATGCTCCGTTCGCTCTTGGGTATCACTTGGGAAGATTATGGCACTAATTTCAGTGTTCTCGTTCAGGCTGAGACAACAGGCATCAAGACGATGATCATCAAAGCCCAGAAGAGATGGGTCGACCACCTGCACTGAATGCCCAACCAAAGACTCCAGAAGCACCTATTATACTCACAGCTATGGGAAGGCCATCGAACAGCAGGAGAACAGAGGAAACTCTACAAGGAGACCATTAAAGCGCGTCTAAACGAAATGGAAGTAAATTATAACATCTGGGAAGATCTGTCAGACGCACACAATCAGTGGAGAGCAGCAGTCAGGAGGGTAGTGCAAACCCTTGATGGAAATCGAAATTGCGCTCTAGCAGAAAAGAGGGAGAGGAGAAAATCCGCCAACAAAACCCTCAGCCAGGCGCTTTTCCTTGTCCAAACTGTCCCAGAATCTGCCCCTCAAGAATCGGACTAATGAGCCACTCGAGGAGACACCGGAACTGATAAACTCGCTGCTCATTACTAATGGAACTGGACCCGGCAGTCATACTCATGTGTTGAGAAACTCCAGCGACAAAGACGACGACTCCGGTAACCACAAGCGGCCCAGAAGGCAGCACCGGGCCAATTGTGTACCAAGACCACAGGTGCCAATTAACCCCTTATGCCCACGTGGGACAAGTCCCCCGATGAACCGACCGATTGACCAGGCAAAGCGAACCCGGCATTCCTTTTGCCACCAAACAACCCCGACCTAGAAGTGCGTTGACACTTCAAAGTCGACACTAATGAGGGTAGCTCAATTTGCAGACGGGGGGCGGGAGCACGTAGAGTTACCGGATTTCCTCTCACGGTCAATACGTGGAAAAGCGTGAGTTCCCGGTGAGGCAGCAGAAAGAGGAAATAGGGAGGATACAGCAAGAGGACATAAATGACATGTGAATAAGTAAAGTAATAGATACATAATAAATAAATTATAAATAACAAATAAACGGAGAGAGGGGAGTGGGGTGGGTAAAAGTCCAGATCGCAGCCAACACAATAGTGAGGGCTGATTTCCCTCTCCGACGAAAAGGCAGAAAGCCACAAAGGTCTCGACAGACGAAGTAGGGGAAAAAGACATGTATGATGGGCAGGAAGAATACTGATACCGTCATCTAGGGCGTTTCGTAAAATGTGACTAAGCCCACATAGGAAGCCAATGGCTTTGGAGTTCGCAGACCCGAAGGCTGTATCCTACGAGCAAGAGACACAAGGGCTAAAATTTTATAAATAAAAAGAGTTCATATTTATACCATGTAATACATTCAAGTGGAAGTTTTGGAGTTCAGTTCATTGTACTTGGCTTGTTTTCAATTAAAGGTATTTAATTCTTATAAAAATAAAATAAAGCCATTATATTAATTATTTTTATAAGATTAAAGTAATTTAAGGATTGTTTCGACATTTAATTAGCGGACATAGTGGCGTCTGGAAACATCCTTTTAATGATTGCCAAATGCCACCATATCTTTCATTTTATGCTCAAATCACAAATTCAACATTTAACTACTCGCAAAAATTGGATTTAAATTAAATATATAGAAGCAATGGGATTGTAAATTTTACCTACAGACTTTTACACCGATTTTTGTAATTATCAAAATTATTATATTCCTGTCCTTTGTTTCTTTTTAAAATGGTTATAAGCTTCCTTGAATTAACGAAAAGAATACAATGATTTATATAATTATAGAAATAAGAAATTACTTACGAAAAATGACAGAAATTTGGAAAAATATGATTAAGCTGTTTATTCATTTAACGTTATGAGGTACTCGCATATATAAATTATATTTAATATTATAAAAGTGACTAATTATAGGGGGGGGAGAGGGGGAGCGTTGAAATTCAGGAAAACGATGGTCTCAGTTTCAAAGCTTTCTCTACTAAGCACCTTGCATCAGTTCTCCTCATTTTTTTTTAGGGGGTCTGGCAGTATTATTAGGTGCTCGTTATTATTTTGGTAGTTTTGTATAATTAACTGTACTATTGCATGGCTTGGGCAGATCCCACCAGCTCAGGGCACAAAAAAAACGCGGTCATTTAACCACTATCCTTTTGATTTTTCCAAAAAGAGAGCTAATACCATAGGAAACAATGCGCTTTATAAAGAAAAATTATTCACTCGTATTTCCTTACATCAAATGTTATTTTGGTTTGACGAGAACCCATTATAAGATTTCATAATACTTTCAAGTGCTTATTTTTGGTGTCTTTGAGTGTCTTGTTCCATCCTACGATATGGTTACTACAAGATAATTGAATGGCATTAGGTGAGTATGTGGTATACGTATTTTTATATGTAAATTAGATAAATGGTATAAGTAAATGGTATACGTCAGTTGAGTAACTTAAGTATGTTTTATAAGTATGATTTAAGTATGTTTTATAAGTATGATTTAAGTATATAATATAAGTATGATTTATAAAAAATAGCGATGAAACAAATTTCGCGCTAAAGTCAGCCAGGGAGTAAGGAAGGCTATGTGGGTCCTAAAGTAAGCCTACTTCCAAAAAAAAAAAAGAGATCAGCGTAATGCGGCAGTTTATATTTTAAAGAGGGTTTTGTTTTGTTTTTGTTATTTTGCATAATATGCACGTTTGTAGTGGTTTTATGAGAAAAATGCTGGTCATGATGCGTCTACATATAATACTACCCACCCGAAAAATTGCGTGGTCAATTGACAAAAGGTATATATATATATATATATATATATATATATATATATATATATATATATATATATATATATATATATATATATATATATATATATATATATATATATATATATATATATAAAATATAGCAATAAATGCAAAAAATATCACAGGAAAATGAAAGGCAGATTCCAAGTACTTTCGAACTTGTTCAGTTCATTCTCAAGGTATAACGAATTAGTTAACAGATGTGGTATATATAAAAGACAACAGAGTGGTGCCCCGCCCATGTACAGCGAAAGGACACATAATAGAGAGAGAAATATTATCAAAGACGGGATTAAATACCGGATACGAAAGGTAAAGACATATAGATAAGGTCTACGTCCGGAAGTTCCAACTGTGAGAAAAGAATGCAGACATTTCAGTCACAAAGCTATTTCAATTATAAATACATTGAAATAAACAAAAAAAATCATAACTAATTTAGTAAATCAGATTTGTAAATAAATTTAGAGAGACTATATTAAAAGAAATATTATCGAATACTCATTCATTAATTCCTCACCCAATTTTAATATATTCCCCGGTCTCTTTAAACTGGACCTTGTAATTAAAAGGCTTATTTGTAACGAAATTGTCCATTTTAAATCTTACCCCTTTGATGCAACGGCATCAGATATGTTTTTGAGAGCACTTAGGATATGTGACCATTCCTTTCTAGAAGACGAGATTACATATATAACCTGCAGTTTCATTGAATCAAATTATCCTCTCATGTAATCAATGAAAGTTTATCTAAAGCAAAATCTACTCATTACCGTCCCAAGGATAAAAAACAAATTTAGTAATACGAAGTGTCTATCCTTTCCCTTTTCTCCCTTCCTCAAAGGAGTGAACAAAGTTATTTCTCCAGGCCTAAAAACATTTAAATACCCTTTTTCTATCCTTAAATCTTTCCCTTCGACCAAGCCTGTGAATCAGTCAAATGAAGCAGGTGTATATTTAATTCCGTGTGGCTCTACAAACTGTCTCTCATTTTACTTAGGAGAGATCGGAAGAACCTTAACAAAACGAATTTATGAACATAAAGGTGATTTCAAACGAGGCAGTACCACATCCAGTATTTTTAATCATATTAGCAATTTTAACCACCAAATTAACTATTCAAAGGCACATATCATAAATAATTGTAAAGATTTCCGTAAATAAAAAATAGTAGAATCTATATTAATAGGAAAAAAATCAAATTTTAATTTGTCAGATGGGCAAATGAAATGCAGCCTCCATTCCCATAACCTCATCGTAAACAGCTTAGTTAACGATCTTAGACTCACACCCCCAGATTAATGACCTTTTCCCCTCGTTTTGTGTTTCTTTGTGTTATTTTTCTTCTTTTTTTCTGATATGTACGCTATTTATAGATTTTGGTAACAATCGGATTCTCAGTAGACGATCGAAGATAAAGATGGTATGATAGACTACATACCGAAACTAGTCTCGTAAATTAAACTTTCGGCTCTTATACAGTGGTTTCACTATCATATAACATAACTCCTCATTGAGTTATTTTACTTATATATATATATATATATATATATATATATATATATATATATATATATATATATATATATATATATATATATATATATATATATATATATGCAGCAGTTTTTCTTTTATGCATATTTTGTTGAAGACCATTCTATATTTAGCCTTAATTAATTTTCGTTGGTAACTTTCTGCTTTCCTCATTATTTTATTTTCTCCATCTTGTAGATAGTAAATTATTTATCTGATGTTCATCTCTTTTTTGTCAAGTGACTGTGTTTGGTAAAAGCCAAACTTTAAATACTGAGCATTCTATCTTGAGCGATCAACTTCAGAGTAGTTTTTTGTATGTTATTTGCCTCCTATACCGATAATAGTAAGGTAAGGAATGTTTTAAAAGGGGTATTTATTAGCACAAGCATGAATATATGTTAAAAGGGAACGGGTCAAACAGGAAGATGTTTTTTTTTTAGAACAGTTTTAATGTTCGATTCAAACTGGTCTCTTGTATGTCGAGGGTTGGCTTTTCTTCATTGATTATGATGGCTTCTAAGGTGTTTAGTCTTGATGGATTTCTCTACTTTATCTTGGTGTTTTCATCCAATATATCGCTTGTAAGGCTAGCCTTGTGAATGTTCTCCATATGGTTTTTAGGCGCTCCATTTTGAAGATGCATTATTACACGCCTCGAAAGGGTGGTGGTTGTCATGCCAACATACTTAAGAGTTATTATGAAGCTGGCACCTCTAGTTTAAAAGATGTTGAGGAAATGAGGAATTTAAAGAATGGCTAAGAGAATACGAATTTTGAAGATGAGCGGATGCCTCATTTGAAAGTAGTGAATTATGTGTTGGTGAGAAAGGTGAGGACAAATAAGGTACTGGTTGTGAATACTTGAATGTTTGTAAGTAGTTTACAGCTTGTGCACCAAATTTTGTGCGATAATAACACCAGTTCGTTAGTTGAGTATGAGAAAAGTGGAAATAAGATTGAGAAGGAAATGACGAGGGTGACAAAGGCGAAGAAAACCACAGCATAGCTATTTACACTGCATAGTATTATTTGCGTACTTTTGTAGTGCTCATAATGCAAGATTGAAAGAGATACTTAAAGAAACCTAAAAAATTAGTACTTTATAGTTTTATGAAGTAGTATGAATTCACGTTGAACCAAAAATAACATTACTTCTCTTTAGCATTTTATATATATATATATATATATATATATATATATATATATATATATATATATATATATATATATATATATATATATATATATATATATCTCAAAGTAGCACGAGAGAATGATGAAAATGAGTCCATTAAACCACATTGAAAGAGAAAACGGAATAATTTTTCCTTGCAGTAATATTTTTATTACTTTTTTTTCGAAAAATCTGTGCAGGGAAGCGATTCGAACCAGGCACACTGAGGCAGCGAGCACGGCTTTGATCACAGTTAAAAGTATGCCGTTAGTACACTAAGATTGATTTTATAGGTTTATTGTACAATAGAGTACATTTATACATAATCATAATACAAATAATAATAAAATAAAAACAAAACAAACAAACAACAAAAACAACGACAAAAAAGACAAATACAGTAATAATATGATACAATAACATAAATACATGTATAAATGCACACATTACACAAAGCGGGCAGCCCGTCAGTGTTGGCGTGCAGTAAGACGTGGTGGAGCGTCCCACGCGTTTCTTGTCTGCTGCAAGTGGGTGGCGTCGGTCTTCATCACCTGTCGCCCGGCTGGGCGCGAGCGCCGATCAGCGCGGAGGGGGTGCTGTTCTCAGCACCTCAAGCAGCTCGTTTGTTGGGGTGTGGCGGACCACCTGGGCGGCTCTTGCCTCTCGCGCCCTGAGTAGGGCGCCTCTTACAGGGGCAGGGGCTGGCGCTCGCTCTGGCCTGAGGCGGGCAGTGGCTGGGCAGGAGAGGAGGTAGTGCACCAGTGGGCGCCGGGAGCGGCCGCCGCAGTGTTCGCACTTCCCTGCCACAAAGTCGGCATGCAGCTCTTCCCGCGTGGAGTAGCCCAGCCTCACACGCTGTAGCAGCACGCCGTTCGCTCTGGGCTGCTGGAAGGATGGGTTCAGTGGGCGATAGGCTGTGGCTGCAGCATACCACGCCGCTTGCCTCTTGAATGCTTCCCATTCTTGGTGCTGCTGGTGGGCGTTGTGGGCGGCCCTGCGTTTAACCTGCACCTTGAGCTGGTGCAGGCTGGGGCGCACGGTCCAGGTGATGATGGGGCCGTGGGCGGCTCGCTTGGCAGCCTCGTCGGCAGCATCGTTGCCGCGCACGCCAACGTGGCTGGGAATCCAGTGGAGCCGGACACGCCTGCCCTGAGCTGCCAGGTCCTGCAGGGTGCACAGGATTATGGTGGTGAGGTGGATGTTGTCCCGGGTGTAGGCGTGGGCGTGGGCGTGCTGCAGCACCTGTAGTCCCGACCGAGAGTCAGTGTGTATCACCACAGTGGCCTCCCGGCGGAGCAGAGCGTGCTGGAGGGCGTGCAGGATTGCTACCAGCTCCGTCTGGAGGGTGGATCAGTGGTCTGATGTCCTCCACGCTTGCGTCAAGCCGCTCGTGACGAAGGCGGCGCCGGACCTCCCACTGTCGGGGTCGACGGAGCTGTTGGTGAAGTACACTGCGCTGCCTGGCTCCGTGACCTCAGACATCGCCATGAGGGCGTGCTGGCGCAGCTCCTCGGTGAGGCAGTTCGCTTTGCTGTCGGGCAACTGTGTGGCGGTGAAGTGTGCGGCGGGGGGGGGCCATGGTGGTGGTGGAACGTAGGCGGGGAGGGGGGTGTCGGGTTCGCGCCACAGCCAGTTCCCTGCCCGGTTGAGGGAGTTGGTTGCTAGGCTGACGTTTACGAGCCACCTGTTGTTACGCAGGCACTCGATGCCCTGCGCCACGGCCTTTCGGAGTCTCCTCTGTGCAACACCTTCAACGTCGCGCTGGAGCACTCTAGCCACCCGACAGGCCACAATGCAATCCACCCTGGCGGTGAGGGGCACCAGGTTGGCCTCACTCTGCATGACACAGTCAGTGCACCACCTGGGTGCCCCTAACATGGTCCTCATGGCGGTGTTTTGTATCACCTCCAGGCGCTGTTGCTGCTGCCGGGGCAGCGCTACAAGGACCGGTGCACTGTAGTCCACTAGGAGGCGCACTGCCTGGAGTTAGTAGAGGCGGAGGACGGGGAAGGTTGCACCAGCGCTCAGCCGCGTCATGGCCCTCATCACATTCAGCCGGGCCTGCGTCCGCTCCCTCAGGTGCGTGACATGCTGCGTGAAGGATAGCCGTCTGTCCACCCACACTCCGAGGTACTGGTAGGAGTCGGTCCAGGCCAGGCCGACTCCTTGGACGCGAAGCTGCTGGCCAGCAGGTGTGCAAGTCTTGATGGCCATGGCCCGGGACTTCTCTGCCGAGATCTTGAGCCCCAGCTCTTCGCACTTGGCAGTGATGAGGTGCAGCGCTTCTTGGGCCCGCGCAAGCTTGTCGCCGCGCCCGGTGACGACGAGCGCCAGGTCGTCGGCGTAGCTAAGGAGGATGGTTCCTTCCCGATAGGGGAGGGCGACCAGCTGTTCCATCAGCACGTTGAAAAGGAACGGGCTGAGGATGCCGCCCTGGGGTGTCCCATTCTCGAAGGTAAGGTAGGAGGACTTGTGACCCTGGAACTTCACGCGGGCTCGGCGCTGGTGAAGGTAGTCCTGGAGCCAGCCCAGCAGTCTCCCTCGGATGCCCTTCCTCACAAGGGCGGCCAGTATGGCGCGGGGGCTAGCCAGCTCGAAAGCCTTCTCGAGGTCAAGGAAGACTACGATGGTGGGCTGGTTGTTGGCGTGAGTCAGGAGGGTGATGAGGCATTCCGCCGTGCTCACCCCCTGGTGTAGCCGAACACGTGGTGATGAAGGCTTCCCACTCTCCACTGTAGGCGAGTCAGCACCATCTTCTCCGCCGTTTTTCCGGTGCAGCTCAGGAGGGAGATTGGCCTGAAGGTGGTGTGATCCTTCGGCTTGGGGATGGGCTGGATGTCGGCGTCCTTCCAGGAGGGCGGCAGACGGCCCGCCAACCACGACGCGTTCAGAAGGGCTAGCAGCGCGGCGTCCCCGGCGGGCCCAGCGTGCGCCAGCATAGAGTACCGCACTCCGTCGGCTCCCGCCGCTGTGTCACGTCGACGTTTCGCCCTGGCCAGCTCCTCAAGCGTGAAAGGCTGGTCCGTCGCGTGCGGCTGGCCCCGCGCCTCCCTGACCTCTTCGTCGCGCTGTGGGCGCAGCTGCTGCTGGAGGTAGCTGGTGTGGGGAGGAAGCTGCTCGCTAGAACCCCTCGCTGTAAAGCAGTTCGCCAGCCGATCTGCCTCTTGCTGTGGGCGTGGGTGGGCAGCTGGGCGGGTCGTTGCGGCGCCTGAGGCCTTCCTGAAGCTCCCCCACAGCTGGCCGAGGGAGGTGTGTTGGCTGAAAGAGGCGCACCACTCCAGCCACTTTGCCTCTCTGGCGCTCAGGGACACCTGAGCGCCAGATGGCGCCCGGTCACGTTAGTGGGTGACACAGACTGCAGCACGGGGTGGTGGGCGTTGAAGTCGCCCGCTACAAGGAGGCTGGAGTGAGATGCGAGGGAGAGCAGCTTCCCAACATCCAGCGGGTACCGCTGGCTCCTGTATATATTGTATACAGTGAGAGTGAGCGGCCCCAGCTGTAGCTCCAGTGCCAGGACCTCCACGCCGTCACCACAGTACACGGGTGCGGCGATCCTCTTGTGCGGGATGGTGTTTCGTATGAGGGCTGCACAGCCACGCCCATTTCCGTCACCAGCCGGAAGCGAGTGGAGGGTGTAGCCTGCGACTCGCCATTCAAAACTGGCGGGCGTGAGAGTCTCCTGTAGGAGAACCAGGTCCAGGTCTTCTTGGAAGACGGCTTGCAGCAGCTCATGTTTCTTGGGGCGGAGCCCCTGCACATTCCACTGCAGCACCCTCAGCGTGGGCGCCGGTGCGTGGGCTGGGCTGTCAATCCGCGCCTCCATCTTGGTTGTGGGCGTGCGGTGGGTGCAGAGGGTGTTGAGTGGGACCTCTCGGCGTGGTAGATGATGGGAGGGGGGGCTGGAGGGCACCCTCTGTGACGGTGGTTAACACCTCTTCGCGGAGGAGTGCGTCGAGGTCCTGCTCGGTGGGGGCTGCGGTGCCCTGCCGGCGGTCGAGCAGCTTCTTCACCAGCTGTACGACACACGTGAGAATGACGTCCACGATGGCTCTGCCCTCCTCATTGAGTCCCTCGCAATAACCTGGGGGTCCACGTTGAGACCCTGTCGCTGGTTGGGCATTGGGTAGCACCGTGGACTGCCCCTCGTCTGGGCGGGCGCGGTGGGCCCGACGCCTGTGTCCCTTCCTCCTCTGTGGCTTGGGGACAGAGGGGTGGGTTGCTGGGTGGAGGTGTGAGCGGAGTTGCTGGCTGTGCAGCTACTGGTACCCTCTCTCGCTCCCTGCCTGTCCTCTTTTCCTGTCTCGACCTGACTTGTGCCAGGCTGTTGAGGGGTAAGGGGTGGGTGGGAAGCCCACGCCAGCCTTTTTGGTGGTGGCGCTGGAACAAGGCGTCGGTTGCCTTGTTGCTGGGTTGGCCCACGTGGTTCCCCCTGCCTTTGCCGTTCCCCCTCCTGTGTACCCCCCAGACGTGTGCCGGGCAGGCCGAGAGTCACGGGTTGATGGCTAACCCACGCCGACCCGATTTGGGGTGGCGCGGCAATGAACCGACGCTCTCTTCTTTGGGTTGGGGGGGCACGTGGTTCCATCTGCTGCTGCTGCTGCCGCCGGTGACCCCGTGGCATCCTTCTCTGTCGCTCGGGGCACTTTGTGTTCCAAGCGTGGTGCCCCTTGTTGCAGTTGGGACACGGTGCCGTGGTGGACTCGCTGGCCTTGAGGCGACCGATACACTCCTCCGTCGGGTGCGCTTGGCTGCACACGCCGCACTTGACGGAGTTTTGGCACATGGCCTGGAGATGCCCGAAGCGCTGGCACTTGTAGCATCTCACAGGCTCACCTTGGTAGGGGCGCAGGGCGTAGCGGCCCCAGCTGCCCAGGTCCAGCTTGGGTGGTGGCGGCCCCTCGTACACTACAAGGATCTGCCTGGTTGGGACCTTGTCTCTGTGTGCGAGGAGCCGTGTTGGCGAGTGCACGTGGGGGTGAGCCTCGACGGCCTGGAGTGGCAGAGTGGTCGGATATCGTTGAAGCACCAACTTGTGCCTCTTCACTCTGGGGTCGAGAAGGATCACTCGATCCCCCTCCTCGGCAAGGCGGCGCAGCATGGCCTCCGACCCATCGTCTTTCGGGGTGAGGACGTATTCGCCGTTGAGAGTAGGGCGAATGACTATCCGCAGGCCAGGGTGTGCTCTCTCCAGCTCAGTCACAGCCTGGTAGGCACTGCTAGTGTTGCTCTGGTGCACCAGTTTAAACTTGTGCCGAGGTCCTCGTCGGGAATGAGACACTGTTACCCAGCCTGCCTCATTCTCCTGCTGGGCCTCCTCGGTCTGGGGGCTCTCGTCGATGACGAGGCGACCGCTTTGATCGCTGGGGGCCTCCTCTAGCTGTGAGAACTCCGGCTCCAGTGTTCGGGCGGTCCTCTTCGGCGTGGAAGTCTCGTTCGGTGAGGGTGGACTTAACCCATCCCGCGTCCGCTTGGCAGACATCGGCGTGGTGGCTATGGACGCCGACCCTTGCATCGTGGCGTCACTCTTGTTCGCCCATCAGTGCCACGGGTGCAAAGGGGAGAAGAGACCAATGCCCTCTTTACAAACAGGACAGGAACAGGAGGTATCTCCAATCAACCCGTCCACGCTTGCTTCTGTCTCTTTTGAGAGCCACGGAAACAGGAGGAATCTCCAATCAGACCGTAGCTGCCCTTATGAGACAAACGAGGCAACCTTCTTGCTCTACTCTCAAGGTTAATAGTTACCAAATGGTAACATTCTTGGGCGATTAACTCTCGTGGAAGTGGTGATAACTCCTCGGCTGCTTGGATGCACTTTTCAGTGTGCGACGTGTTCGTCGAGTGTATGGGTACACTAAGCATACTTTTAACTGTGATCAAAGCAGTGCTCGCTGCCTCAGTGTGCCTGGTTCGAATCGCTTCCCTGCACAGATTTTTCGAAAAAAAAGTAATAAAAATATTACTGCAAGGAAAAATTATTCCGCTTTCTCTTTCAATGTGGTTTAATGGATTCATATATATATATATATATATATATATATATATATATATATATATATATATATATATATATATATATATATATATATATATATATATATATTGTGATTAGATTATTGTGATTCTCTCAATCACTTCTTATTTTTAAAAGTAACTAAATAATTTTTTCTTGGCTTTATTTGAAGAAACTTTAAATCATCTTAAAAAAAGAAACGAAATACGAGAATATAATAATTTTGGTTTATTAAATATAAAATTTATATAAAATCTATATGTAATAATTACAATCTCATTTCTTCTATATATTTAATATAAATCGGGTTTAATCTACGATAAAAAAGTATTTGTTTTAGAGCGCTTGATATAAGAGAAATGGTGACACTTAGTAATCATGCAAGGAAACACTTAACATAACGGATTTGTTTTTCTTCTGCAAAATTAAGATTTCTGTGATTTAAAATTAAACAATTTATTATAAATTAATCTCCCAAAACTTCTATTTTAATATTTTAAAACGCTTTATATTTAGTCCACTTCTATCAAAGAAATATGTTAAAATTAATTTAGAAAATCCTATTAAATTGCTTATGTTTAATAATACAACAATTGTAAGATTTGATAAATATGGAAAATATTGTAGATGAATTAAATTAATTAAAGTGTGGAGATGTATTATTATTTTGAATTCATTTTAAATGTATTGAGGCCCCTAAAGAGTAACTCACTCTTCCGTAGAAATATGAAAGCAAAAAATGTCTTATTTACTACTTGTATACTATTGAATAACAATTATAAGACTTCACAGGTGTAAGAATTTGTAAAATATGTTAATGTAACTTGAAGGTTATGTCGAATGTATAAGAATTAAATTTCCTCCTGTGAATGTTAAAACACCGCATGTGTGCGGGACGTTTATGTAAAAAGGGAGCTGGATTATGGCAGGGAGGTGCGAACACTGCGGCGGCCGCTCCCGGCGCCCACTGGTGCACTACCTCCTCTCCAGCCCAGCCACCGCCCGCCTCAGGCCAGAGCGAGCGCCAGCCCCTCCCCCTGTAAGAGGCGCCCTACTCAGGGCGCGAGAGGCAAGAGCCGCCCAGGTGGTCCTCTACACCCCAACTAACGAGCTGCTGGAGGTGCTGAGAACAGCACCCTCTCCACGCTGATCGCCGCTCGCGCCCAGCCGGGCGACAGGTGATGAAGACCGACGCCACCCACTTGCAGCAGATAAGAAACGCGTGGGACGCTCCACCACGTCTTACTGCCCGCCAACACTGACGGGCTGCCCGTTTTGTGTAATGTGTGCATTTATACATGTATTTATATTATTGTATCATATTATTACTGTATTTGTTTTTTTGTTTGTTTTTGTTTTTATTTTATTATTATTTGTATTATGATTATGTATAAATGTACGCTATTGCACAATAAACCTATACAATCAATCAATCAAATGCCTAATGCCAATATCGGAGATAAACTATTTGGCCTTAGCACTTTATATGGTTAAGGTACATTGACGATGTATTTTCTGTATGGCCTAATGGCCATGATTTTGAAACCTTTTTTAATAATTTGAATAATTTGCATGTCTCCATCAAATTTAAATATGAATGGGAATATGATAATAGATTACCCTTTTTAGATGTCCTCATTAATAAAGATCACCATGAATTAAAACTTGACGTGTATAGGAAACCAACCCACTCGAATGCCTATATACATTATTTTTCGGTTCACGATAATACTGTTAAAAAATCGGTAATTTCTAAACTTTTCCTTAGAGCATACAAAATATGTCATCCTTCATATTTAGATGAAGAAATTGTCATTATCAGGACCATATTTTCTAATTTGTATTACCCCGATTGGTTCATATCGTCTGCCCATTTTGCAGCTAGGAAAACATTCTATGGTAATAAGCCTTCCCTCACTAACGACTTCAACAAATGTATAACATTGCCATTTAACAATAAATTAAATAGTTTAAAGGACATATTTGGAAAAGCGGGTATTAATCTAGCCTTTAAATATAATAATTCCTTAAACCAATTAATGATGGCCAGGAAACCCAAAGAACATCATAACATAGGAGTATATGCATTACCTTGCAACGATTGCCATAAAGTTTATATAGGGGAAACGGGGAGAAATCTAGACAAGAGATTGTACGAACACAAAAGAGATATTAGAGTGGGCAGTGAAAGTAGTGGAATATTTTGCCATGTTAGAGACAAGAATCATACGATCGATTTCAATGGAAGTAAAATGTTATTTAAATCGGCTAACTATGTTAAGAGAAGAATCGTAGAATCGAGCTTGACATCGTCAGTTCCTAATTTGAATCTATCTGAGGGTCAATTTTCTTTTAATCCTGTAATAAGATCGCAAATAAACAAAATAGTAAAATGCCAGCCCTTCAATATGTGTAGGCCTACCCCCACCTCCCCGATTAGCCACAAGTAGGGGATTGGGGGAAAAAAGAGGGGATCTTGTGTTATGCTTATATGCATTTCTCTTATATTTTCTGCCCAGTGTCAGTTGAAAAAGGGTGTGAGATACACCGAAACTGTTCTGAATTAAATTGTCTTCGGAGAATGTGATTTAATTCCTCATCTTTTCTTGCGATATTGCATTAATTTTCATCATATATATATATATATATATATATATATATATATATATATATATATATATATATATATATATATATATATATATATATATATATATATATATATTTATATATATAGGTAGAGGTTTTTCTTTTATGCATGTTTTATTAAAGATCAGGTCTAGTTGAGCCTTGATAAGCTTCTTTCTTTGCTTTTCTAATTTCCTTATTATTCTTTTTTCTTCTTGCGAAAGGTTATAGACAAGTGTTCCAATATTCATGGTTTATTTTAGCTAGCGGAGCTTTCGGTCACGTTTGACCATCTTCGAAGCGAAATAATTTTACACTGGTTAACCATTTAAAGGCATTACATTTATATACTAAAGATAATTTAGATAATGAAAAGAAGGGGGAATGTGGTTGACAGGAAGTAGTTAGAAAAGGTACATTTGGGAATGGGATTTCGGTCATTATTGACCGTTAATCCGTAAAGAGTTTTAAGGTTTGATGGGTGGCGCTCAATTGGGCATTAATCTTCGGTTTTTCTTCTTGGATTAGGATCGCTTCCAGAATATGAAGGCGTGTGCGGTCACTTCTCCTTTTGATAATGGTGTTTTGTATTGAAACTTCTCGTGTTAATTGAATTCCATGTTGCATGTAGTGGTTCTTGATAGCGCCGTTTTGCAGATGCATGGCGAGTCTACGAGATAGGGATGTGGTTGTCATTCCAATGTATTTATTTGAATTATGAAGCTTGCAATCTTCATGCGGACAGGTGAATTCATAAATTACATTGGAAGTTTTCTATTCTTTTTTTTCTACTTGTGTCGTTGATAATGAGGTGATTACTTATTTTGGGTTTTTTTATAATATATTGTGACTTATAGCGTTTCTTCTGAATTCGTGCATTTTGTATTTTGGTGTATAATATTCTTGATTGTTCTTTCGTCGATTTTATACGATTCACTCATTTGGTTCATATAGAAGATATTTATTGGGTGTTTATTATTGTCTTCATTTTTATTATTGTTATTTTCATGTAAGTTTTTCAGGAATGTATTTGTTTCTTTGTCCACCATAGTGTTGGAGAAACCATTATTGATGAGGACTTGCTTTATTCTTTGAATTTCGTTATGGAACAATGCCCATGACGAACTGCATTTGTATGCAAGTCTAATGTATCTTCTTATGACACTTTTTTATATCTTTCTGGACATTCGCCATCTCTATTGATAATCGCAATCGGACTGCCGAAAATTTAAAGCAATTTGCGATTAATCCAGGTCGACATCGTCTTTGTTTTTTCGCAATAGCAGTTTCTTAATAAATTTTTCTATATTTTTCTCAAGTAAATATTTTTCCGTTTTATGCTATTCTATTCATACTTTCGTATTTCCTCTATAATATAATGCGTAAAATATCATGATTAATTATTAAATCATATATAATAAAAGGTTATATTTTACAAATATAAAGTAGGTATAATACATGTTTAGTTTTGGTTTTTCGTACGCGTCTCATATCAGTTAAGTGACGCGCCGCACCAGTTTAGAGCCAGTCGTCGTGATAGCAAGCTACTGCTGCGCTGCTCCCTTGTCACCACTTGTAAACGCTTCGAAGTAATCCTTCTGTTTTCATTTTCCTGCTATTGCGGACCTCAACGGCAGTAAGTTGCACCATTTGATCGCAGTGAGTTAAAACTTAATAAGTGTTTTTTTTCTTCTTATATTATATTATTAAATGATTATAATCCTTGCTGGTCAAATAATTAATTTGAAATGAACTAAAATCAGTTTAATTAAATTGAATTTTTCAATTGACAAATCTGATATATTTTTAAATTTGTTTTAAAACTTTTCTTCTACTGAAGGTTCAGCCACCCCTTTGTGGACATGGACCTGTTTATGGCTACGGCGCTGCACCCCCACCACAAGCTCACCAAGGTCAGGGCCATCTGCAGGAGACAGAACAATGAGGTCTACTGCGGTTTGGTGAAGGACAAGCTCATCCGGGACTTTCTCGCCTTCGCCCGGCCTGACGAGCACCTGGACCCTGTCCCCCATCAGGGACCCCAGCCAGGCTCCAGCAGCACGGACTACCTGTTCGCCATGGATGATAGGCAGCAAGAAAAGAGCCTCGACGAGACAGTCAGGGAAGAGGTCAACAACTGGTCGAAAAAGCCGCTGAGAGGGAACACGGTGCTCTTGCCCAATCTCTTCCCGCTCGAGTTCGGTGATGCTTGGGTAGAACTCTTCCTCAAGTATAACAGGCCGCTCCCGAGCTTCGCCTCGGTCGAGCGCGTGTTGAGATATGAGTCGGACAGCCTTAGGCATAAGAGGGCCGTCCTCGCTGTACTGAACTTCGAGGCCCTCATCTTCATGAAGGGCAACCTCCACCTCCTTATGAAAGCCCACGAGGTGGAGGAGGAAGACGAGAACTACGCTGGTGGGCTTAGAGTTGAGTAGAGTGGAAAACTTTAAATATTATTAGGTATATATGTGACAAAGTTGTTAGTTGACCCTATCTTTTTTTCTGAGAGAATCTATTAGTATTACTGTGTGTATTTTGTGTAATATGTACTGTATAGTTTAATTTTTTGTTATATTAATTTTTAATTAGAACAAAGTGTTTATTTTTGGTCTTTAAAGATTGGTTTCTCTTTGCATTAGTTAGAAATGGCTTATTTAGAGTAAAAAAACCCATTAAATTTCGTTAAGAAACATTGAAAATCGCTTTAAAACATCGAATCGCTTTTAAATATATCGAATCGCATTTAAAAAAATAATCGAATCGGATAAACACTATCGGACTTAGATTTTTGGCACCCGAATCGGATAATCGAATCGAACTTGACGAGCTGGTAAATCACTAATCGCTAATCGGTCTTCATTTTTTTCGAATCGCGCCCACCTCTGTATATATATATATATATATATATATATATATATATATATATATATATATATATATATATATATATATATAGTAAACCCTCCATATAACGAACCACAATATAAGGAATTTTGGATATAACGAACCAAATTTCCTGGCCGAACTCCATCGGGTTTAACAGGCAAGCGTTACGACCAGCCTGAGTGAGTGTTGGTGTGTCACATTTCTCCTACAGTGCAAGGTTCGTATCAATACTATGTTGTGTAGTCCACTTTACTTTATTAGTAATTACATACGTATTACATATCCATAACGAACTTGGTTCGTTATTTTCATTGCTTTTAACGCCCATCGGGTTTAACGAACGCCCCCCCCCCCCGCCCCATATAGTTTGTTATATCGAGGTTTTACTGTATATATATATATATATATATATATATATATATATAACAGTACTTTACAGTTTAATTATATAATTTTCATCCAGTTTAGACCCCAATTTACTTATTAACATCGCGATCCGGTAACATACTATTATTTTACAACCTATTTAATATCATTGCGAATTCACTATATTTATCATCCCATTTAATATCACATTGTCATCCACTATTATTTTACATTCTATTTAATATCATATTGTGATCCTATTTTATTTAACAACATATTTAACATCCTATTCAACCTCCTATTAATATCCATTAAACCATAACTCGTGTATACCAATTTGTATAGTTATATTCAATCCATCCTCTATTCATTTGTTAATTCTTTAATACATTATACTTTCTTTATCGTTCATACGTCTATTCCTTCAAGTTCGCCAACGCGTTAACTGTCATTAGGCTTAAATTCGTATGTCAATTTTCCTCTCAAAATTATTATGTTCCGATTCTTGTTCGCTATCTAGGGTAAATAAAACGCTAGTTAATCACACAATAAAAAATGGTGCCCAAACCAGAGAGAGCATCATTAGTCATTGGATAACATTTCCCAACGGGTTATCTTCATTCCTTCATTCCCGCTCCGCTTCTAGGAAGGGGGTTGTGTAGCGTACGAGAAGTGCAGGCGAGCGGCTTAAAAGCCTCACTTGAATGAGTATTTCTTTAGAGACTCAGGATAGCCGAGTGGATTCACCGCTGGCTATCAGTGGTCCAGCGACGCGGGAAGCTGTTCGCAACTCACCTACGCTATAATTTTTCTTTGCCCCTTTTCCTACTCTCATCTATCTAAAATGGCGCCCAAACCCGGGGGGGGGGAGTGTTAGCCCTTGGATAAAATTTCCAAACTGGTTCTCTTCATTTCTTCATTCACGCTCCGCTTCTAGGAGGGGGGTTGTGTAGCGTACGAGAAGTGCAGGCGAGCGGCTCACAAGGATCGCTTAAATGAGTATTTTTAAGGACTCAGGATGGCCGA
This sequence comes from Ceratothoa steindachneri, assembly GCA_963969495.1. Lineage (NCBI taxonomy): Eukaryota > Metazoa > Arthropoda > Malacostraca > Isopoda > Cymothoidae > Ceratothoa > Ceratothoa steindachneri. The sequence continues at coordinate 183,078,341 of OZ018318.1, read as the reverse complement.
GTGGATTCGCTCCTTGCTATCAGTGGTCCAGTGACGTGGGAAGCTGTTCGCAACTCGCCTACGCTATATTTTTTTTTATTTGCCCCTTTCCCTATTTATTTATTTATGTTTTAATGTTTATTTATTTATTTTAATCTGTAATTTGAACCCCCTCTGTCATTTGCCGCCTTAGGTAGCTGCTTGTGTGGCCTATGCGCAGAGCCGGCGCTGATTACAAGTATAAATGTATTAAGAAAAACATGAGTGCAAGAAAGGCAAGCGAATAGTTGGAGATTCCCACGCGATCACATAGACATACAAGCGAGGAAACAACCGCGAGATGAAAAGGTCTCAATGCAAGATAATGAAGCCATCTGGGTAAACTTAAGGTGGTGTCTGATCTGACCAGTTAAAGTTGACGTGGACCTGCGAAACGACAAGATCAACTATCCTATCAGTGGCTATGGATGCCGTTTTGATAAAACCACGATAAGGCGTGCAAATGCAATACACACGTGACCACAATGAATACACACACACCATTTTGACTCATCCCAGTAGTCTTAATAAGTTACACACGAACATACATCTCAGACCGTAAGCTCCACCCCGCGTCCAGATTAGGAAAAATGAAGTCACGCCTCCTTAAATGGAGGGAGTATAAATGGACAGGGGTAAAAATTTTCCGTACATATATAGAATTATTCATTCGCCATCACACACACACACACACACACTCTCTCTCCGATTCTTTTATTATTAACGTCGCGAGTACTTTCTCTGTCCTTAGCATCCAGCCTAAACATTAAGTAGTCCGAAGAAGGAGGCCTTGTCACCGGTTACGTGGTCTTCCTCTCCCAATGAGGTAGACTCTTTGCCCGGTGACCCCTCGAAGGATGGAGAAGAAGAAGCCTGGTGAATTCCTCATCAAAAATAAAGAGTCCGCCACCTCAATCCTCGGTCCGGTCACCCCTTCATACCTATACACTATCGCTTAGGTCCCAAGTGACCTAGAGCCGGCCCTGCTCGGGAGTGTGCACTAACTATCAGATTCAATTTCTTTCCACACATCAGAAAATTATGAATTGCAGTTTTTGGACGTCAGCTAAGGTATAATGCTGAATTCTATAAGTATTTTTGAGAATTACTTGTATTTTTGTACATGTAACATATAAGGTACATTCGATTACCACGGTTTAAATGCTATTATATATATATATATATATATATATATATATATATATATATATATATATATATATATATATATTCTATTTTCTTACATAACTTTCTGAATAGCAAAATTAAAGTATAGCTTAAAAAAGAAATATAAACATAAGCGAGGCTGAAATTTGAGAGGGCTTCAGCACCCCCTCTCCCTAGATCCACGTTTGACCTCTTGGGTGATTCTTGGAATCGCAAGCTTATTGACCGCACCACTAATTTGCTATTTGTAAATCTTTTTTCCTCTTCGCAAAATTTCTGTCCTGTCTGTCTGTCTGTCTCGCTTTGGCTGAAATCCCTTCCAGTGCCTTCTGTTGGAGTTTCTTGATCTTAGCATACTTTCTTCGAAGGTGTGGTTCACCGAATTAAGAAGACGGGAGGTACAGTATTCTCTCATCTTCGACGTCTAGCGCCAGATAGACTCTCCGCAATGCGTTCAGAATTTTAATTTATTATGAATTCTTGTATTTGCCGTTCTTCATCGTCTATTTGGGACTCTCCACTCTATGTCATGCCAAAGTTTTCACCTGGTGACTTCAGAGCAATGGGGGATTACGGAGCTTTGAACATTCGAACCAGACCCGACCGATACACCTTGCCGTATCTATCGAACTTCACCTCTACTCTTTTCGGTTGCTTAATCTTTTCGTGTGTGGATCTCGTTCGTGCTTTTGACCAGATATCCGTCCATCAGGGTGACGCCTGAAAACGGCTAACACCACGCCCTTTGAATTATTTGAAATAGTTCGTATGTTATATGGTCTTTGCAACAGTGCTCAGACTTTCTAATATTTTATGGATCAGGTTCTGAGAGATCTTCCTTTCCTCTTTTTTTATATAGACGACCTGTTGATAACACCTTCGTCTTTAGAGGAACATCTTTCTAGCCTTTGTCAGGATTTTCTCGACTACAAAAGTTTGGTTATCGTACTAAACCCTTTTATTTGTCACTTCGGTGTCTCGCAACTCTCCTTCCCTGGAAACCATGTTTCTGATGGCGAAATTATTTCTCTCGAGGACAAAGTTACTGCTATTAGAGATTTTCTTCAACTATCTACTCTCAAGTAACTGCGGAGTTTCTGTAGGATAGTTAATTTTTAACTCAGACTCATTCTTGGTTGTGCTAGGGTCATGCAACCGTTAAATGCTCCGCTATCAAAGTCTAAAAAGAGAGACTCTTCTCTTCAATTTTTCTCTGAGATGTATGAAGTCTTTTCTCGCACTAAAAGAGCCATTGCCTCCGTTACTTGCTTTGCTCATCCCAGTTCTGGAGCATCTATTAGCTTTGCCTCATATGCACCCTTGACTAGGGTAGGAGCACCCTTGCAGCAGATGGTAAATGCCTTTGCAATTCATTGCTTTCTTTTCTCGTTCGCTTTCTGACTCTCAAAAGGGGTACAGTGTGGTCTCACGGGAGCTGCTCGAGATATACCTCACCGTGCGCCACTTCTGTCCGTAACTGGAAGGGCGTGAATTCACCATATTTACTGACCATAAACATTCGGTTGGGGTTTGTTCTACTCGCAACACATATCCAGTGCACTCTACACTTGAGTGCCGTCATTTAACCTTTACTCTGCAGCTTTCGAGCGTCATTCGCCATGTTGCTGTTTCTTCAAACGTCTCCCCTACACTCTTGCTCATATTTCATCGATATCGGTCACGCACCTCTACTGTCCCTTGCCTGTCGATCTTGCCACCTGCGTCAACTCAGGACCAGTACATAGATACGCAAGCACTGAGTGATTCTTCTCAGCTAGTAGTAATATAGAGTTATATATCATACAATGCTTTCAGACGTATTCTTGTCGACCTTTCTTTGCCAGACTGTCCTCGTCCTCTCTTCCTTCTCTCTTACTGGTGTTTGAACCACATATAGGCATATTGCACATCGTTTTTTTGTGGCCAGGTATGAACACCGACGTGGCTAAATAGACTCACTCATGCTTTTCATGTAAGCGTGCCAAAGTCCATCGCGACACCAAAACACTTCTGACTCCTTTTCCTCTTCTTCATCGCGTTTTGATGCTATCCACGTCGATCTACTTGCTCACATTCCTTATTCTAGGGATATACTTATACTATGACAACGATTCATCGGGTTATTCAATGGCCGGAGACTGTTCCTATGTCTGACATTTCAGCCTCCGCCGTCATTTGATCCTTCATCTTGGGTTGGGATGCTCTATTTGGTGTCACTTCAACTATGTTGACTAATCGTTGGGGCCAAGTCGAATCATACCAATGGCACGCTCTCATTTTACTGATTGGAGCTTTTAGCACAAGTACTACTAGATACCATGCACAGAGTAACGGCGCCATTGAACGTCTACATCATCAGGTCAAAGGTAGTTTACTTTCTACTAACCCTAGTATCACTCGGGTGCATAAACTGTTTTTGATCATGCTCATCATTATATCATCCTTGAAATATGATTTAAAATATTCTGCGGCAGAATTTATTTATGGTACTCCTTCCTGCAACCTATTTATGACAGACCCTTTCTCGTCTTCTGCAGGAAGCCCAAATTCTTTGTTCTTCCGCGTGGCACCAAGCAGGATAAAGTTTCTATGGACAGCCTGAAGCCACCCGTTATTGATGCGGATCACTCTGAACACCGCCCGTATTATTTATCTCTTACTGTCGATAATGGTCCAGAGATTTCTTACAATGTGTATTTAGTTCCTCTATGTTCCTTAAACTCTCCTGTTTGTACCCAAATACTGCCGCGTCAACTTTTTTCACAGTTATCCTGGGTGGTAGATTTCTACGCTGGCATTAATTTGTATCGGAGGCAGTTGTCATAAACCACAAATAATATTTAACGTTATAGATAATGGATTAGTCCTAGGGGGAATCAATATAACATGTGAAATAGGGTCTCATTCACAGAAGATTCTCCTTGTACATTTGGTGAAATATGATATGTGTGTCCGTGCTGGCTGAGATTGAACATCTACCTCAACTTCAGAAATCCAAAGCCGTATCCACTAGGCTAGCAAAACTTCATGGATAGTGTTGGAACTAGGTAAATAATACAAAAGTCTACTAGTATTATTCCACTCTGCCTAAGATTTTTCTTCCCATCCGTAATAAAGAATTTATATCTTCTTTAATTTAGACATTTTGGGTTACAATCTTTTATATTTTAGGAACATTAATCACAATTAAATCGTTCGTGGATGTTTAATCTAAAAAAAAATACAAAATACTGACGTCATGTTGGTTATAGCTTTTAAAGAATCAAAGTTAATTTTAAAGACATTTTCAATCTAAGAATTATTTTAATGCTAAATATAATTATAACTGCTGTACTACTAATAACAACCCCAAATTATCCTCATATTACGTTTTGAAAATTTTCATTTCTCAACATATTACCAATTACCATACATTCCAAGTGGTGTCATCCATTTTGTTTTTTGAAAGGGGAGAAAGTATTGAAGTAAATTCCCGTCATTCAGCTGAAATATTTGTGATTATTTAATATTCTAGATTTCTTAATCTAGAAACTACTTGATTTCTTATGTAAGGTATGTATGATTTTAACCTAGTCGTTTCCTGCGAACTATGTAAGCACCCGATGTTTGCTGGAATTATTTCCCCCCCTCTGATTTTTAATGGACTTTCCTCAATTTTCAACTTGTGTTATTTATGAATCGGGTTTCAAAGTGTGTGGATTGTTGTCGTAGTCACACTTCTTGCCTAATTAGTTAAAACGGGGAAAAGACCAATGATTCTCTGTACTGTTTTTTGCTTTGCCCAACGTTGGGCTTTCCTTAGAGTATTGCGCCAATTTTATCCGATAATTCTTTCCCAACTATGTGCCCAATAGCTAGGAAGCCCTCTGATTTACCCCGACCCTCACAAATATTCCTTGGTATGGTTAAAGTATTTATTAATTGTCACAATACTTATAAATGATTGACTCAAGCTAGTAAAGTTATGAAACTGAAAAAAAACTTGTAAATTTTCCTAACTTTACTTTCATCCACTGCATTCATATTTCCATACAAAGATGATACCTTTCCTTAGGCATCTCAAGTAACAATATAATTTTATGGATTACAAAAGTCACAAGGGCCCATCATCTAAATACTGCATTCATAGGATTGTATCCAGAATATTGTTTCTAAATCATTACCATTTAAGGCTTATCAAAACTAAACATAAGCTCTAACCCCCACCCCCCTCCCTTCCCTGCTCGCCCTCAGGAACAAGTAGTTAGCAGCTGAGCAGCTTATCTTCAACTTTACCCATAAAGCTATCCAATCTATTCTTAAAGTCTCATTTATAATGAATATACTAAAACTGAACCAATAAAATTCTGCCCAAATTGGTATAACTAAGCACTCCCAACTACGGCTAACCTACTAATTTACATATATGATAGAGAGGGCCTAAACAAGCCAGTAGGCTTTCAACATGACCCTACTTCAACGGTAAATTCAAACTTGCAAGGAAGATCCTTGTATCATATGATAGGCTATTTGTTAGCATTTTAGACTTTTCTTATATTATTTTTTTAGGAGTGGTGAGCATATTTCATTTATCTACTACTCAATTTATAAGCCAATTTTTACCAATTTTTTGCTTAAATCTAAACTTATCCAGCTTAAATCCATTGCTCTGTAATATATCCTATTTGCTAAAAATAAGAACCTTGCCAATGTCTAACCTATTATAACTTTTTACCCATTTAAGACCTTGGTTAGGTCCCCTCAAACTATTCTTTCTAACATATGAAGATTTAGTCTCTTAAGCCTTTACCATAAGGTATTCTCCTCAACCATGAATCATCTTAGTCATCCTTTGCAGACTTGAGCAAAGCAATATCCATCTTATAATATATTGACCAATAAACTGCCAAACTTGTGGTTAAATACAAAAACTTAGACCAGCACACTTACCCCTGCTGACAGGGAATAATTTTCCACTGAGTTTCAACTTTAGATGGAACCAACCTCAAAACCAGTCCAATACAATCAGCAAACAAAAGTAGCCGGCTACCTTACAAGAAGGACAATGACGTATGCATAACCTATCGCCTCTGAGGTCAACTAAAACAAAATTCCAATAGCCTCATTTTACCTTCTCAACAGTGGGAGTCTAGATAGGTTGAACCAACCACAATACCTTATTAGCTTTATTCCTTGCACTTGTGCACTACTTTGTAGACTGGAAGTCTGAACTTACCAGGACTCCTAAGTCTCTTTTGCATTCTGAACTTCCTTAAACTTTCTCATTCTGTTTACAAGATGAACTCTTAAAAAAAAAAAAAAATCCCATTCTGTTTATAATTATTCAGTGCATTATGTGAACCTACCTATACTAAGTACAATACACTTATGTTAAATTCTATTTGACATTTCACTGCCTATTGGGATATTCTCAATTCATTTTGTAATACCTCGGCAACAGACAGACCTTATAGTCCTACCATAATTAGTATCATCAGTAAACTTGCTCATCACTATTTATACTTATATCAAGATCATTAATATAAATCAACAACAACGCCCCCTACACTGAACCATGAGGAACCTCACTGGTGAATTTGGTAAATATATAAATTGACGGCTCGAACGATGGGACATAAGAACATAAGAAAAGAAGGAGACTGCAAAAGACCATTTATGGCCTACACTTGGCAGCTCCTGTACCAGTCAACACACAAAAGATTTCTTACCAGAGAAAAGTCATCAACATTGTCACCCTTTAAGGAGTTCGTCAGATCTAATCTACAATATACATAAAATGCATCCAGAGGATTATATCCATTCATGCAAACCCAAAATATAATCTCCCCACTCCTTAGAAAAATATGTACATATGTATATAAAAAAAAGTCAGTCCCATCTAGCAGCTTCATCCATATATTTATCTAATCTATTCTTAAAACTACCCAGAGAGGAGGCTTCTATTACATGTCTAGTGAGCCTATTCCATTCATCTACCACACGATTTGTAAACCAATTCCTCCCAATCTCCTTCCTAAACCTATACTTATCAAGCTTAAACCCATTGCTATGTGTCCTGTCATGTTCACTAAGTATAAGAACCTTACCCAGATCCCCTTTATTATATCCTTTTACCCATTTGAAGACTTCAATCAATTCCCCTCTGACTCTTCTCCTTTCCAATGTATGTAGATTTAGTTTTCTGAGCCTTTCACCATAAGGTAAGTTCCTTAGCCCACCAATCATCTTTGTCATCCTTCTCTGCACAGACTCAAGCAAATCAATATCCTTCCTATAATATGGTGACCAAAATTGTACTGCATAGTCTAGATGAGGCCTAACTAGCGCCAGATACAGTTTTAGAATGACTTCAGCACTCTTATTGCTTACACTCCTCCTAATGAATCCCAATATCCTATTAGCTTTATTCTTAGCATTTAGGCATTGCTTTCTAGGATGAAGGTCTGAACTTACCAAAATACCCAAGTCCCTCTCACAATCGGTCCTCCCTAAAATTCTCCCATTTAATTTATAACTATTCAGTGGATTATTTCTACCTATACTAAGTACACTACATTTGTCTATGTTAAACTTCATTTGCCATTTCTCGGCCCAATTGGACAGAATGGTCAATTCCTCCTGCATTACAACAGCATCAGAATCAGCCCTAATGGCCCTACCTAGCTTAGTATCATCAGCAAATTTACTCAGGTCACTACTTATACCTATGTCAAGATCATTAATATAAATTAAGAATAGCAAGGGACCCAAAACAGATCCTTGTGGAACTCCACTGCTAACACACCCCCACTCAGTTTAACTCCATCTATACTAACTCTTTGCTGTCTGTCACCAGGCCATGACTGAATCCACCTAAATATACTGCCATCGATCCTGTGTGCTTTAACTTTGCTCAGAAGCCGTAAGTGTGGCACTCGATCAAAAGCCTTACTAAAGTCCAAGTATAAAATATCATAGCTTCCATTCCCTGCCTCACTTTGAGCCATTAAATTTCCCTGACCACTATCAAAACCTAGTTTCCCGCCTCTAAAGACCTAATAACACTATATCTAATTCCAGCCACAAAACCTCAACCCCATCTCGGCTCAGATGGAGTCCATCCATCGCATACAAACCCTTATTCCTACTTGAAAATTAAAAAGCAAGGGTGTAGGTTGGATTTAAGAAAATATTTTTGGTAAATATGTAGACGAGCGGCCCGGCCGATAAGATGTACTATTTCGTCTGTGTTACAAAATGTTTCACGTTTTTGGAGTACATTTATAGGGGACGGCTCGCGGGGGGGTAAACATGATGTGTGGACCGCACTACGATGATCCTGAGTTTCATTAAATTAGGGGGGGGGGGTCTGGGGACCACAGCCCCCCAGTATATAATCCTAATTTGGTAATATTTCAGATTCGGGGCGCACGGTAGATGGCGCTGCCAGTCGGCTACAATTTTCGGCTACAGCATATCTCTTAACTATTTCATCTGTGTTCCAATATGTTTCACATTTTGGGAGTACATTTAAGGGGACTGCTCTTGTGACGATGATCCTGAGTTTCAATCAATTGGAGGGGTCTGGGGGGCTCAGCCCCCTAATATATAATGTTGACCTTTTTGAGAGAACTGACATCTTTTCTTTTCGCACAGGAGAATTTGTCATGCGTCATGTGATATTATTAAATTTTAGTGGAAAATGTAACACCTGGTTAACATCAAAGTTTAGCCAAGCAAAATGATCATTCTCTAGAAAATTACTGAATATTTTATCTTTAAATTAATGATCATTGAAATATATAAATTAATGAAAATGACAATGAAATCAAACATAAATTATTATAATTTAACCAAATCATTTCTGCACCTTTAATCATTTTGTGAATTATAATAGGGGTGGGGTCTGACATCAGAAATGACTGAATTGAATTTTTATTTTGTTTTTCACTTAATATTTTTTTATTATCCTCATTTGGAGTCATTTTTATTTGTCAATATATTTGTCCCCATTTTACTATTTTTCTAACCTTTTTTATACATTTAAATGGTGCCGAGTATATTTCAAATAAGATTCAAACACGCATGAATATTCAGGCACGGGTGAACAAAATCTAAACACACAAAAATCCACTTTTTCGCCCGAGCTGCCAATCTACATGTTTACTGTGAATTTCCCTAACATGACATAATTTCATGGATCACTCAGATTTATTAATCCCATCTATATTAACTCTTTTCTCTCACTAAATCATAAATGATTCTACCTAAAAATACTTCTATCGATCCCATGTGCTTTAATTTTATCCAAAAGTCATAAGTGTGATACCCTGTTGAAAGTCTTATTAAAATCCAAATAAATAATATAATTCTCATCTCTATCAGCAGCATCATACACCTTTCAATAAAAAGACTGTAAATTAATCAAATACGAGTTACTGTCACTGCTTCGGCTATACTAATTGCTCCTATTTACATCCAAAGTCAAGGTTAGCTGAAGTCTGTGTAAGTTGCTCCAAGGCTGCATATGATAAGTCCAAATCGTGTGTTAATTTGGGAGAGCTGCACCCCGCTTCCTTGAAGCAATGTGATGCAAGTCTCTTTGATTATCTCTCAGGATCATCTATCATTTTGTGCGGTTAAGGACTTGATCCTATGCCTTAATGTTAAGAAAGATGCCCACTGCTCCTGGTCCCTCCAGGCCCATGAGCATGGTCATTCCACACCCATTCCAAACCTTTTACAGGTTCTACCCACCCCAGATGCTCCCATGGTAAAGCTTGCGGCACAAAGGGTTCACACCCAGCCCCTGCAGGATGTGCGATTTACACCCGGCATGATGTCTCCGTTCTTCTCTTCACTTTAACGTGGGAGACTTCTGCACAGTGTGGCTTTCGCAAGTTCCACTCGATTTCAGTTGCTCTGCTCCGAATGCAAAATGTTCTCTGCAAGGCCTTTCTTTGTAGACAGCACTACACCATGGTGTTGTTTGATCTGGAGAAGGCCTATGATACCACATGGCGATATGGTATCAGGGAGACTCTCCACACATTGGTGGCAAGTGCATGCCTCCCAATGTTGCTATATGAATTTCTGTGGGATTGTCTATTCTGCGTATGGGTGGGGGGTAACTATCTCCGGCCCAATGGAGCAAGAAAAGGGTGTCCTCATTGTCACACATTGCCCTGAGCATCAACGGCATCACCTCGGTGCTCCTGGAAGATGTTCTTGCTACACTATTTGGACGACCTTTCAATCTCTTTTGATGACTCAGATGCCAACTCTGGAGCATCGACTCCAATAGGTTCAATTATTGAACCATAACTCTTGTTACACTGAACTGCACAAGCTTTGGTTTTCCTTGGCTAAGACAAATGTGGTTCACTTCTGCCGCCATAAATGGGTCCACCCTGACCCAGACATTTTTAAACGGGATCTTCTTGGAATTGGTGGACTCTCACCATTTCCTTTGTCTTGTATTTTACTGACACCTCACCCAGGAGGCACATATTTGCAGCCTTAGGGTCTCTTGCACCTGCGCCATGGATATTCTAAGTTCCGTGGGGTGCTGATATAGTTACTGCCTTACTTTTTTTATTGTTCCTTTGTTTGCTCAAAGCTTAACTATGAATGCAAGTTTTATACATCCGCAGCCAGACCAGCATTTTGCTCTTCCTCACACAGACTACGTGGCAGGAATACGGGCAGCTCTCCTGGCTGCTTGGCAAAGAGGGGAGATGGTCGAGGGAAACCTAAAGTTGCATGCCATTGTGCTGCGACTCTTCCCATGGACCTACCCCCCCCCAATGCCGCACCAGCTTCAGGTTGCTTTCTGTCGTGTCCTAATTGGACACACTCGCAGATGCATCACCATTTGATGGAATGCTCTCCTGCGCCTTACTGTGATGACTGCGTTGTCTCCCAGACTGTTCGGCACATTCTCATTGAATGTCCCACTCTGGGTGATCTTCACACACATTACCTGTCCCGGTACCAGGATGAGTGGGGTCACTACTGCTTGTCCCTTCTACTTGGGATGAGTTCATGCACACTGACTTGTGGCCTTTATAACTTCTCTATTTATTTGACCTTTTTTTGTTTCTTTTTGTAGGTTGCATCATCTTTCGTCAGGGGAGGCGGGCCTACCCCCGATGTCGGTGCATGCTTCCTTCTTGTCCTTTTGCTTGTTCTCATTATTTGTTATCGTTGTTATTTGTTAGTTACATATTATTATTTGTTCTTTGTTATTTGTTTTTTAATATAGCCTAGTAGTAGGCTGTGTTGTGTACAGCAACTTATGCCCAAGTAGGCAGTCGGCAGATGGGCTACCACAATGAAAAAAAATGACCTATCTACTACTACTCCTAAGTCCTTCTCATTCATACTGCATTCAGCTAATGCCCTTCCATTTCATAGCTAAATTTTCTAATCTCTTCCCAGTTGTTTAAATTTGCATTTTGATGGTTAAAAGTCATTTGTCACTTTATGTGCCCAAGCAAATAACTTTGTAACTGCACTTTAAAGTTACCATTCTAAACTTCAGATGGATGCTATGAAAAAAAATGTATATGAACCAAGTGAATTTTGCACTTGTACATGTGGGTCCACCCTCTCCTTCATTAACACATGGCTCATTGCATTTGTGGCTAATCTGGATGGTGCATATACTTCTAAAAGATGCCAATCATAATACCCTAAACCTTTTTGATTTAGGCCAGAAAACTCCTTATGGAGCTCAATGTTGCTCTTGTGCTCCTAAAGATTCTACAGCTTAAGAGTATTGCATTCAACCTTTTGGGAGTAGGTATACTATGTCATGCTGGAGCCATGCCAATATACACTGATGTCCCAAAATCAAGAGTGGTCCTGCTTCTATAACATATCCCCACCTATTTATCTTCATGATTGCAATATACCACTCAATATGGGAGTTAGTATGTTGTGACTGCATTATGTTTTTTAGCAGTTTATAACATACCCTGATTGCTCTTGGGCCATTGGAATCTCAGCACCCCTTTGTTCACTGTCTCTGTGATGCCATTGCTGCCACATGTTGACATTTTCTGGTGTTCCTGGACATAGAGGGATTGTAGGGAATGAGAGTGCCAAAGGATCTGCAATGAATAGACAATGGGACCAGCATTTCACTCTTACCCACATTGACTACTTGGCAGGAATCAGGTCACCCCTCCTGGCTGCTGAGCAAAAATGGGAGATGACAGATCGGAACCTAAACTTGTGTGTCATTTTGCCATAAGTTCCCATGGATTTTTATTGGTTTATAACATACCCTGCTTGCTCTGAGGGTTTGTGTTATCTTCAAGTTGGGCATGCACCACCATTTGATAGAGCACTACTCTACCTTACAGAGAAGACAGGATAGTTCCTCACTTTTCTAGTCTATGGAGATCTTTATGTATGTTACCTTGATTGTTTCGCACTCTTACACAATCTTACCTAGGCAGATTCTGCTTACATTATCCAGGTCTTAAAAATTTCCTTTACTCATATTGGGTATTTCTGGCAGGATACCAGACATATTTTTTGATCTCCTGTTTTTTCTAACTATTTCTATAGTGGTATTAAATATTTTGGCAGTTTTATCAAGTGTAAAAGGATAAAGAGTCAAATTTGAAGTTCCTTTTATTATCTTCCACTAATTCAGCCATTAAATGTCCATACCTGAAATGGAGAAATAAAAATAATGCATCTTTTTTCAATTAAACTAAATTCAGGTTCATAATATTAATAAAAATAGTAAAAAGCCTGATTCTACATCTGTATTTTGATTGCAAGTATAATGCATAACATAATTGATTCAAAGTTTTTAAAGAATAGCAGTTTATCTTCTATCTGCACTGGTAATTCAATTTTATAGGACTGTTCCAGATGCTCTTGTACTGTAGCAACATATAACTTGACAGTAAGTGTAGATAATTTAATGAGAATGTTTAATCATAATTTACAATATAAATAAAATACCAAACTGTATACCAAAGCAAAAAAAATAAATACAAATATAGATATTTAGCTATAAAAAGGTAACAAATATATAAGCAATCATATTTTCATCAGTTGCACCATCATCAATTAGTAAAATTTTACAGAATATATAATTTCTTAGTTTTTGAGATATTCCACTAAGAGCCAATATACCATATTTTCAGCATTAAATGCTGTTGCTTCAGGTATATCATTATCAGTACTGGATGTAGATAATATACTTGATGCTGATCCATTATCTGGAATTTCTTTTGATGGATTTCCAAATTGATTGAGACGAGCTTTGTGATCTCATCAAATATGAATATATAATACAATTACTGATACCCAATACCTATTTACTTTTATTTTTCCTTTGACAATTGCCGATAAATTTTCAGTGACGGGTCATATATTTGAGTATTCTTTTTTAATGCTTTTCTCTTAGATCTTGGCAAAATTTAATTTAGTTCACAATTTTAATTTCTTATTAATTAGATAAAAGATAAATAACACTGGTCAACTAGTCAACACACATTTTTCATCAGACTTTTCTATACTTTTCTAAATGCATTTTCCATGTTGAATCTGAATCTGCCTTCAGTTTTGTTCTAGTACGTAACCATTTTTAAGATATGCCAAAAATTCAAAATGGCTCCCTGTGATTATAAAATGTAGTATATTACTGGTATTGCTCTATTGCATGCATCATTATTGTACTGCTAAGATGAGCAAACTAGATGCTTCGTGAGTTCTTGCTGGTTAAAGGGGTATAGAGAAGAATTCATTTACATTTTTAACCTGCATGCATATTTTGCGCAATTATTTATAATTCTGTTTTATGCTTTCAGGTTCTTCCTGCGATATGCATCTTCTAAGCTGCTCCTGCATTGATCATAAGAGGCTTCCAAATATTTCCACAAAGCAGTAACAATGCCTTGAGAGTGCAAAAATCATCTAGATAAATTCTGCTATGTATGTGGGCATTTTATGCAAAATCTCGGCAGCATACTATCACAAACGATATGAAAAAAAATGTACAAACTCTACTTCGGTTACCCTCTGGGTGACCAAGATGAAGCATGGGCTCCATACCAAATTTGTATTTCCTGCTCTAATGGATTACGTGACTGGATTAACAAAAAGAAAGCTTCAATGCCCTTCGCTGTTCCTATGAAGATTGCTATTTCTGCAGTGTGACCACAAAAGGATTTTCTGCAAAGAACAACCACCAAATTGTTTATCCAACCATGGATTCAGCGTGTAGACCAATTCCACATGATGTATCTTTGCCAATTCCAGTTCCATCTGATGATAGCAGTACTGAAAGTGCATGCACATTAGATGCAGATGTTAAATATGAGGATGCTAACTCTGAGCCAAAGTTATTTACTCAGGAAGACTTGAATGATCTTGTGAGAGATCTGTCACTGTCAAAGGAGAAAGCAGAACTTCTAGCATCTTGACTACAGGAAAAGTTCTTACTTGAAAAATGTGCATGTGATTTACTTTAGAAAGCGTAATAGCAGACTAATTCCACATGATGTATCTGCCAATTCCAGTTCCATCTGATTATAGCAGTACTGAAAGTGCATGCATATTAGATGCAGATGTTGAATATGAGGATGCTAACTCTGAGCCAAAGTTATTTACTCAGGAAGACTTGAATGATCTTGTGAGAGATCTGTCACTGTCAAAGGAGAAAGCAGAACTTCTAGCATCTTGACTACAGGAAAAGTTCTTACTTGAAAAATGTGCATGTGAGTTACTTTAGAAAGCGTAATAGCAGACTAATTCCACATGATGTATCTTTGCCAATTCCAGTTCCATCTGATGATAGCAGTACTGAAAGTGCATGCACATTAGATGCAGATGTTGAATATGAGGATGCTAACTCTGAGCCAAAGTTATTTACTCAGGAAGACTTGAATGATCTTGTGAGAGATCTGTCACTGTCAAAGAAGACTTGAATGATCTTGTGAGAGATCTGTCACTGTCAAAGGAGAAAGCAGAACTTCTAGCATCTTGACTACAGGAAAAGTTCTTACTTGAAAAATGTGCATGTGAGTTACTTTAGAAAGCGTAATAGCAGACTAATTCCACATGATGTATCTTTGCCAATTCCAGTTCCATCTGATGATAGCAGTACTGAAAGTGCATGCATATTAGATGCAGATGTTGAATATGAGGATGCTAACTCTGAGCCAAAGTTATTTACTCAGGAAGACTTGAATGATCTTGTGAGAGATCTGTCACTGTCAAAGAAGAAAGCAGAACTTCTAGCATCTTGACTACAGGAAAAGTTCTTACTTGAAAAATGTGCATGTGAGTTACTTTAGAAAGCGTAATAGTGATTTAACTTCATTCTTCACAGTTAATGGACCTCTCTGCTACTGCCATGATTATAAATGGATTGTTCAAACCCTTGTCACAGACATATGAGGCATATCTTTATTGATGCTTCTAAGACAAGTCTGAAAGCTGTCCTCTTGCACAATGGCAATATAAAACCTTCCATTCCTATTGGCCATTCTGTCCACCTTAAGGAGACATATGACAATATGGATATTCTTCTTTAAGCCATAAACTACCAAGCCCATCAGTGGTACATCTGTGGTGATCTAAAAGAGCATGGGTATGCAAGGAGGATTCATGAAGTACTGTTGCTTCCTCTGCCTGTGGGATAGCCGTGCCACTGCAAAACATTATGACAAGCGTGACTGGCCACTTCAATCTACACATGAGCCTGGAATAAGCAGTGTTCAGTCTGTCCTCCTGGTAGAGCCTCAGAAAATATATGTCATCTTTTCATTTGAAACTAGATCTAATGAAAAACTTTGTGAAAGCAATGGCTAAGGACAATTCTCAGGGATTCCAATATCTGTGCAAAAAATTTCCACAACTGAGTCCGGCAAAACTAAAAGAAGGCATATTTGTGGGACCATAAATCAGGGCGGTTTTAGCAGACCCTGACTTCAAGAAGACTCTCACTCCTCTTGAACTAAATGCATGGCTAGCTTTCAAGTGGTTATGTGCAAACTTTCTGGGCATCAACAAGTCACCTGCATACAGAGATGGCATCGAAAACCTTCTTCAATTTTATAAAGAAATGGGATGCCGTATGTCACTTAAAATCCACTTCTTGCATTCGCATCTAGACTTTTTCCCAGAATATCTTGGAACCGTAAGTGAAAAACAAGGTGAAGGTTTCCACCAGGATATCAAGACCATGGAAACTTGCTATCAAGGATTTTGGAATGAGAGCATGATGGGAGATCATTGTTGGATGTTGTATCGTGATAATCCTGAGAAAAAATTCAAATGCGAATACCATGCACAAAGTTTATGAATTTGAGTTTTGACTTATTAGCCCTTCAATGTTTACCATTCTTATACATGCAATATAAGTACCATTAACTTATGATGCTTGTGAAATAAATAAAACATGTCTTTATCTTTATCATATGTTTACGCCTAAAGAGAATGATAAATTTTACGAGTTTCTATATGTTAAATGCATCATTTTGTGTCGGTTCAACTTCTCAATGGACATGGAGATATACAGAAGGCAATTTTTTTTCTAGCAATGGTGCTATGCAACCATATATCACCAGTTTCAGCAAAGAAATCATAGTAAAATGCTACATTCTTTCAGCGATGGCAGTCATATTGTATTTTAGAATATCTCGAAAACCTGATGTGCTAAAGAAAAACTAAAGTCAGATTTGAAATCAGCGAGAAAAATGCCATGAGAAAAGTTTGCTCAGGTCTCTGATGATTAAAAAATGTTCAAATTAGTTGGTCAGTGTAATCTGCAATAATTATAAAAATTCAAATTCATTATTGTTATTAATAAAAATACCATTAAACGTATACATATTACTTACTGAAGTGACATCATATACTAAATGATTTTCACACATGAGGTCAGCTAAAGGTCATTGGAGCTTGCATGCATATATATTTTTCATGAAAAAGGTATTCCATTGATATAATTTGTAACTCCAATGACCTCAAAAGTCAAAATTGCATAACCTATGTTACTTCTGATGGTGATATGGGTATACATGCAAAAAAAATGCATTCGTGTTATTTGAGGATGTGACCTATATTGACCTAGTATAAAGTTAATATATCCTCATTCATTTATTGTTATTTGAATAATTGGTTTTCTTGGCCAAAACAAATACACACAAAGTTCATAAAAATCTGGGATTTGTTGTTTTATCTTGGAATTAATTGCCTTAGTCAATCATGTGGTTTGTTAGACACCATGCTCTTTCTTTCCAGCCTTCATAGCTCCTAACATTCTCTGAATTTTGGAATAAGTTTTTATCACAATTATTAGGATTTCTATTCAAGCACTAGTGTATTTCTGGCATGGAAGTATGTTTGCAATACCTCAATTTTTAAGATAATTCTACAACTGGTGTTATTTTTATTCACTAAAAGTACTGTATCTCAAAATTGTCAGTGAATTATCTTTATTGGTACGGGTCCATGAATTTATATTTATACTATTATGAGTGAATCATGACATTTTTTTAGAAATATAAAAAAATTGAACTTTTATTAAAATTTGTTAAGCATCTAATTTACACAACTGCATTATCTTGGCTATGCTAAATTCTGACAGCAACCTATGGTACTAGATTTTCTCAAACTAGATTGAAACTACCTGGAGTTTTCCTTCTAAATATTTCATTTTGCCCCGCTTTTTGCATTTTCTTTGCAAGCGCCTCATATTTTTCTTTGGTAATTTTGCAGGGTAGTCAATGACCAGCTTTCATCCACTCATCTGAGGGGGGGGGGGGGGCTCTGGATTGGCAGGTTTTAACATAGCTGTCTTTCTCACTGCCCCTTTCCCTTCTCCTCCTTACCCCATCTATTGCTATTACATGCTAAGGGCTGACATCTGCACGATTACATTCCCTCCTGCCTCAAAATGTCTGCAGGAGGAACTTGTGTGGCTATATAGGTAGCTTCTACACATTTCCACTTCCCTTTTCTTTACCACTTTTTTTACAGTTCTCTCCTTAGAAAATAAACCTCCTGATCAGTACAAACCCCTTTACCTCTAAATTACAAATCCTTTTTGAAATGATTATCTTTACTCGATTGAAAGTTTTTCATGGCTGCCTTTTAATCTTGTTTTAGTATTACTTTCTTTAATGACTGTCCACCTTATTTTTTCCCCTCTCTCTATGTACTCTCTTTAAATTCATGAATTATTTAAATTACCAAGTTGCCTTTATTAATTTTGATAACATTATTGTAAAAGATAACTAGGAATAAAAATATTTGCTATTCCTTTGTAGAAGTTTGTCATCTGTTCAAACACTCTATTAAGTTTTTCTCAACAGGTTCTTGAAATGGACAATGAAGACAGAGAAGCTACACCAGCCGAACCCTCATCTAGTCACTTGTGTGAAACAATAGATGACATTGATGGTTACTTGTCAGGCGAAGCTCCTTCTTCAGATGTAATTGACAGCTCTCACCTTTTCTCCACTGCATTTCATGAAGATGACCATCTGGAAGAGAGCAACTCTAAGTCTCCCACTAGCAGCCCTTGTCTGCTTCCTTTTAGCAAAACTTATAATTACAATGAAGATGCAATACCCTGCCAGGTTGACCAGTCGCACTTTTGTGATCATCCAGATATTTATGCAGGTCCATCGTCAGATTCAAAACCGAGTGAGAGTGGTTTTAATTCAATAGAACTGGATGATACCCAACCAGGACCAAGTTCATCTGGAAACCTTTCCATCCCAAGACAAGATTTTCAAAGTGATAGTTCTAACTCTAGTTTTGAACCTACTTCTAATGAAAACAGGGAAGAGGGAAATTTTAAACTGAATTATTCAGTTATGAATTTTGGGCAGGTATCAGAAGCCAGTTCTAGAGTCTACAATGCATCTACTTCAAAGCAACCTGATTCCAGTGAGTTTACAAGGTGCAAAGGTCCTGGAAAGATAAAAAGTTTGAAAGGGAAAGGGAAAGGTAAAATGACCTTGAAACAAAATATTCTTCCCCAAAATAGCAATATAAATAAATTGAACCCACACGAAAATGGTGTGGAATCAACAAATAAGCTTTCATTATTTGCACTACGCTCATCGAGACTCAACCCTATTTTAGATATTGAAGGTCGGGTAAATCAGTCTGGTCTGGGTAATACCAGTGAAACTGAAGCAAGCCCTGCAAATGCATCATCATCATCATCCCGCTGTGATTTTATTGGCCAGAGGAATGTGCAAAATTTAAGTGAAGATGAAGCCTATATGGTAGCAAAAAATAGCAATATAAATAAATTGAACCCACACGAAAATGATGTGGAATCAACAAATAAGCTTTCATTATTTGCACTACGCTCATCGAGACTCAACCCAATTTTAGATATTGAAGGTCAGGTAAATCAGTCTGGTCTGAGTAATACCAGTGAAACGGAAGCAAGCCCTGCAAATGCATCATCATCATCATCCCGCTGTGATTTTATTGGGCAGAGGAATGTGCAAAATTTAAGTGAAGATGAAGCCTATATGGTAGCCAGTAGTTCTGGTAACCTAAGTTGTATGGAACATATAATAGACCTTAAGTCTCCCACTACACCTAGTGATAGCTGCTTGGTATCCTCATCAACTGGGCAGTTAGATTCTTTGCCACCCACTCCAGTTAATTTTCAAGGTAATGATGCATCTCATTCCAGTCCAGCTTCATCACCCCTCAATCCTCCTGTTCTTGACTCAACTGTAGATTCAACTAGTGGTCAAAATATCCTTTCTTCCCCATATTCTTCAGATGATAACGAAATTGCCAGATCCAATGATGAAATTGAGTTTGGGTGTTCTTTAGATGAGGAAAGGAATCAAATATCCACATCAGTTTCCCATTTGCATCATGGAGTTGACAGCCAAGATTTAAACCTCTTGGTTGGAACACAGTCTGTATTTGCTGGACAGCAGCCGAATGCCAATACTCATTTCGTTGGGCCATTTATTAATTTAGAAAGTTTTAATTCCCATTCTTTGCACTCAACTTTACCTGATCAAAAAAATACTGCTGAAGCTGTGTCTGCATTAATCCCAACTTCATCAGCATATTTGCCAGACTGTTTAGAGATGCCTGGCTCTAGCCATATGTCTGATAGTTCTAAAAGATTACTGTATGGGCGAAGAAAAGAAGCTGCCTACCAGTCATCACTCAATGCTACTAACTCTACTCTGAGTCAGTCTTCTGCTCCACTAAATACCATAAATAATCTGTCCTTTGGAGATGAAAATGCCCTGGCATCCTGTAATCCTGCTGGAGACCTGTCTCATGTCAGACTTGTAGAATTACACATTTCAGAGATGGAGCCAGAATCTTCAAATTTAGTTGCTTCTTCTGCTAACATTGATAATGAAGAATTTCAATCTGCTTCCTCTGGCAGTGCCATGAGTCCATCAAACAATAACTTTGAGTCTGGGAGTACTCTTGCCCAATTAAATCAGCACTACCTTCTTGGCATTGGTGAGAATTCCTTAAGCAGTGAGGATTGCTTGAGTCCACAATCTGTCTCACAAGCTGGCCCAAGTCTTTCTGAAGGATCTCTTGGGCTTGGGCAACATTTGAGAGAAGCAGAAGAATCTCTTGAATCTAGTTCCAACTTTACTGACTCCTTAGAGTTGGGTCTTGGTCCTCAACAGTTGCGACGTATCATGGAGAGTAGACAAGAGCCTCAGAGCTTAATTCCTCCTCCTCATTTGCTGGAGGAAGCTCATAATGCAGATCTTTCTGCTAGCAATGGTCATATGGATTCTGCTGAACCAATACTAGCAAGTGTGAAGACTTCAGAGTCAATTCCTGTAGCTGTTGTTTCAGCCTTTTCAACTGCAAGTCAGGTCAGTGTCATGTTTCTCAATGCTCTTAATATATTTCTAAGGGAAATTGGTCAATTTCCTTTCACACAACATTGAAAAGAGAGAGAAAATGCTCATAGGTATTTTGGGTTGACGAACTTTGCCCTAATCTATAGCCATTTATTGCATTCTTATGAAATAGCAGCTTAGCTGTCAGTCATCTTTCGCTCAGCAAATTTGGGCTTTCAATGCATATTTTTAACCTATGCACTTGGGTTTTCTATTGCAATTCTTTTTTGAAATTCCTCTTCTGTTGTTCATTTACTCCTTTTGCCATCTTCATTTCCTTCAAGTTGCTTTAATAAGAATCCTCCAATGATCACTCATGCATGAAATAGGTTCTCATATTTTCTCTTCTGTGCCATTAATTTAAGCAAGTGACCAATTATTCGCCAAGTTGCTAATAAAAAAATGTTTAAATGAAAAACAAAACGTAAGTGGTGTCACTTTTAGCTTAAAATTTCAAGTGTACATACAGTTTTATACATATTTTTTTTTTTTCTAGGTTTCATCCCTAATGCATTCAGAGGCAGTTGCTGTCAGCAATGAGAATTCTTTTGTCATAACTTCTGAGACAAGTGGTTCTCACTCCCCTGACTTCAGTGTCATTGGTAAGTGAAAATATTAAGTTTACTTGATTTTTTTTCTTCTGGTGGAGGTGTTTTCTTTAGTCAAACATCAAGCATTGAACATTAATTACCTTTTGTGAAAATCCTTGAGAATTATATGTAAATGAATAAGCACTAAGTGGTACCAATTAGCCCCTCCTCTCCTTGAATACAAAATTATTCCCAGTGATGAACCTTAACTGGATGAAATACAGTACCTGTCAGTTGAAGTGTCACCCCTGCATTAATGTATGCCAAAATACTGAATGTGACCATACACTCATAATACATATACAATATAATATCAAAGTGTGTAATGATACTCACCAACATCTCTTCTACTGAGAGATGGGCCTTCCCTTCCTCTTTTTGACCTCAAGAAGCCGCTTGGGTACAGAATCACAAAGCTTCCTAAGCAAGTTGCTACTGATGCTTTCCTAGGCCTCATGGACTGCCACCTCTAACTTCGGTATAATCTATGTATCCACGCCCTGTAGCCAACTTTTTATAACCCCCCACACATTCTCAATAGGAGAAAGGTCTGGAGAATTACCAGGCCAATCCTCAATAAATTTGACTTGGCAATCACAAAGCCAGTTTGTGATAAGCCGGGCCTTCTGGTAAGGGGCACAATCTTGCTGCAAAGTGCTGGTAGCACTTCTCAAAAGTGCTCTTGAGATGGCCATTTAAGATGTAGTAAGCATTACTATCATCCGTTTTGTTCCTGGGAAGAATTACAAGTTCACCCCACACCATAATATACACAGGGTACTTTATAGTGCTGGGAAGGAGTTTCTCACTGAGGGTGTCAGTACTTTGGCCACACCACACTTTCTTAGGGTTGCTGTCAGTCACCCTACAGTCAGTCCACAGCACCTCTCACCACTGCTCAAAGTTCAAATCTATATTTAGTGGCAAAACTAAGCCCTTTCTCTCTTTGCTCTGCTGTAATGAGGGGCTTCTTACATGCTGTGACTTTTCTTATAAGAAAGATTGTCATGAAGGCAGTGTGGTATGGTACGGACAGAGGTCTTGTTGAGAAGCAGAGGATTATTTTCCTTAATCTGCCTTGCTGTTCAGGTAGGATTTGCTTCCAAATAGGATCCAACAGGGCATCACAACTTCCCTAATTTATAGCTCATCAAGCACCGAGTTATTGTTTCTCTGTATGCATGAATAGAGCAGAGTGCGAAGAAGTTACCATGCAATCAATTTCTCCCCAGCAATTTATTTCCTCATATAAGCACCATACCAAATCCTCCTAGATG
The DNA here is from genome assembly GCA_963969495.1 of Ceratothoa steindachneri. Taxonomy (NCBI): domain Eukaryota; kingdom Metazoa; phylum Arthropoda; class Malacostraca; order Isopoda; family Cymothoidae; genus Ceratothoa; species Ceratothoa steindachneri. The sequence goes on along the minus strand of OZ018318.1, from coordinate 183,055,418 downwards.
AAATGACACTTCAACTGGCTGGTACTGTAGTACAGTACATAGCACCCCTTTTGCTATGAATGGTTAATTTGGAGTGGGGAAAATGTGGGGGCTATTTGGGCAATGATGCACACTATCCCAACTTTGCCTGCAATCAGTTACTGATGATAATGATTTTTTAATTTTGTGTGCAAATGAAGAATTGGCCCTGCAGCCACTGTCAAACTGACAACATTGCTCCCCCAAAATGTGTGCCATTTCTCCTTATGATAGACATTAAGCAATAGGGGAGCCTATGAGCCATTCAAGCATACAAGCACTTTCACAAAGCCAACCTACAACTTACACAAGCACATTAGCTATGGCATTTGATTCACAGGTAAACACCTGCTAAATTCTTGAGATATCAACAATCTTTGCTTTTTTTTTTGCATAAATATAAATGCCCATTTGTAGATTGTTTTTTTTTTTTTACAAAAAATGACATAATTTTGGCACCTTTGCTCCTGGCATTTACTAGATTACTCCCTTAAATGCCACCCCACCCATTTCTGAATGGTCCTGCTTTGACCTGATGTAAGAGGTGCAGAAGCCCATCCCCTCAACTATGACACACTCTCATGGCTCTGGATAGCAGGTGGGTATTTGACCCTCTTGCATTCATTCTGCCCAGCTTTTATCCCTTCTACTGACCTCATCTTTATTTTCTATTACTATCTTTTTATGCCTCATTCCTAGTGACACACTATACCATGGAATGGTTTGCCACCAGGTAGGAAAGTTGATGCCAAAGCACTCCATCTGGTGCGCTATGCACCCCCCTCGGATTACTGGTGTGATCATTTAGCATCTGTAACCCGGCACTTGATAATAATAATAATAATTTTAAAACTTATTACATCCCAAACTTACTCTTTATGATAGAGGGATTTCCTATTCACTTATTTCTCATAGTAAAAAGTTACCATTCTCATCTGGGAGCCCCCTCAAGTTGCTCCCTTGGTGCCAGTTTACCAGGCATTTGCCTTTGGTGTTTGTATGCTATTATCCATGATGCTCCCAACTCTTTAAAAGTTGTATGGTAGTTGGCACCCCCTCCATATTTGATTTTATCTGGAGATTGTCTATGATACTGCAAGGCTATAGAGTATTATGGAAACCCAACATACTATAGGGTTAGGAGGTCCCACCCAATATTTTGATCTGAGTTCCTCCAACATTCAAGAGGTTTTGTGCACTCAGCACACTTTTGGCATTGTACCATAACCTAGCTGAATAGATATACTGGGAAGTCCTTACTTGCTGCATCCCCAAAACTTGCTGGGTTGCAGAATCTATATGAGGTAGCTATTGTAGCTCCATCATATATTATGGATTAAAGTGAAAGGACAAAGTTGCCCTCTGGAGATATCTCATCACACCTGGTTTTGAAGATGTGATAGTGAACTATAGCGACTTACATAGTGCCTTGTAGCATTGGAATCTCCACACCCTGCAGTTCACTGTATCCATGATGCCACAGTTGCTGCAAGCCATGGATGTCAAAATTATCCTCTGCTGAGTTCCTGGAAATGTGGGAATTGTGGGGAATCAGCGCATCAATGAGAGTGTGAAATAGTCCTTGAAAACTGGGTGACCAGACCAGGGCTTGGCTCTTCCTCACTTTCACTACATGGCAGGAATCAGGCCAGGAGAACTTAAAGTTGAGTGCCATTGTGCTTCAACTCTTCCCATAGCCCAACCCCTAATGCTGACAGCTGCAGGTTGCTTCCTGTTGTCTTCAAATTGGGCACACACTTGGGATGCACCACTATTTGATTGAGCACTTGCCCTCACTTTATTGCAACAACTGCATTGTCCCCCCAGACTTCTTGGCACATTCAAGTTAAATGTCCCAGTCTGGGTTTGTGTATGTTACCTTGTCCCTTGTACTCAGAATGGGTTTGTCTATACAGACTTGTGGACTATCTGAGTTTTGGAGGAAGCTGGCTTCCTCTCTTTTATTTGACTTTGTTGTAAGGCACATGCTCCTGCGCTTGAGAGAGGTGGCCCTCTCCCTGACACATGTCTTTTTTTCTTACTTTTTGCTTCTTGTTTTGTTTTTGTTTGCTTGTTTTTTGCCTTTTTTATTATTTAGTTTTGGCATGTTTTTTAATCTATCCTAGCATTAGGCTATAAGGTGATTACTGTCACTTTTGCCTTAGTAGGCAGTCACCAGATGGCTCTTAAAATACAATATCACCCATATATACAAGCAGTTCATTCATCCCCACTCACTTATTACTGCCAGCTTGGTCATCTAACCTTACTCAAACACAGCAACAAAGATAATAAAAGCAATAAGCACAGGATGGTTACACCACCCTAATTGCCTACATCTTCACTTGCTGTCACCAGAAACTAGAGTTCACACATTCACCCCTGTCCAATTGGTGGTTTCTAAAGATGTCTTTCCTAAAGGCCTACATCATCATCTCCTAAAATCTTGTAACATTTTTTATTAGAATAATATTCATGAACTTTTTTTCTTTTAGATGGGTCTAAGTCAGATGGAAAGAACAATCCATATAGACTACCAAATGGCGTCCTTAAAAATGAAGAAGCTTCAAAAGTTTTGATGGTTGGTGCAGTTCCTGGGAACCCAGACCCTGGCCAAGCACAGCAGCAATCTCTCATATTTTCTGGTTGTTATGAAGATAGAGGAAGCATCTTAGCAGCTGTCTCACAAAACCCTGTTCCTGTCAATATTCACAGTCTGTTTGGGCATCGATCTTCCACTTCTAAGACCCTCGTCACTACTAAACCTACCAGTGGGTTTTCCTACTTTACTTCAAAAGCTGGAGAGACGAATCAAGGAATATCTCTGGAGAGTGACAGTCTCGGTCAAAAAGACTCGCTGGATGAGAATTCTACAGGAGGTAGTAGTACTTTGGGCCTTTTCAGTGCTCCAGGAACTTCTTGTGATTTGTCTTCAGCCAATGAGTGTCAAAATACTATTGATAATTTAATCAAAGAGGAATTTGTCCAATCGCAACATGATCATCTTTCTCCAAATATTCATCATTCAACAAGCCAAGAGACCAATGAAGTGCAAGAAAATGACTCCATGTTGGTAGAGAGCTCCCTTCCTTGTACCCAGTTGAATAAGGTAAACTTTTTTTTATTCATTGAATCATAATTATTTTTTTTTACCCCAAAGTTGGTGTAACTAGGGAAGATTAAACACCATAGCTATATACAATACAGGCTGACTCAAAACTTATGATTGATATTAATACCAAGAGCTTATCCTTGCTTCTGACAAGATGTAAATTTATAGCCCTCTTGGAGAGCTTCCCAATCGTGATAAACTGATATATATTTTATGCTCCTGAAAACTGTGGTGTGTTAACATATCCTGACCTACATTTGAATGTACGTAATTATTTATTAGCTAGAAGAATATGTCAAGGCATGTTATTAAATAGGGCCTCACTGCTGCAGAAACAGTGTTCTTACAGCATTTTGGAACATCTGTTTATAAATAACTATATATTTTATCACATCCCCGTAAGTCTCAATGCTTTACTTGGTCTTTCTCTAACAAAGAAACTTGCTTAAATGAGTGCAAGGGAAGTAAATCTTCCATTTTTACTCAAGCTTTTTATATAAAATTTCAATTGCGATGGCAGAAATTTTGCCAAGATTCTGACCATTTTCCAGGATTCTACAGCTTTGAAAGATGAGATAGCAGACTTAGTAAAGCAATTAGATAGATATGTTCATAATTTGTGTAAAAGGCTGAGGTGGAATCTCAAAGCATTAGTAGAAAGCACAGTTATGAGGGGGGGGGGGGTCAGCCAGGATATATATTTGTTTCCAAGCAATGATAAGACAAAAAAAACCCAATTTTTAGTCTTACTCCCACAATCAGCAAGAATTCAGGCTGATTATTAACTGAACTGGCCCTCAAAGGGCTGTGTAATTTAAATACTGAATGTAGTATTTTTAAAACTTTGTTAGGGATAATTAATGAAAAAGTGAGGTAGTTCAAATAGGAGAAACTTCAGTCAAAAAACAAGGAAAGGAATTGATAGCTATAATAGTAATTCATGAAAACACATTTAAGTGGAATTCTTCCCACTTAAAGAATTGTGTAGGTAATCATAATTTAGGTAATGGTATACCTAAATGGTATACTTGGGTTTGACACCATGTCAAAAGAGATTATTCATATTTATTGTGACTTAATTATGAGTAGAATTATTATTGCCTGAATTAGGGCAACATTGACTTGACTTAAAAAGACATTTTACACAAATGTATGCCTCAAATGGCTGTCTCATGTCATGGGAGTTTTGTGTGGAGAGGGTGGTATTGATTTGTCAGGATGTGGGTGGTGCATGTGAATTGGGTCATGTGTGTGTGAAGCCTGTATCAGAAGCAGCACATCACATGGTGTAGTGGGACCAGCTTCTGCAGATTGTACACTGGATTGTAGTTTGGCATTGTTTAAAGGGGACTCTGCAGAAGGAGCAAGTGTAGTGTGTGCCCAAGTTTTGTTTTATGTCCCCAGATTTCAGTGTTTGTAGGCTGAGACGATCTCTTGTCCGAGGGGCAAGATGATGTTTTCTTGACCCCTGTGCTGTCCATGCCCAGCTAGCATCTACTTTCTGCCTTTATGTACCAACTCATCTCCCTCACTGCAGAGGGGCTACCCTATGTACCTTGTTACACTTGTTAGCAGGACGAGCTGCGTGTCCTCCTGGTGTAAGTAAAAATAGCAAAGCCCTGTCATTGGGTTGACTTCAACTATCTGATGGTGCCATGGCAAGTTATTGTGCTTTCACCTCATTCTCTTTCATTATTTGTGTTTTTCTATGACTATTCCATCAACTCTTGGCTTAAGGATCTAACCAGCTACCTCAATCCTTGTTGTAACAGAGGCTTTGGAATCTCTGTAAATAAGCCTTATAATGCCCATGTGTCGCAAGAGATCAGAACTTGATGGTCCTGGGTGTTTGAGCCTGAATAATGGAAGATCAGTTTTGCCCCAATAACAACTGACCCCCTCTCTGCGACCATTCTCAAGTGCAGAAGGCTGTACTAGTTGTAGGTGTGCTGCCAGGCCAACTAAAGCTCTCTGGTCCCATCTCTTGGTCTGCCATAACAGATGTTCAGATCTTGGCTCTTTTGTTTTGAGGATTAGTATGACCTATTAAGGAAATTTACCCCTTGGCCTGCTTGCTCACTTGGGAACTGTGGCCTTTGGGGAGCCATGACTGGTCAGTGGGCGTCACTGTACAGGTTTCAACACTACTCAATGCACCCAAGGTGGATCCCCTAAAAGGTCTAAAACCTGAGATCAAGATAGGCAGGAACAGCTGGATCCGTGATCAAAGTATTTTAAGAGATTGGCAAATTTTTTCTTAAAAAAAAAAATGTTCAGACTACTTACCTCATTCAACCTTGGTGTTTTGTGTTTGTGAGCTAACCCATGGCAGCACCACTGAATGGACAGGTGGAAGGTCTCCCTGTAGAGCCACACTGTGCTTTCTCATGGGCTCCTTCAACCTTCCAGCTGAGAGGGGGCTTTCCCCTCAGTTGTTTTGTTACCTGTCTTCACTTAATGGGAAAAATCCTTTCACAGAGGCGTAGAATTGAGTCAATAAAACACCACCCCTGGTCTGGCTGATGTCTCTTATTGCATAGCAATACATTATCTTGACCCTGATAGGTGTGATGGCACAATTCCCAAATTTCATTTCTGAATTCATACAAAATTGCCCATTCTGCCTTACCACTGTGGAAGCCCAATCCAGCCGCATAGGGCAGGAAGAGGGCCTCCTGGAAAGAAGTGTCCTCAGTGTCACTCTTTATCTTGAGTATCAATGGTATAACTTAGTGCTGCTGGAAGATGTTCTTGCTACGTTCTATATATAGGACCTTTTAATCACTTTGGTGTAGCCCAGATGCCAATTCTGGAGTGTCACCTCCAACATACATTGCTTGTCTTGGTCCCAGGATGATTGTGGTTGCTACTACTTGTCCCTTGTACTCAAGACTGACTTGTGGACTCTTATTTCTTGGAATAGGCTGACTCCATTTAATTTGAGACTCTTTGCTGTTGATCACATGTTCCTTCACCTGGGGGGGGGCCTCCTCCCATCCATGAGCATGCTTCTTGATGGGGGGGGGTTAATGCATCCTTGTATTAGGCTTAAAAGTAATTGTTGCAGCTTGTACCCTTGGTGGCAATTGCCAGATGGGAGCTATAGAGAACTCCCCCCCACTCTTGTCCATGTATTTAGAGTTGGGGATAAGAGAAGGCCCATTTGGATCAGTGGCACTCATGCTATGTACCTGAGGTGCAGCTCAGAGTCAAGGGAAAGGGATGGTTTTATTGGGAGCAGCATTGATTTGTGTGGTTGTCTTCATTTTGAGGCCTTTACCTGATATTGGGACAACCATCAACTTTGTGAGGTCAATCCACCTCCTCAAGAATAAACCATAGTCAGAAAGGCTTTAAATTTCTTGCAAGTAGGTGATTACTTGACTAACCAACCTATTTGTTTGTAAAATAATTTTAAAAATTCAGTAATATTAATTATAGACTAGTGTTCAAGTTGGAGCAAACATTCATCAGAAATAATTATTATTTTCTAATTTGGCATTTCTTATTGAAGATTCATTCTATCCTAGAGCTCTGGCAGCATTTTTATTTTTTGGAAGCTACATTAAAAATTGAACCAGGAACCAAATTTTTAGTCTGGAATGACAAGAACATGTTTTGAAGAGGTCTAGTGTCAGAACTATCGTAGCTTAAAAAATGCAGATCTTTTTTCTAGACACAGGCAAATATATATCGGTGCAAAATCAGAGATGGTGAGGTAGTTGGTGTTGGTCCACTTTGACATAGAATGAATGTACCTAAAAATCTAAATATTACCTAGCAGGAAGCACAATTGTGAATGTCACTATGTTTATAAATGAAATTGAAATATATTTTTCAAATGTTACTATTACAAAGTAGGAATCACAGTTGTTAATGTCCACTGAAGAAGAGGAATGATAGCCAAGAAAATGGACAGAGATATGCCAGAGAAGAGTTTAAAAAAAGAAACATCTGTGCGAATGCATTTTCCATTTTCTTTTCGCTCTTCCTATCACTCTACTCCTTTAATTTCTTTTCTCCATTCTTTCTCTGTTGCACACAAATAAGTCTGCATCTGTAGTCCATTACTTACTACAAAAAAGAGTGATAAAACAAGTACAATTGTACTATTGGTACACATGTGGATAATTAGGCTTTAGCTTGTTGTGGCCACATTAGAGCTGATATGTAACTTGGCCACCTTTAAATTGTTTTTTTTTTTACTACTAATCTAGTTAGTCTTCTCATGTAGTTTGCTTGCTAGAGATTTTCCATATTCTCTCCCAGGATCCAATCCCTTGAGTGGATCCTCCTGGTCTTTGCTCATCTTCATTCAGTTGTTGAAACTGGAATAATTTTCCTATAACCAGCATCTGTAGATTAAGGTGGTGTTCCTTCTCCAGTCACTGGGGGAGGAATTTTGTCTCTTTTGTTTCATTGGCTTTGTACCTTTAGTCCAGGGTGGCACATGGAAAAGTGCCCTGGCTCTGCAGCAATGTAAATACAGAACAAATTATATTTTATTATGTATTGATGTATATTTATTCCATATTGATCTGTATTTGCGTTATGCTATGGCAACTGGACTACTCTTCTGCGTGCCACCTTGTGCAATATGCAAATATCAGTGAATGAGTAATAATTATATCATCAGTAATTATGCATGTTTTTTATGTGGAATGAAATTTTCCTGTAGGATTCACATGCAGCTTCAAGTGGGATGCTTCTTGAGGAAGAGGTACCATCTCATCATGGTGAAAGGATCTTGCCCTCTATTGAAGATTCTGGTCATGTAGTTGAAAATGAATACTGTAAGTTGTGAACCCACATTTTGTTTTTAGGCCCTATATAATCATCTGTCTATAGATCAGGCTTTCTAGAAGAATCCCCTTGTAAAGTAATGTGAATATTTTGATGTTATATGAATATTGACCAAATGGATTGTGGAAAACTATTGTCTGTCAGGTCTTTTCCATGCGTTTTTAGTTTTGTATGGTGACTGCACTGTATCCTTGGCCAGATGGCATGAGTAGGAAGTTCATGTGGAATGTCATTTAGGAAATGGTTTATGCCCAGAGATTGGATAGATTTCTTGTTTTGTTATGGGAATGATGGGTATCTCCCTCTGTTATCTTCTTGGAGCTTTGCACATATTGGTGAGGATGGTATAGATTTTGCATGTAATGAGAATCAGGGCCCTGGATTTTGTGTACTATATAGAAATTGTATTCTTTTGAAGATTCAGTCCCAAGTATTTTGAGCATAATGTTTGTAATGGCAGAAGGATACTTTGGCTGAAAAAAGATAAAGCCAGAGTTTGCGAGAAAGATAGCACATTAGTAAGTAGGGAAGATAATTTATACTGCCCATTGTGTTGGAGTCCTATCACTCAGGCGATGTAGCTCGTGTGTTTAAATATTATGGCCAAACTGGAGACAGAAATAGGTGTATAGGGATAGTATTGTTGTTTCCCTGACTTTTCAGACTCTCATTGCCATATGCTAACACAATTATTGCTGTCTTCATGATGGGAAAGCAGCCAGCCCGTGTGGGTAAAAAAATACTTAAGCTCCATCTAAACTCCCCTACAGAAGGGTACCCCATGTAAGCTTATACTTGGTGCCTGGAAGGGTGGCACTTCTCCTCACCCTGATTTCCTCATATTCTCCCGAACCTAGTTTGGACAAAGTGAGCTTTATCTCTCTGAAATATTTTCACTTTACACCACTCTCTCTCTACCAATTGATATTTTCTATACAAGGAGATCTGGACTTTGTAGTAAAGGTTTTGCAACTAAATCCTGGAGTGGTGGAACACCCTTCTGGCCCTAATGTTGCTAGCAAGGGGGTTGGGTGGTGTAGGATGGGTATTGTCTCAGTGTGTGCTGTTGTGCCCCCTTCCCCAGCCCCAATGCCTTAATCTTCTATTTGCGCATTTGAGTAAAAAAAACATCCAAACCCAATTTCTTTTTAAGAGATTATGGCAGGCATTGGGGCATCTCAGATGCAAGAAGACTTTGTGCTGTAATTTTTGTGTCCTGCTCAATTCAGGGTGCGGCGATTGTGAAAGGTTTCTGACATCCAAGTGTCGTACACATCGCATCCAGACAATCATGGACAAGCCAGTGCTGAGTCGCGCCTGGGCTTCACTGCCTGCTCAGCACCTCACCATCAAACTTGTGCCCATGGACAAAGGTGAGCAAGCACTTTACACTATCCCTATCTGTATGCATTCATATATCTAAATCATCATCACCATTCTACCTACCCTCAAAAAGGGGGTCGCAGCATCAACACAAAGTATCATCCCTTTATGCCCTACTCTACCTACACAAAGCTACCCTTTTATTCTGCTCATTGACACTTCATAACAACCAACCAGATACACAGGTTTTTGTGGAGGAGGAAGAAAAACTCAATGTGGGGCACTCCAGAAATTGCCAAAGGCCAAACAAATTTCCCTTTCCCTGGAAAGGGATGCGGCCTCTGGCTTTGGCTTAGCATGCCCAGGCCTTGGCTCTCTACCTCCACACTCCCTGCTCACTATACATGCATCCTTTTTCCTCTTGATGGGTGGTATGGTGTCCCAGTGGCAACCCATCTCACCTTTGATAGAGACATGAACTGGAATCTGGCCCCCTCACCTATATATACTCCACCTGTGGTTGGGAAGATCCATCATTTGCAACTTGTGCAACAAATAGCATCAATGCTCCCACTTACGCCAGTGTCAGTGGTGGATCCAGAAAAAGCGAATGGCCGGGGGGCCGATGCCAGGATTTTTATGACTGGAAATTTGTTAAAGCTGCTTATTATGGTACATATTTTTATGAGTAATACATGTATGATCATACAAAAAATCAGTGCTGAATACATACAAATAAGTTATAGGCATAAATGATGAATATGTACATGCAGTGTAGACTATAATGATGTAGGCTACTTGCAAGTCATTTCGCCCACTTAAGTAACAAGGCACATAATAGAAAAAGTATTTTTATTTACCAGGAGTAGGCTCTCTCAAAATCGTAGTCCCATGCCCAATGTCCCCCTCCATTTGCCTAAGCGAAGAGGAGACGGCGATTTTTCTCTGCAAACTTGTCAATCCTTTGATCATTCAAAACTTGAATGTCATTGTGGACGGCGAGTAGTGCGAGGCCGTTTAACGATCCTGTTTATAATGGTTTCCCTCAGGTACATCTTTAGCCGTTTCAAGGCTGAGAATGAGCGTTCAGCCTCTGTATTTGAGACCGGCAGAGTCTTTAAGATGGTCAGGAGCTTCGCCACTGGGCCTCCACCTGCATGAGTACCAGGGACTCAACATTGCACTCATAGATCTTAATGGCATTAAGGACTTGTTGGCCAAGCTGGTGAGGAGGCAGTTGATGTTGGCATCTCCTCCCTGGGCTCGATAATGCAGAAGTGCTCTAAAAGACTCCTCCCATTTTGCTCAGAATAGAAAGGTCCAATGGGCTGTCATCTCGATGCCCACAGAGAGGCAGCATATTTCATCCACAGAAGAGGATCTCTCAATGATTAGAACCAACAGGCGCTGGTTGCTCTCGATTTGCTCCTTGGTCTGTAGCATAGTGTCGACAGCTCTCGTTGGGTTTCACAGTGTCAACAAACCCCTCCATCTTCATCATAGCTGTCGCGTTATATCTGTGCTTATTGTGACTGCTGAGCAGTTTGGTGGCTTTTTTGTACCTGCACATCGGCTTTAACACCAAGATGCCCAGCCTACGTTTCTCCAACTCCGCCTGTCTTTCCGCAGAACAGCACACATGCAACGCTGTATCCACCCTTGTTCAGCCATGGTTATGTGATGCACCAGCTTGGTTGGCATTGCCTCTTATGACCTTCAATGAAGGGTAGTGATTTGACAAATGGGGCAGTCTGGTTGATTAAGGCCACTTTTTCAGAGTCTGTGGCTGCCTTGTTCCCAATGAAGTTAGCAATGTCCACTGGGGCTGCTGGGAGTGTCAGTGTGCCATGTGGAAAAAGGGAAGTGAGTTCCTTGCCCTCCTGCTCCTCATGGTGATGTTCAGCTCCACTGTCGGATCTACAGGCTTTCCTTGTTGAAATGCTTGGCTGTTGCTCCAGCTCATTCACATCACACTCACAATCACCACTCATCTTGGCCACTTTGGTCTTGAAGAATAAGGTGATCTTCATATCGCCGGCTCACTTGATGGTACACGCCCTGTGAATGATAGGGAACTAATGCATCACATAGAAAAGCCCAGCCACTCACATCACCCCATGTTTGTAACAATATATAATAAAAAAAAATCACTTTGCACTGCTGTGTTTCAGAGAGAGGATGATGTGGAGACGATGCTGGTGTAGTTGCAAGGAGAGAGAGGATGCTGGAATTATTTTCGAAAGTGAAAGATGCCAGCAAGCACATGCCCAGCTTAGGCCAGCTGACAAAGAGCAGAAGGGCCAGGCGTGTGAGTCAGGATGCGTGATCCTACTGGTCAGTGAGTCAAGCGCGCATGCCGTGTGTCTGCCGTGACTCAAGGCACGAGATGCCGATTCGAAAAGCGTTTCAAACCAGGCACACTGTGTGGAATTTTCCCCCTTGGATCCACTCCAGGCCAGTGTAACAAGGAATAACAAGGAAAGGAAGTACCCTAGGAGACCTTACAGTCCATTCAAAGAGGGTACATTTGGACTAGCAATCGAGCTGGCACAGGGCGGCTCAATTGTTTTGCATCCCTAAACGGCCACATTTCAAGACTTTGAACTGGTCAACAGATTCACTGTTGACAACTTCCTGTGTGTGGCCAAGTGTGTCAATTGCGGAGAGCCGCACCCTGCTTCTTCGAAGCAATGTGGTGCATATCTCCTTGAGAAAGAAATCCTGGCCATTCAGGCCCAGGATCGACTCTCATTCCGCGAGGCTAAGGACTTGGTCCTGGTGTGCCCGGCTCTGCCTGGCACGTCATATGCCTCAATAGTTAGAAAAGCACCCTCTGCTCCTGGCCCATCCAGGTCAATGAGCACGGTTGTTTCCACGCCCATTCATAGCCCTTCTGCGGGCTCTACCCAACCCTGGTGCTCCCCTGGTGAAGCTGGCGGCAAAAAGGGTTCATACCCTGCCCCGGCTAAAACCAGGGCTCCCCCCTCTTCCCCCAGCGTGACCGTCTCCCGTAAGGCGAAACGGCCACGAGCCTCCACCAAGTCGTTAGACTCACAGGAGGCAACACCCCTGAAGATGGTCGCTAGGCCATCTTGCGGGGTTCCTAAAGCTGTTGCCCGAAAGGAGGACAGCAACAAAGGAGCTTCGGCTCCTTCGCCCACGCCCCAAGGTGGAGCGAGTGGCTCGGAGACGGTGGTTCCTCGAAAAGAGGCCATCCCCCTCGCCTCCGAAGCCGCAATGCCCGCCTAAGGTTTCGAGGCGGAGGGAGGAAAAGACTCGCATGGCTAGCCCAACCTCCCCCATTAGGTCCTCGAAGGCGACAGCGCCAACAGCGCCCGGGGTTCTGCCCCCGGGAAGCGTACGGCCATTCCTGTGAGGGTCTTCAGTTCGAGGAGGGCCCCCGCGTCTCCTCCGAGCTTGGCCTGGAGGGCGTATTCCTTCAATGGAATTGCCGTGGAATCCGGGCCAACTGGGAGGAGCTGCGGAGGCTGGCTCGTCCCGTTCCCCGTTAGCTATCTTTTTGCAGGAGACCATGCTAGGCACGTGCACCCTGCCTGCCCTCCCAGGGTATAAGGGTCTTGCGACCCCACCACCGTGGGATGGCCGGGCTAGGGGATGCGCGGTTTACACCCGGCATGATGTCTCCGTTCTTCCTTTCTCTTTAGATACCTCCTTTCAGGCAGTTGCTGTGCAGCTGCACCTGGATAGGAGGTATACTCTGATTTCTGCGTACATTCCACCATCAGCTGACTTTGACGCGTGGGACTTCCGCCGCGTCGTGGAACGGTTGCCGAGGCCCTATCTCTTGCTTGGAGATCTGAACGGCAGGCATCCTCTCTGGGGAGATTACTCCATAAATCCCAGGGGACAAGTCCTTGCCGATCTGATCGAAGAGCTTGAGATGGGTGTCCTAAACGTGGATGAGTTTACGCATCACTGTCCGAGAACCGCTTCATTTTCTTGCCTTGACCTATCTTTGTGCTCTTCGGATGCACAGTCTGATTTTGATTGGGGGGTGGTCGATGACCTCCATGTTAGTGATCACTTTCCCATTCAAATATCATTTTCAGGGCAACTGCCGCCTGAGAGACCACCTCGCTTGGCGCGGGTGCGGTGGCCTGCATTTCAGGAAATGACTGAATTCTCTATCTCAGTCGAGGAGTTTAGGTCGGTAGATGAGGCCGTTGAGTTCTTCTCCGGCAACCTCATCGCCGTGGGCCTGACTACTATTCCTAGGACGTCTGGCCGTTTTGCACGCCGACCACTCCCATGGTGGTCGGCCGAGTGTGAGAGACGGCTATAAGCGCCGCCCGAACCATTTCACTGTCGCTGAATTTCGTCGGGCTAGGGCTAGGTTCCGGTATATTTCGAAGCACGCCCGCCGCTCTTCTTGGCGGGCATACGTGTCTTCACTTAACGGGAAGACCCCTTTAGCTGAGGTGTGGAAGCGAGTCAAAAGGATTCGGGGCAAGTTCTCGCAGGCCCCCTTTCCCGTTCTCCAGGAGAATGGGACCGCAATCTCGGACCCCGCGTCCGTGGCGGAATCCTTAGCGACCGCTTTTTGCGCATTCTCTAGCCGTGATGCTGCTCCGCCAGCATTCAATGCACGTCGTGATGTCGCGGAAGGCCGCTGGCTGGACTTTACCTCCAGAGGCGGAGAACCCTTCCAGACAAGTTTACTGTGAGTGAGTTGCGTTCCGCTCTCGCTTCGTGCGTGGACACCGCCCATGGTCCGGACGATGTCCTGTACGCCATGCTTCGACACCTAGGTGAGCGAGGCATGGCCTTTCTGTTAGATTTGTTCAACAGGATCTGGGTGGAAGGTCTTCTCCCAGACTCCTGTCGAATCGCTACTGTGCTCGCCTTTCGCAAACTGGGGAGAGATCACTCTACTCCGACCGGTTTCCGCCCAATTTCTCTAACCTCTTGCGTGTGCAAGTTGATGGAGAAATTGGTAAATGTTAGATTAGCCTATTTCCTGGACAGCGGAGGCCATCTGTCTTCTGCACATTGCGGCTTCCGGAAGTTCCACTCCATGTCGGATGCTCTGCTCCGACTGGAAAATGCCATCTGAGAGGATTTCCTTCGTAGACAGCACTACTCCACGCTGTTTTTTGATCTGGAGAAGGCCTATGATACCGCATGGCGATACGGTATCATGGAGACTCTCCACACGATGGGGGCGAGGGGATGCCTCCCAATGTTTATATCTGAATTTTTGCGAGATCGTCGATTCCGCGTACGGGTGGGGGGAGCCCTCTCCGGCCCAAAGGAGCAGGAAGAGGGTGTCCCGCAGGGAAGTGTCCTCAGTGTCACACTCTTTGCCCTGAGCATCAACGGCATCACCTCGGTGCTGCCGGAAGATGTTCTCGCTACGCTCTACGTGGACGACCTTTCGATCTCTTTTGGCGCGGTTCAGATGCCAACTCTGGAGCGTCGACTCCAACAGGCATTGAACCGCGTCCCTCGCTATGCCGAAGCGCACAGGTTTCGGTTTTCTTTGGCCAAGACTAAGGTGGTGCACTTCTGCCGCCATCCACGGCTTCACCCCGACCCAGATTTGTTTCTTAATGGGGTACTCCTGGATGTGGTTGAGTAGCACCGTTTCCTTGGTCTTGTATTCGACCGACGCCTCACCTGGGAGGCTCATATTCGCAGCCTTAGGGTCTCTTGTACCCGCGCCATGGACATTCTCCGTTCCGTGACGTTCAGCGCTTGGGGCGCTGATAGGGCTACTGCCTTACTTTTTTATCGATCCTTTGTTCGCTCGAAGCTCAACTACGGATGCGAGTTTTATGCATCCGCAGCCGAGCATTTATTGCGGAAGGTGGATTCGATCCACCACACCGGCCTTCGCCTTGCGACCGGTGCCTTCCGCACTTCCCCCATTGAGAGCCTGTTGGTCGATGCTGGAGAGATGCCACTCGCTCTGCGCCTCGTGCAGTGCATCACTCGCCTGTACGCGCGAGCCCGGCGCCTCCCTCAGTCGCCAACAGCTCTCACTGCATCCGCAGCTGATCTCGATGGTGCCTATGCCGTCGAGAGACGCCAGTCATACCCTAAGCCTTTTGGGTTTAGGGCCAGGAAACTCCTTCGAGAGGTAGATATCGCTCTCGGGCCTGTGGCGCCTCCTGGTTTTGCCCATGACGCCACCCTGGAGGGTACCACATTTGGCTATTTGTCGCCACGCCTCTGCTCCCAAGGTTGTACTGCGCCGGGAGTATTGCGTTCGACCTTTTTGGAGCACACATCGTGTCACGCTGGAACCGTGCCAGTGTATACGGATGGCTCCAAGTCCCAAGACGTGCCCGGTTCGGAGACCGGATTGTGATCTATAGCGACTCACAAAGCGCCCTGAGTGCTCTCGGGGCATTGGAATCTCCGCATCCCCTGGTTCGCGATATCCGTGACGCCACGGTTTTGGCGAGCCGGGCAGATGTCGAGATTATCTTCTGCTGGGTTCCTGGGCATGTAGGAATTGCGGGGAATTGTGAGGACTCTGCGACCGGACCAGCGTTTTGCTCTTCCTCACACCGACTACATGGCAGGAATACGGGCAGCTCTTCGGACTGCTTGGCAAAGAAGATGGGTGACGGTCGAAGGGAACTTAAAGTTGCGTGCCATTACGCCGCGATTGTTCCCATGGACCTATCCCCCAATGCCGCGGCAGCTTCAGGTTGCTTTCTGTCGTCTCCGAGTCGGGCACACTCGTGTGACGCATCGCTATTTGATGGAGCGCTCGCCTGCGCCCTATTGCAACGACTGCGTCGTTCCCCAGACTGTTCGGCACATTCTTGTCGAATGTCCCAGTCTGGGTGATCTTCGCGCACGACACCTGTCCCGGTACCGGGATGGGCGGGGTCGCTACCGCCTGTACCTTGTACTCGGGACGAGTGCGTGCACTTTGACTGGTGGACTTGTTGACTTTTGGGGGGAGGCCGGCCTTCTCCCTTTCATTTAACCAGGTTTAATTGTTGTTTTTGTTATTGTTTTTGTTATTGTTATTTCTTTTTATTGTTGTTTCCTGTTAAATTTTTTAAAGTAGCCTAGAACTAGGCTGTTTGTTTACTGCGACTTATGCCCTAGTCGGCAGTCGTCAGATAGCCCCTTAAATAAAAAAAAAAAAATGTTGACAACTTCCACTGGAAGTGTGTTCCACTTACCCCAGATATTGTAGGTGAAAAAATTTCCACACAGATTGCGGTTGTAACGCTTCAGTTCAAGTTTGAAGCCGTGATTGCGCATTCTGTTCTCACTCAGTGTGAAAATATCCCGGTAGTCAACATTGTGGAACCCGCAAAGTATTTTGAAAACTTCTATGAGCTGACCACGAAGTCTACCAGTTTCCAGCGAGAACAGATCTAATTCCCTTAGTCTATCCTCATAACTTTTATGTCAGATAGAGGGAATCAGTTTGGTTGCCCTAGCTTGTACGCGTTCCAACCTTGCGATGTCCTTTTGAAACAAAGGACTCCAAAATTGTACGGCATACTCCAGGTGCGGCTGAACCAGGGAGTTGTACAGACAAAGTACTATCTCCTTGTTACGGTATCCAAACTGGCGCTTTATGTAGCCTAACATCCTTTGGGCTTTCTTCTCTGCCTCGATGCACTGTTTCGAGAACTTGAGGTCGCTGGTGATAGTTACACCCAAGTCTTTCTCAGTGTGACTATTCAAGAGCAGTGCCCTTAAGGATATACTGAAATTGGAGGTTTCTGTGGCCGATATACATTACTTTGCATTTCCCCACGTTAAAAGGCATTTGCCACGTGTCCGACCACTCCCCAATCTTCCCAAGATCTTCCTGCAGGCGGGCAGTATTTCCATCCTTTGCAACATTCATACCAAGCTTGGTATCGTCGGCAAATTTGGAAATCTTGGCAACCATGTCACTGTCCATGTCGTTGACTTAGATGATGAATAGTAGTGGTCCCAGGACAGAACCTTGAGGCACCCCGCTAGTAACGGGCACCCACTCAGAAGCCTGTCCATTCACCACCACCCGTTGCCATCTGCCACTTAGCCAGTTCTCGATCCAGCCGTCTACTTTTCCGTCTATGCCCAGCGCTCGCACTTTCCGGAGAAGGCGGCGGTGTGTTACCTTATCAAAGGCTTTCTGAAAGTCTGAGTAGACCACATCCCCCGCCTTTCCCTGATTGTCTTCACTGAAGATAAAGTGGAAGAATTCCTCAAGGTTCGTCAGGCATGACCGTTGCCTTCAGAAGCTGTGCTGTGAACTTCTCAGTAGCAGGTTTGACTCTAAATACGACGTCATTTTGTCCACCCTGATGCTTTCCATGAGTTTACCGACTATCGAAGTCAGACTGATAGGTCGGTAGTTTGACGGATGGCTGGGGTCTCCTTTCTTGAAGATCAGACTCACCTCCGCCTCACGCCAGTCTCTAGGAACGCATCCGGTCCGGATTGACATGTTAAAGATAGCGCACAGATGTCCTACCCCAACGCCTAGGACACCTCTAGTCCTAGTCTCTCGCAACCAGTGAGCGTCGATTGGCGTTGTTTATAGAGGTTCCAAAGCCTCTCTTCTGACATGAGGTAGCTGCCAGGTCCTTATATGTAGATAAAGGGAAAAAAGGGGAAGAGTGACAGGATAGGAGTAGGTTTTTTTTTCTTTTTGTATAAGTGGGAGATAACATAAAAGTAAAAAAGTAGAAGGATAGAGTAGAAAAAGGAAAGAATGACACACTTAGTCTGGAACCTCGTTTCCAACCAAATCGACAAGGGAAGCCCTACCAGGGGTACCCAGAAGAGATACCCCCGCCGACATAGCTTGAAAAGTCCAAGGTCCACACAAGCTCTCTTCTCGCGACAAGAGGGCGTCACCTCTCCCTCTACATCCTGTAGCCCATCCACTCTGAACATTTGTGTGTTGGGTGCATGAGGATGCCTTTGCAGGCATTTTTTTTTATTTCCTATTTTGTTTTGTTTTTAATTTGGATTTGTCTAAAAATTAGCTGTACAATTATTTTCTTGTCCTGCCCCTACTGTCAGTGACCAGCTGAGCCACTCAAATACTAAACATATATAACATTCACATTGCCTTAATCCAGCCCTGCAGCGGCCTACCCTAGGTAGTGTGTTATGCTTTTTACCTGGAGGAGCTGCACATCCTCCCAGCCTGATGGGAATTAGGAAAGCGATGTTGATTTGAACACTCTGATGGGGCCTGGGAAAGTTGTTGGTGGACTTTTCCCTGACTCAGCAGCACAGTACTTTTTATTAATAGTTATTATTATTGTTATTCTTATTATTATTTAGTTGTATTATTTATATTTTATTATTTTGTATTATTATATTACTAGTATTATTTATCTTTGCTTATTATATATTTGTATTATCTATGATTAGTATTAATTATTATTAGCATGTTATTAGGTATTTATTATTATTTAGTAGTAGTATCTATTATTAGTTAAGCTGTATGGGATATGTGGGAAAGTTTTAAATTGGATAACTGAATGGCTGAAAGATAGGAAACAGACGAGTTGTACTGAATTGAATGAGGTCAGAGTGGAGGAATGTTATTAGTGGCGTACCTCAGGGATCAGTTTTAGGCCCTCTATTATTTATAATCTATGTAAATGATCTTGGGTAAGGTGTAAATAGTAGTGTCAATTTTTGCTGATGACATTAAATTGGCAGTTGTAGTCAAAGAGGTTGAGGGTAGCTTTAAAGTGCAAGGTGACTTAAATGAGTTGTTAGCTTGATCTCAGAAGTGGCAGATGACTTTTAACCTTAATAAATGCAAAGTTTTTAACATGGGGAGAGATAATAGGGAATTTAGCTATGAGATGGATGGGTATTGGTTAATTCATTTGAAGATGAGAAGGACTTAGGCTTAGTAGTAGATAGGTCACTGGAGTTTTCAAAGCAGTGTATTGAGGCAAAAAATAGAGCAAATAAGGTGCTAGGATACATTAACAGGAATGTTAGCTACAAGAGTAAGGACGTTATCCTTAAACTATATAACTCTTATGTCAGGCCACATTTAGAGTACTGTATACAAGCATGGTCACCACATTTTAGACATGATATAACTTGTTAGTCAGTACAAAGGAGGGCAACAAAAATAATACCATCCCTGAAGCACATTGAATATGAAGTTAGACTAAAGGTATTAAATATGTTTTCGTTTGAAAGAAGGTGTGAGAGGGGAGATATGATTGAGCTTTTTAAAATCTTTTCTGGGATGGATAAATTGGATTTCAGCAAGTTATTTGAGTTAGAAGGTAGTAATAGGACTAGAGGTCACCATTTAAAGATTAAAAAACAGAGATGCAGACTTGATGTTAGAAAATATTTTTTCACTAACAGAGTGGTGGATTATTGGAATTGTTTGCCACCTGAGACTGTAGACAGCCCAAACTTGAATGTTTTCAAGCGCAAATTGGATGATTATATGGGGATGGAGGGTTAACTTCTTACTTTTTGGTATGGGGGTATGTTTCTTGACTCATTCCTGTGGATGCAGTTTCTTTTTATTGTATATTTTGGGGGACTTTGATTTTGTTTTTGACACTCATGGAGGCTTTCTATTATATATTGTAGATGCATGGTCTGACATAATCCTATGGATTGTTTAAATTGTATATTGTAGATGCATGATCTGACAAAATCCTATGGATGCATTATGTGGGTGGGATTTGATGGATACGGATGACCTTTGATAGGCCCTTGTGGCTTTTGTCATCCGTGAAATTATGTTATGTTATGTTAGGCCCTCGACCTTTTATACCCACACTTTGTACCAGGAGGACTATTCCCACCTGGACAGAGTTTGGTCTGGTAGCCATGGTGAATTGGTGGACTGCATGCCATCTTGGGATCACCTAGCACCAGGGTATGATAATAATAGGTGATCACCCAGCCCTACCCGCTTTTGGACCCATCTATTTCTACTTTTTATTACATACCCTCCTACCCCTTTCCAAGCTTGCTTTTCTATCCACAGATGTTCTGGTTGCCCGGGAGACTTTAATCCTCTTATGAGTCCTTATTTGAGTGGCAGTGTATAACATTATATCCCTACCTGCTGCAAGGGCTGAATTCCTGCTGGCTATGACAAGTATTAGGTATATGGTGTGTTTGGCCATAGACTCTGTTCACCTTTCAGTACATATAAGTAGTTACACCAACACCATCTTTCATGGTTAAAGCTTGGGACAATTTCTCTAAATGGTTGGCTGTGTTGGCAAACTCATCAACCCTCGACCAGTCGCTAGAGTTTGTGTAAATGATAACATTCTGGAATTTTCTGATCTCCCTCTCTTAACCTCCCAAGTCATTGTTGTCTACATAGTTTCTGCTTTGCATGCGTCATTTTTTTTTCTTCTACAAATATGGTGACAATAGAAGGCAATAGTGGGACTAAATATGGGGATCTACCTCCAAGCATGTCCTTGCCCTTCCTCAGTGTTGGGGATGATGAGGTAACATGAGACAGCCCTGAGATCGGTGGAAGGGTGCCCCGCCCCTCTCACCATCCTCATGTGGCAAAGGGTCTTCCTCTTTCAACATCGGCAGCTTCATTTGCACACCTTGCACCTTTTGCTTCTGACACCTTTCACACATAGTCACAACATCATTCACAACAGTCCTCAGAATGGATGGAATACACTCCACAACTTAAACTTACCCATATGCCCATAATTATCATGCACAACTTTCACTAGACCAATTATACCAACCAAGGACATCACAGGTACATACATATCATCCCCATCTTTCATAGGCCTCACAAAATATACAATATCCATACACACAACAAAATCCTTAGCATACCTTTTAAAATCACTCAAACACTCAGACCATTCATTCAAATCAACACACATCATCACACACCTCTTAAACTCACTGACAAAAAGACATCTCTTGCATCTATAGAATATCATCATCACTTAAAATCTTATTCTCATCATCCATGATGAATTCGATCATACCGCAAAATTTAACAACATTCTTCACTCACTCATTCAAATACCTCATCACCTCACATTCACCTTTTAGAACACAATCCTTATCAGCATCCAAAGACAAATCATTCAATCTCATAAAGTCCACACCAAGCAAGAAACAACACAGCATTTGCTCATTTTTCAGAATCACAAAGTCATGCTTCACCTTCACACCACTCCCAAACTCACTTTCAGACTAACCTGTTCCCATGCCACTATCATTCCATTTCCCAATCCACCTTTCCATAATTTCACAGGCTTACGTCCACAACATCTAAATTCATTGTACTTTCCCAGAATCCTCTCATTCAACAAAACACTTGCACTCCAGTATCAATCAAACCACGATAGAACCTTTCACCAACTTTCACTCTCGCTTCCATCATATCAGGTCCTCCATGCTTGCAATACACAGAGGGAACAACCACACCAACATCAGCACTGACATCCACACCATCATAAACTTCCACATCATCACTCACCACACACTCATCTTCATCCAGATAATCATTCTTCTCCTTCATATATGAACACTTTTCAATCACCCAATTGTAATGCACACCGCTCAAACACTGCAGATGCACCACATTAGCATTCAAACCCTTCACTTTCTCATCCTTGTACACAATCAGTCTCTCACCACCAAAATGCACATAAACAATCACCCCATACAAACGACTCACTACAATCAACACTTCCTGAAACGGCGGGACCCCTGGCATACACATCGCTTTCATTAAGTTCCATACCCTTTCCATACCAATACTCTTAGGCTTCCTACATACTTCACTCATTACCTTCTTCCTTTAGTCATCCACACTATCGGGCACTCTCACATCTACTCCATCACTCTTCAAATCTTGCAAACAATTCTATACGCTCTGAAACAAGGAATCATCACCACTACCCTTACTCTCCTTTCCATTCATAATCCCTTTTGGCAAATAGTCATGATCACTCAACTCCACACACATTTTCATCATTCGTACCAGGATACCTTGACATCAAATCAGCCACTCCATTCCATTCACTAGGCACGTACTCAATCACATGTCAAAATCACTCAAATCTTCCCAAGTCCTTGCAATCCTACCTTCAGCCCATTTCATATGTTGCAAATACGCAAGCAGTTGGTGATCTGTTTTAATCACTAACCTCACCCCATACAAAAATGGATGCAGTACTCATACAATACCTTATTGCAGCCAACTCTCGCTCCACAGTTGAATACTTTCGCTCTGCTGCATTCATAGCTTTGGATACATTTCCAATTATTCGCGTGACATCCTCTCCATTCAAACGCTGCTCTTGCATCAGAAAACCTCCCATACAGTACCCACTCACATCTGTATACAATTCAAGCATCTTGGCATTCACACTATAGTCTGGGTATGCCAATTCAACATCTTCAGCCGCTGCCTCTTTCAGTCTTATATGCTTCATTCATCTTATCATTCCACCTAACAATCGTACTACCATTCTTGCCCATCCACTTAGTCAGAGGCTTACTCACACCCAAACAATCACGTATAAACTTTCGTTGACACTCAATCAAACCCAGAAATGACTTTGGCTGCTTCAGTCACCAGTTTTGGAAACATTCGCACCTTTTCAACATACTTTGGTGACTTTTGTAACCCATTCTCACTCACCATATGCCCAAGGAATTCTACTTTCACAAACCATTCACACTTCGCTAATTTCACCTTCACACCAACATTCTCCACACATCATTCACCAATCTCATATGCTCTTCAAAACTCTGTCATAATCAAAATATCATCTATAAACACATTCTTACTCACAAACTTACTCAATACAACATTCATTGCCCTCTGGAAGGCACTGGGAGCATTAGCCAACCCAAAGCTGAGGTTCCAGTTCTGATAATGCCTTTTTGTAGAGGAAAAGGCAGTCACCGGCCGGCTCTCCTCAGCAATGGGCATCTGGTAATACCCCCGTACCTGATCCAGCTTTGTAAACCACTTCATCCTATGCATACTATACACACACTCAGATACCACACACATTGGAAACCTCTCTTTCATAGTCCTTTTGTTCACCTTTCAATAATCCACACACAGATGCAATCTTCCACCCGGCTTACATACAGGAACGATTGGACTATTCCATGCACTCTCACTTTCTTCAATCACTCCTAATTGTTCTAATTCCACACACTGCTCCTCAATCTCATCAGCGACCGAACACGGAAAATGTCTCGGTCACTGATAGATCGGGGTGTCCTTCAGGACAATCTTGAATTCCGGAAACTTTGCAACCCCTTATTCCAGATCGCCCTTACTGAAGCCTCCCTTTTGTTCAAACAGCATTCGATACACATCCTCCCTTTCATAGTCAGTTAAACATTCATCCAATTCCACCATCCTTTTCACTTCATTATACATCCATTCACACATCCTTTCATTCGAAACATTTACCCTGACATTAGTGCTATTATCCTTACCTACCTCACTTACAGTGGAGATGTGACCCTGCACATTGCCAACTTGGATTCCTCTCACCTGCCCTTTCACTCTAGGGTCCGCCTTCACACATACAAAAGGATCATTCATTCTCATCAAGCCATCAAACACACAAACAACACGCCTTACCTTATAACACGCATCCTTTCCATCCAATACTATAGCGTTCTTACCCATATCCAAACTCATATCTTCATTCCAACTCACTCTAACAGACACCCCTTCACCATTCACAAGCCTTACACTCTCTATAGCAGTCATCTCAATACCGGTTAACACAATCCTCAAAACACTACCATATTTCCTTACATACAACTTATACACCCCATTTTTACCATTCTTTCTCTCAATCTGATCACTCGCAGGATGCACAACCATACGGTTCACTTTCATAAAATCATAGCCCAAAATCACACCATACTCACGACTCACCTTATCAATCACAAAGAATTCACACTCATTCATCAACATACCATGGATTCGAACAGCTGACCTTATCATTCCAATCACAGGTACTTTCATACCACCACTTCCTACCGAACTACCTTTACACTCAGACAGGAGGGCTTTATTACTCAGTTTGTCATACACATCCTTATATACCAAGCTTGTCTTGCACCCAGAATCTATCACAGCCAAATACTCAATCCCGTTCAATTCATTCTTCAAACTGAGACACTCATACCTCCTACCAGACAGCACTTTCACACTATACAGACTTACCAACACATTACCTGCACTCATGCACCCAAAGGATACTTCACCAGGTACCCTCTTAACATTCAGTTTCCCGCTTTAGACTTTCCATTCACACCTTGTGCTCTCAGTCTAATCGCACAATAGCTACATACATTTCTCTGATCATGGCACATCCTTGCATAATGACCAGCCTTTCCACAATTACCACAAGCATACTTCCTACTTTCCCCAGCAGTTGCTCCACCATTCAACTTTAGACAGTCTCTCTTCAAATGGCCTCTTTCTTTACATTCAAAACACTTTCACACTTTCCTGGCAATCCTTTATCGTATGCCCCTTCTTACCACACCCAAAACATGCACCAGCTGTCCACCACACCTTTTCTTCCGCACATCCCCCATTGAGAGCTTACTTGTCAATGCTGGAGAGATGCCACTCACTGCGCCGTGCACAGGGCATTATTCACCTTTACGTGTGAGCCCAGTGCCTCAGTCACCAACAACTCTCACTTCATCCGCAGCTGATCTCAACGATGCCTATGCCGCCGAGAGATGCTAGTCTTACCCTAAGCGCCTTTGAGAGTTTGATATAGTTCTCAGGCCAGTTGCGCCCCTGGTTCTGCCCAAGATGCCATCCTGGAGGGTACCACCTTTGACTAGTTGTCGCCACACCTCCCCCCACAAAGCTTCTACAGCGCCGGGAGTATTGCCAAGCCTTTTTGGAGCACACTTCATGTCACATGGAACGGTACCAGTGTATACAGATGACTCCAAGTCCCAAGAGGGGGTTGGTTTCTGCATCGTATCCCCTCTATTTGAAGTCAGCCGGGTTCTGCCAGGTGCTGTATCTGTCTTCACAGCTGAACTGGTTGTGATACACTGCTCATTATGGGAGATAACACGATTTGCCCATGTTGAGAGACTGGATTGTGATTTGTAGTGCTCTCAGTACATTGGAATTTCTATTTCCCCATGTTTGCAGTATTTATGTTGCCACGGTTGCTGTGATTGGGTGGATGTCAATATTATTTTTGCTGAGTTACTGGACATTGGGAATGATTGCTCCAATTAGGGCACCAAAGAGTGAGAACTGGGCAACAAGACCAGTTTTTTGCTCTTCCTTGCTCCATCTATATGGCAGGAATTGGGGAACTTAAAGTTACGTGTCATTGTGTCTCAACTGCTCCCATGGACCTAACACCTAATACTGCCACAGCATTAGGTTGCTTTCTGTCATCTTTGAATTGAGCACACTTATGGGACACACCACCATTTGTTGGAGTGTTTCCCTCCACTTTAATGCAACAACTGCATTGTCCCCCAGGCTGTCTGGCATATTCTTGTTGATTGTCTCAGCCTGGTGATAATTGCGCAATTTACCTGTTCCAGTACCTGGCACATGTTCATGTGGTGACTACCTGACTTTGGACAAGAGTGGCTTCCTCCATTTTATTTGACTCTTTGGTGTGTGTTTTTTTTATGTGAACATTTTAGAATGCTTAATTCTAGACTAGAATTTTAATTATGGTGATTTATGCCCTTGAAGGCCACTGCCAGATAGATGGAGGGGGGGGGGTCTTGTCACACTAGAACCATGCTATTTTATACATTGGCTCCAAATATGAAGGGGGAGTTGTCTTCCATGCTGCTTCATCCTCCTTGTCACAGTTGGTTTGCAATTATAAACATTTTCTGTCACCTCACTCTAGACACCCTCGCAGGATGCAGTTCCATCTGATGGAGTGCTTCCCTGAGCCTTTTCTGCAGACTGCTTTGTCCCTCAGACTGTACTCCACTTTTAGGCTGAATGTCCTCCTAGTCTGGGGAAGTTTGTACATAGTACAGTGATGAGTGGGGTTGCTACTGCTCGTCCCTGGTGTAGTGGGTTTGCTGGGGATGGCTAGACTCACTCATAGTTAATTTCAACTGTGGTTTTACACTTGCATCCCTGATGTAAAGCAGTCCTCCTCTGGGGTCCTTGAACAATGCCTCTCCTACTTGTTTCTCTTTACTGCTGTTTATTATTGAGCTGATCAGGTAATTAGTTTCCCTTTTCTCTGCCTCTGTACCCTTGCTTTTGGCCATGGGATTTATGAAATTATATATTTCTCAAAGGTTTGCTCATTGGTGCCATTTCCCCTATCTCAATGAAACCCGCTTGTGTATTACCAGATAGTGGCGATCGGCGTAATGGTGTCTTTGCCCGGAAGTCCATCCCAAAGCGAACACAGTTTGGGCCCCTGGAGGGACAGTTTGTTACAGAGGCACCCCCAAATGTCAGCCTTGATTTTTGGACAACTTTCAATGGCACTGAGGGATACCTCGACATCTCAGAGGAAGGTAAGGATAGATTCTTTGCATTCTTGTGGCTGAGGTCTCTTATTGGGTTCCTTCAGGAGAGGTTGAGAGTCTGGTTTCCTCATTGTTTTACTCCTGTATTCCATCAGCTGTGCGAGGGCTCTATGTTAGACTGCCTGACTTGGTCCTTTGAGGATTAATGTCATGTGAGCCAGAATTAGTAGCAGGCATATAGAAGATCCCCTGATTGATTTTCCCTAGTTAGCCATGGGATTGATGCCCTTCATGCTTATCCACTGGGTATCACCTGCAAGGGGAGGTCAGGTTACATCTAGAGGCTTGTGTGCTACCAGGTTACATCTAGAGGCTTGTGTTCTACTCAGCCCTAATGGCTCTAGAGGGCCTGTGACTATATCTTCAACTATTTTCAGTGCCTCTGCCTTCACTAGTTTCTTTTTTAGATCTTTTCATACACACTTTGCTGTGAATTGTCCATTCCAACTCAGAATACTTTGTCACAACCTCATTCACATCATAAATTTCACTTAGCCAGATGTTCTTCACCCTATCTATCTTTCACACACCAAATATCCCCTTCAAGCTATTCATTTGCACTGTTCACTCTTAAATAGCACCATATGTCACTCGCATCATGGCCAAGACACTGATTGGGTATTAAAAGGCACATAAAGATGATCATGACTATCACTGGTGAGCACCAGGGGCCAGTTTAAATTGGAGGGGGGCTATCTGCTGGGTAGCATTTCTTTTTACACCAACCCTTCATGGTTCTGCATTTGGAGTATGTGGAATGAGTGAATACAAGTACCCACATTGGGGGAGGAGTCTATTCCTCATCAGGTTATGTGGATATAAGTGCCCCCATAGGGGATAGAGAACTACATGTGAAGGATTTGAAAAGAGAGGAGAGAGGGTGTGTTGTGCTGTGAAGATGGGAGTAGAAAGACAGCAGTGTTGTGATTGGGTGTGTTTAAAATTTAACTACCCCTGCCTGGTAAGCACAGTGTGTCCACCCATCATTGTCCTCTGCTTGTCTTGCCATTTGTGTCCACTCCCACTTGTGATTATTACACTACCTCAGTGGTAGAAAATCAACTCATTATTCCCAGGCTAGTGGGGGCTCTGCTCTTACTTTTGATCTTAACTTCTTTTGTATCATTGTATCATAGTCTCAGTCATACACAAATGTTGGCACCAGCAAACTTTCATGCACCTTCCTCACACTTTCCACATTCAATTTGATTGACATTTACCACTAATTTGCAATGTATCTTACATAATTAAAACCTTATGGGTGACACCACACACTCGGATATCACACCCAACCTCATTCTCTTTACTGCATTCAGTTTTAGACCTCTGTTCACACACCCTGCAAAAGCTACAATAAATATAATAAATATTTCCAAATCCCTTTCACTCTCTCTCCTCCCATCCTGCGTGCAAATTAGGGAAGCCCTGTCACTGGGTTGATTTGAACTCTGATGGGGCCTAGGAAAGTTAGTGGCGCCCTTCCTTCTCACTCTCAGCATTCCTTTTTCTTTATGATTTGACCAATCAGAAGAGAGGCTTTGGAACCTCTATAAACAAAGCCCTTTATTTAACAACTGCAGGTTGCAAGAGACCAGGCCTTTGGTTGGACCTGGCTATTGGGTTGCAAATAATGGGAATATCACTTTTGCTTCAAGGACCACTACTACTTCCCTGCGTGTAATTGGCTGACCACCTAGGTCCCTGTGGCCATTCTTGGTGCATAAAGCTATACTGCTTGTGGTAGGTGAGCTTTACTACCTTGTTGCTTCCAGGCGAACTAAAAGTCTTGGGTCCAGTTTTTGGGTCTGTCAAAATAGATCTTCAGATCTTGGCCATCCTGCCAAGGATCAATGTCCTACTAAGGATATTTGCCTTTCACCCTGGCCTTCTAGTTTGGAGCTGTGACCTTTGGGAATGACTGCCACTGGTAACTTGTGCTCGGTGTGTGTCCTAGTTTGCAAACACCCATTAACCCACCCAAAGTGGACCCCTAAAAAGTCTGAAAACCTTGGACAGGATAGGTTTTGTATTTGTCTTTCAAAGTTTTGGACTATGTTCCCTTTTGTAAATCCCTGCCTGACCTGTGTTGGGGCTGAGGAACAGAGTAGTGCTAGTGCCACTGACTGGTGGGGAGGGGCCCCCCTAACATTCTGACTGTGGCAAAGGGGTTTACCCTTTGCCATCTTCAGAGCCACCCTGCAGGCACCTCCGCCTCTGTGATGGAGGTAGCCCCTCTAAGACTTCTATCAAAGGGCGCTTCTCCCTCCACATTTTTTACAGGTTTGTGGGTTCTGCCCTTTTGCAGAATTGCCTCCTGGTGACTCTCCAATTGTAGAAGGTCTTCCCGATGGACCACGTGAACCACCTTAGCTCCCTTATAGGGGTAAGAGGTGTCATTTTCCCCTGAGTATTGCCAAGACACTTCGCTAACTCTAGGTTTGTAACCTTAATGGGAGCTGGCATGTCTGCTCCCCTTCTCAATGCAGATCACCATTGTGGCCTCAGTGGCGAGCCATAGGCTCAGTGAGTCTGGTCAGGATACTCAACACCTTTGAGGGCAATTGAATTCCCATCCTGAGGTTGAGATAGTCCCTGAGGTGACCACACTACAGATGGCAGGGTCTTCCAAGGGGTTGAACCATTGCTTGATACCAGATACCTAACTTTTGTCTGCTCCTGTGCAATGCCCACCTCAGGTGGCACGGGTCCCTAAGGACTCACAAAGGTAGGCGGGATCCCCTTCCCTGCCCCTGGTCATAGCACTAAAGGAGCTTTGGCTCCTTCACACACACCTAGTGGTAGGCTAAGTGGGTCAGAGGTGGATCCTCCAAAAGAGGGACCTCTGCCTGCCTAAGGTTTCAATGCAGAGAGAGGAAAAGACTAGCATGGTGAGCCCAACCTCCCCCGATAAGTCCTTCAGCGCATTCTCCAGCCAACAGCTCCCGGAGTTCTGCCTCCCGCAAGTGTACAGCCTTTCCCATGAGGGTCTTCTCTTCGAAGAGGGCCCAAGCATCTCCTCTGAGCTAGGCCTTGAGAGCATATTCCTTCAACGGAATTACGGTGGACTCCGGGCCAACTGGGAGGAGCTGCGGAGGCTCGTCTCGTACCATTCCTCGTTAGCTATCTCTTTGCAGGAGACCATGCTGGGTGCATGCCTCCTGCCCAACCTCCTGGGGTATAAGGGTTTTGCAACCCCACCACCACAGGATGGTGGCTGGGCAGGAG
Source organism: Ceratothoa steindachneri (assembly GCA_963969495.1). Classification (NCBI taxonomy): domain Eukaryota; kingdom Metazoa; phylum Arthropoda; class Malacostraca; order Isopoda; family Cymothoidae; genus Ceratothoa; species Ceratothoa steindachneri. The sequence goes on along the minus strand of OZ018318.1, from coordinate 183,025,426 downwards.
GATTCGCGATTTACACCCAGTATGATGTCTCTGTTCTTCTCTTCGCTTTAGATACCTTCTTTCAGGCAGTAGCTGTGCAGCTGCACCTGGATAGGAGGTATAATGTTATTTCCACGTACATTTCACTGTCAGGCAACTTGCGCCTCGTTGTGGCACGGTTGCCAAGTCCCTGTCTCTTGCTCTGAGATCTGAAAGGTAGACACAGCCTCTTTAGAGACCTCTCAATTAATCTGAGAGGTCAATTCCTTGCATATCTGATCGACGAACTGGAGATAGGTGTCGTAATTGTGGATGAGTTTACGCATCACTCCCCGAGAACTGCTTCATTTTCTTGTGTCGATCATTCTATGTGCTCTCCGGATGCACAGCCTGATTTGGGGTGAGGGGTGGTCGCTGACCTCCCTGGTAGTGATCACTTTCTCATTCAAATTTTTTTTTCTCGCCCGCTGCCATCCTAGAGCCTGCTCCGGTCTTCTTGGTACAGGCGTGGTGGTCTGCATTTCTGGAAATGACTAATCTCTCTGTCTCAGTCGAGGAGTAAATTTTAGGTCGGTAGATGAGGCCGTTGAGTTCTTCTTTGGAAAACTCATCGCCGTGGCCATACCTACTATTCCTAGAATGTCTGGCCATTTTGCATGCCAATTGCTCTTGTGGTGGTCAGCCGAGTGTGAGACGGCCCTCAAACAGAAGCGTTATGCCTACATGCGCTATAAGCGCTGCCCGAACGATTTCACTGTCACTGAATTTAATCGAGGTAGGGTCAGGTTCCAGTATACGAGGGGGAGTCAAAAAGTTCTCAGATAAATGGCATAAAATTTTTATTTGTAATAATACTGTAATCATTTTTCTACATAAGCTCCATTAACATCTATACACTTTCTTAATCTATGAATCCAACGGTAAAGACCATCTTTGTAGAATTCACGGGGTTGTCTCTGGCACCAAGTAATGACCTGCTTTTTTGCTTCATCTAATGATTGAAACCGGGTTCCTTTTAGGTGTCCCTTTAAATTTGGTTAGGTTAGGTTAGGTTAGGTTAGGTTAGGTTAGGTTAGGTTAGGTTACCTAACCTAACCAAATTTAAAGGGACACCTAAAAGGAACCCGGTTTCAATCATTAGATGAAGCAAAAAAGCAGGTCATTACTTGGTGCCAGAGACAACCCCGTGAATTCTACAAAGATGGTCTTTACCATTGGATTCATAGATTAAGAAAGTGTATAGATGTTAATGGAGCTTATGTAGAAAAATGATTACAGTATTATTACAAATAAAAATTTTATGCCATTTGTCTGAGAACTTTTTGACTCACCTACGTATTTTGAAGCACACCCGCCGCTCTTCTTAGCGGGCATATGTGTCTTCACTTGACGTGAAGACCCCTCTAGCAGAGTTGTAGAAGCGAGTCGAAAGGATTCGGGGCAAGTTCTCGCAGGATCGCCCTCCCATTCTCCAGGAGAATGGGACCGCATCTGTGGAGGAATCATTCACACTGCCTTCTCTGCATTCTCTAGCCAGGATGCTGCTCCACCTGTATTCAGTGGCCGTCATCATGTCGCTGAAGGCTGCTGACTGCCCATTACCTCCGGAAGCAGATAACCATTCAATGATAGGTTTACTTTGAGTCGGTTGTGTTCCACTTTTGCTTGATGCGTGGACACCGTCCCTGGTCCAGATGATGTCCCATACGCCATGCTTTGACACCTGAGTGAGTGAGTCCTGGCCTTTCTGTTAGATTTGTTCAACAAGATCTGGGTAGAGGGTATCCTCACAGATTGCTGGCGAATTGCTACTGTGCTCACTTTTCGCAAACTGGGGAGAGATCACTCTCTACCCCGGCCAGTTTCCACCCAATCTCTAACCTCTTGCCTGTGCAAGTTGATGGAGAAACAAACACTATAAACATTAGAATAACAGAAAAAGAATAGCTATCTCTATTTTTATAATATTAATAATTAATTAATTAATAATTATATTAAGGTAAGAACAAATCACAGTAACAGATCACTGATGGAGAATTGTGGGTACCAATGAAAGCCATAACCTATAGAAGGAGAGATGAATTATGAGTCAGTATCAGAGAAATGATCTTAATTTGATACATATTTGTTGAAATTATAACATAAATATGCATTTTGAATAAAGTATTTAAGTAGCATTCATTTCTTGAAAAAAAAATGAAAAATGTAATTAAAAAAAATCCAAAACCAGTTTTTAAAAAAATTTCACCTGAAAAGACTGATTGGCAAATCAAAAAACCCTGGGTTTTTTGATTTGCCAATCCTGGTCTGCGAGACCTTCCTTCGTAGACAGCACTACTACATGATTATTTTCAATCTGGAGAAGGCCTATGATACCGCATGGCGATACAGTATGATGGAGACACTTGACACGATGGCGGTGAGGGGACGCATCCCAATCTTTATATCTTAATTTTTGCAGATCGTTGATTCTGCGTATGTGTGTGGGGGAGACTTCTCCGACCCAATGGAGCCAGAAGAGGGTGTCTCGCAGGGAAGTGTCCTCAGTGTCGCACTCTTTGCCCTGAGCATCAACAGCACATCACTGCGTCCAGAAGATGTTCTCGCTACGCTCTACTGCTCAACCTTTCGATCTCTTTTGGCGCAACCTAGATGCCAAGTCTGGATTGTTGACTCCAACAGGCATTGAACCACGTCTCTCGCTATACTGAAGTGCACAGGCTTCGGTTTTTCTTGGTCAAGACTAAGGTGGTGCATTTCTGCTGCCATCCATGGCTCCACCCTGATGCAGACTCGTTTCTAAATGGGGTGTGCCTAGAAGTGGTGGACTTGCACCGTTTCCTTGGTCTTATATTTGACTGACACCTCACCAGGGAGGCTCATATTCGCAAACTTAGGGTCTTTTGTACCCACACTATGGATATTCTTCCTTCCATGACCTTAAGCGCCTGGGGCGCCGATAAGGCTACTGCCTTACTTTTTTATCAATCCTTTGTTCCTTTGAAGCTCAACTATGGATGCAAGTTTTATGAATCCGCAGCTGAGCGTGTATTGTGGAAAGTGGACTTGATCCACCACACTGCTCTTTGCCTGATGACTGGTGCCTTCTGCTATTTCCCCATTGAGAACCTAGTTGTCGATGCTGGGGAGATTCCACTTGCTCTGCACCATCCACAGTGCATTATTCGCATGTATGCATGAGCGCAGCACCTCCCTCAGTCACCAAAAGCTCTCACTGCATCTGCAGTCGATCTTGATGGTGTCTATGCCGCCGAGAGAGGCTAGGAAACTCCTTCACGAGGTAGCTATAGCTTTCAGGCCGAGCTCTGCCCATTACACCACCCTGGAGGCGACCACTTTTGACTATTTGTTGCGACACCTTTTCTCCCAAAGCTTCTAAAGTGTTGCGTTCATTCTTCTTGGAGGTCACTTTTTCATGCTTGAATCGTGCCGGTGTATTCAAATGGGTCCAAGCTCCAAGAGGTGGTTGGCTTCCACCCCAAATCCCCTCTGTTTTTGCAATACACTGTTTGGTACAGCAGTTAATGCGACGTGCCTGGTTCAGAGACTGGATTGTGATTCATACCAACTCACAAACTGCCTTTAGTATTTTGGGGGTATTGGAATCTCCGCATCCCCTGGTTTGTGATATCTGTGATGCCACATTTTTGACTAACTGGGTGGATATTGGGATTATCTTGTGCTGGGTTCTGAGGATGCCTTAGTCTTTTAGTACTCTAAGGCGAAGTTTATTCAAAATCAATTCTATTTCATCCCCTTTTGTGCATGGAACTTTTAACTTTACATTAATATGCATTTATTCTGTAAATTTCAAGGGTTTTGAAGGTGTACAAATACTTATTTCTTCCCACTTTAAATGGGTGGGGGAGGTTATGGTTTTATGTTTTGAGTTGTTTTCGGTTTAGAAAAGTTCAATATTTTTTCTCCTTTAATGAATGGAGTAATGAACTTAATACTCAGGCCTAAAATCAGGGATGCATTTGATGATTGATGATTGGTTGAGATTGAAAACTCATTAATCAGCAGGATGGTCAATAAAGCCAATTATTGATTACTATCAGATCCGAGTCAGAGCCAAGCCCTCGAGCTACAGTTTAATATATTTCTTCTCCAGAGCAAGAGCTAGATGGTGCCCGAAATATTTTTTTTATACCTTGTCTCCAGCCCTCACTATGATGAGCCATTTTGTCATAGAATAAAATGAGGGGGGGGGGGGAGAGTGCCGATTTGTTTACTGGTATTGATGTACACTTAACTTACTTTGTGGGGAAAATGATTGAAGATGGGAGATCTTTAGGTGTTCAAGAAGGAAGAATTCTATCCATTGAGTAGAGGCAAGGGATAACTACTAGGATAATTCCATTCTGGACCAACAAGAATTAACCACTTTCTTGTCCCTATAACACCAGTCATTTAATGGGTCGGGTGAAATAAATAAATTTGTGCACTCATTCCATTTGGGGGGCTGTGAGAGTTCATTGGCTAGGGAGGAAGTACATTTTTATTGGTCTGTTTTTAGGGTTCTCTAACTGGATGCGGTTTGTTCGCCCTGCGGAGGACTCAACGCAGATGAACTGCATTGTCATTGAGGAGGAGGCCTTCATATACTTCCTCACTACCACCACCATTGCTACCAAAACTGAGCTTCGTGTTGGGTAGGTCCAAAAGAGAAGGGAGACTTGTGTTTGGGTCACTGGTCCATCCCAGTCACCATTGGGTTGGGGATGGGTAGGTTTTGCACATGATAGTTGTTTGCAAAGACTTCACACCACTAAGAGATTACAAGTTGTGCACATGTGTGCCTGAAAGCATTCAGTGAACCCTCCTGGTCACTAAATTTAAGGTTGGATACACTTTCCTTATGGAATTTTTTCCATCCCTGTTCTTTCTTCCCACTACTACTACTCTATCTCCACCCAAAACTGTGAGTTGTGGTAAATAAAAAACATTGGAATGGACAATTGTGCTATCGTAGGTGAGAAAAAAAGAAAGTAAATATAAACATAGAAGCGATTAAAAATAACATTGCTAAGATCGGCTCAAGGATTCTCGCTACGTTTAAGCATCATGTCGCATTCACATGTTATCTTAAACTCAAGCTCTGATTGAAGGATGGGAATTCCGAAATTTGAGTTGAGCCACTCAGTAGTGGGATCTGTGACACATGCAAATACTTTATTTTTCTCTTATCTTTGTTTTAGTTTGGTTTTTAATTGTGCATTTCGCCTCTTTTATTTACGCTTTTCAGGTTTTGTTGTTTTCCTTCAGTTTTTAGTTTTGGGCACTTCCCCTCTTTTATTTACGATTTTGTTGTTTTCCTTTGTTTTTTTTTATAGTTTTAGGCACTTACTTTGCCTCTTTTATTTACACTTTTCTTGTTTTTTTTTGATGGGGGGGGGGTTCCTCATTTTTTTTTAGTTGGGGCTCTTCACTTCAAACTTTTATTTACACTTCTCTGGTTTTGTTTTCCTATATTTTTTTTTTAGTTCTGGCCATTTCGCCTCTTTTGTTTATATCTTTACTTTTCTAACACCTTGTCGATCATAATGTGGGCATTTTGCCTACTTTTGTTTTTAGTTATTATGGTCTTGATTTTGTAGAATGTTCCTTGTAATGTTTTTAAGTGTAGATTGGTCATCTGTTTTCTCTTGCACCATTTTTTCTGCTTGGGAATAACGATGTTCTCTCGACTGTGCGTTGCCTTTGTTGGGGTATACCTTCAAACCTATTTCACTCCTATGAAACCTACCACACATTTTATCACTTACTCCATTAATAAAAAAAAATAATGCGAAGACTGTAATGACTGACATATGTAAATCCATTTCATCATTCAAAATTAATTGTATATATTGCCAGAAATGCTTAAAGCAAGCAAACATGCTAATTCTTGAAATGGTTCAGATAATGTCATCGCTCTTTTTAAGCCCTTGCCACTCTCAGATCTGACATCTTCCAACACAATGAGATAATTTAGCCTATATTTCTCTTCTTGCGGTTAGTGATAGTAAATGCATTTATTTGTCTGAGATGAGATGGCGGCATCTTGATAAAGATTGAGGATTGATGAGCTGAAAAGGTTCATTGATCAATTTGTCACCTCCATACAAATGAACTCGGCCTTCGTCATCAATTCCAAACCATCAACAGACCTACCACTGGCAATAATTCTTTCAAAGGACCAATAGGGAAGTCTTTGTCATCAAAAGTGGTAGAGTTAGAATGGGATGAAGAGTTCCTTCCGATCATAGATGGACCCAAAATTCTGATGACAAATGAAGTGTTGTTGGATTTCTCCTCTGATCAGAAGTACCTTTTCCTCATCACCAAATACATTCACAGCAGGGAAATTTATCCTTTGAAGCCAAGACCCATTTCTCACTCAAGGTGGTTGACTTTAGCTTGTTGCTTTGTCGCAACTTACCTATCCAAGCATCCTTTGAAAGGTAAAGTTAAGAATGTCATCATCAGCTACATTCCTTGCTGCTTTGTGATCAAAACTAGAGCATACATTTCTGATGCTGTGAATCACATTTTTTTTCCAAATCAAATGTCTCCACCTTCTTCCTGAATCAACGTGAGACATAGTGTTCCTTTACATTAAATCATGGAATGTGCACCCAGAAAATCTGCTCGTTTCTGTCCTCTGCAATGATCCAAATCTCCATGCCTTCTCCATGGACCTTGGTCAAAGGAGCAATGTTGATGACATTTCAGTGAGTAAATTCATTACTTCTACCCTCAACTTCAATGTGAACACAATACTATTACTGAACTCATTGATTGGGATTCAGTTATGATTTACGAGTCTACCGTCACTTGTGATCTCGCCATCAATGAACTTCAGGATTTGATTCTCATCAAATTTGAATTGCCATCTTTTCCAACCTACATCCAATTGGTGGACACCTGATTTGTGAATAAACAAGTGCATGCGGTAAAATTGCTCGGTCATGATATAAGAGATTGGTATATTCAGGTGAGAATGGCTACCAGATAATTTTTTTTGAGAGCTAACATAAATATCAATTTTGACAAAATAATTTGTTAGTTACAATCCCTCTATTTCTCATAGTGACAGCAATGATATGTATTTCTCATGCATTTTGTCCTTCTTGCATTCATTTGATTTGATGTTCCATTAAAAAAAGACTTCTTCCAGGCTTGAAATTTAGTTCTGTTATCAAAAATTAATTTAGTAATAAGATTAAGTTGGAAAAAGATAGGTTCTCTTGGTTTTTAAGCCCCTGTCCAATGGGGAGCTTTGAATACAGTCAGGTGACCAACGATGACCAATCAGAATACAGGATATTGATTGGATTCCTAAATAGGGTAATGTATTACTAAAAATAAATGGTTCAATTGACCGGATGTAGGTTATTTTTCTTTCATTTTGCAATAAATTAATTATTGTTCAACCAAATTTTTTACCACAACTTTTCATCTTTAAAAGTGGTTGATTTCATTCCCGCTTAATATCCATTTCATTGACTTACACATTTCATTTTCATTCTATAACCTATAAAATAAAGTATACTCTACAAGAAGGTGAAGCTACAGGAAATTAAAATCAGCACAAGGTACAAACCCTAAGTTCATGAACATTGTTTATTCACACATGCACACATACACATATACACCCACACCCTTGTGTATACCCCCTGAAAGTTTGGCATTTCCTTTTTTTTTTTGTTTTATTTTTAAGGTAGGTAACATTTCCCCCCATGCCCTTTTCCTTCTTGATAGGCTCCACAATCCCTGTTAGGTGTTGCTTGTTGAAGTAAGGCTTCCACACCTTGTCATTCTTGTTTGCACCCAGTTGATTTGTTTTGTGTGTCTGACTAAAAGTGCTAACTGAGTGGCCATTGAGTATTGGAATCACTGTATCCTGGTTCGCACTATCTGTTGTGGGCAAGGAAGGTGCCAAGAATGTCTTTATCTAGCATGCTGGATATATATAGATTGTGAAAAATGAGGGTGCCAAAGAGAGTCACAGGGTCACAGGACCTCATTTTGCTCTCCCCAACTCTTAACTTCAGTACAATCATGAGGTTAGTCCTTCGGACTGCATGCCCAAGAAAATGGGACATGGCCACAGGGATCTAAAGTTTCATGCCTTTGCATCTCAAATTTTCTTCTGGACCTGCCCCCCAATGCCTTGATGGCTTCCAGTCATTCTTTGTTGCCTCTGAATCAGGCACTCTAATGGGATACGGTGCCAGTTGGTGGAGCATTTACCCAAACCTTAGGGCGATTGCTTGGCCCCCCAGCCTCTTGTGCATTCTACCTGAGTATCTTAGTCTGATGGATCTTCTTACGTGTGGTTCCTGTCCTGGTGTTAGGATGAGCCAAGTCACTACCAGTTGTCCCTTGTACTCAGAATGAGTTCATACACTCCTGATTGTGGACTTTTTAAAAATTCTTGGAGGTGGGGCTCCATTGACCCTTGTTAAGGGGGATGCTTGCTCAGGTCCTGAAGGGCTTGCCTCCAGCACCTGATTCTGCATTTATCTTTTCTTTTAATTGATTGGAATTTCTTTTTGTGTGTTTAATTTATTTAGCTTATTTGTAGGCCCCCAAAAGTCATTTTGTAATTTTGGTGGCTATACCTTTACTGGTGGTGCTCAGAAGTGCTGAAAAAGTGTTGTAGTAATAGAGGAGTCAGCATTTTTAGTTATTGTTGTTCATAGACGCTGCTAGTTGTATATTTTGGTGGATATAAATGGTTTTGGATTCAAATAAAAGAAATTCCTCTTCTTGGCCTATATCCATCGGTCCTTTCGCATTTAAGGCATTGTCCTTTATGTCAGAAGGACCTACTATACTTGCCACAGCGAGAAATGAATGATCAGAGTGCGGCAAGCACCGTCACAGGTGTCCCCTCACTGTTGCCATATCTCCACATCAACTGCCCACCTTCTCTCTCCGTCTCTCTCTCTCTCCATCCATTTCTCACTGTGGCGAGTATAGTACACAAGATTCCCTCTTTCTAATTGACCAAAGACTGACTCCCATATTCTCTCTTTACATTTTGTTTATTTTTTTTTAAGGTACTCAAAACAGTATGCTGCCAAGTATGGTCTCCCACTCCTCACACCGACAGAAGAGAAGGAAGGCGGTAAGATGATTTTAATAACCATTGCATCATTATCACTACTACCTCATTCCATATGTGTCTAGACATACATCGTTGTCATGGAATAGAGAAGAGTATCATATGGAGTAGTTATATATACAAACAATGCATATGTGCTCCTATACATATGCTACACACCTGATCTCACCCAATACCTTTTTCAGACAATGGCCCTGCAGGGGGCTACCCAATGCAGCCTGTTACACTTGGTACTTGGAGTAGCAATATGCCCTTCTGACCCAGTCCTGTAGGGGGCATAATGTTTTCCTGGCCACTGCCCTGATGGGACTCAGTGCCCCATCCAGCCTCAGCTTAGTCTCTCCTCCCGCTAACCCCTACCTTGTCTTTCCCTACAAACTCTCACCCTGCCTTCATCCTTTCTACTCCCTGTTACTTTCTCCATCCTTTCCTGGTGCCTTCTTCAACTGTTCCATTATGGGTACAGTGATGTGTCTTCCTGGTTACCATGCTGATGGGACTCAGCACTGCAGCCAGCCCCAGCCCTAGCCCTAGCCCTAGCCCCAGTCCCAGCCTCGCCTCTCCTCCTTTGCTAATATCTACCACTTCTTTGCAACAACTCTCCTCACCTTCACAACAGAGGGGTACCCTGTTACTCTTGTTTCTTCCCGTTGTATAGAAATTAAGGAAACCCAGTGTCTGAGTTGACGTGATAGGGCTGTGGCAATTTGTGCTTGTTCCCTTTCATCATTCCTTTTTCTCTACGACTATCCACTCAACCCTCTTTCTAGATTTAAGGACCTGACCAGCTACCTGATGTCAGAAAAGTGCCTTGGGAGCCTCTTTTAACCCTTTGGATGCTGCTGATCTCTATATGGTCTCTCTTAGAAACAGCGATCGATTGACTGCTCCCGGTCCAAATATGGGTTCTGCCTTCTCTCTTGCTCTATACCAATTCAGTTCCTCTCTGACAAATAGATATATGTTGACATGTATTAAATAAAATTTTGAGTAGAAGATAATTTAATTATTTTTTTAAACTTCTAGCACTGAGAATAATGCCTTGAATTATAACTGCCTGCAGGTTGGCATGCCAACCTGCATTAAGTCCCCAGTCGGGATACCTGACACTTGAGGATGATAGCCAATTGGAGACCCCTCCTGAAGTGGAGATGATCCTGGACATGACCCAACCAGAGATGGCAGGGTCTTTCTTAGGGGTGAACCTGGGCTCAGTGCCAGATACTGAACTTGAGCGAACCAGGCTCCTGAGGATTCACTATTTAAGTAGAGGAGAGACCTCTCCCCCACCCGGTCCCAACTTGATGGCGAAGATATCCAACTTGGTGAAAGACTGGTTGAGGCTAGTCCGTCTGTGCTTGCTGGTTGGTATCTATACCACATGAAGTTATTTGTGCCACTGCCGGGAAGGGCTACTACTGCCACTGCTAAAGCCATATGAATCGCTCATGTAGACATGCAAAATCGGTTTCACCGGTTCTATCTGTGTAAAGTTGCTTCAACGCTGTACACAATGTATCATTTATTGCCAAGTGTATCAATTGCAGAGAGCCTATTCCTTCTTTCCTGAAGCAATTTGGCAGGAAATCTCTTGGAGAGTGAATTTCTGGCATCTCAGGCTGTTGATAGTTTCTTTTATCGTGAGGCTAAGGACTTGGTCCTGGTGTGCCCATCACTGCCTGGGATGGGATATGCCTCAATCTTTCAAAAAGCATCTGCTCTGGTCCCTCAATTCCTACGAGCACTGTTGCTTCTGCCCCCATTCATTTCAGGTGTGGGTTCTACCCCCACTGGCGCTCGCTCCCCTGATAGTACTGGGGAACAAAGGGTTCACATCCAGGCTCGGGTAAAACCATGGTTAACCCTACATGACCTTTTTCTGTAAGTTGAAACTACAAACCCTCGAACGTGGTGATGAGGCCGTCTTAGGGGACTCGTAAACTATCCTGCAAAAAAAGGACAGCACCAAAGGAGCTTCGGCTCATGTGCTTCCACCCAAGGCTAGACTGGGTGAATTTGGGACACAAGAGGGATCCCCTTCTCCGAAGCCACCCAAGGTTTCGAGGCTGAGGGAGGAAAAGATTCATAGCGAACTCACTATCCTCCTATAAGTCTTTGAACATGACACTGCCTTGTAGAGCCAACAACACCCGGAGTTATGCCTCCGGGAAGCGTATGGTCATTCCTATGAGGATATTCGTTTCAAAGATGGCCCCCTGCATCTCTTCCAAGATGGGGTTGAGGGGAATATTACTTCAATGGAATTGCGTGAACTCGGAGCCAACTAGGAGGAGCTTTGGAAACTCATCTCCTCCCATTCCCAGTTAGCGTTTTTTCTGCAGTAGACTATGCTGGGCATGTGCCTTATACCCAACCTTGTGGGGGTATAACGGTTTGCGACACTACTACCTTGGGATGTTGGCCAGGCAGGAGGATGCACGATTTATTACACCCGGTATATTTTTTCTATTTGCTATATGTACATACCTCCTTTCAGACAGTGGTAGTGTAGCTACATTGGAGAGGAAGTATACCATTATTTCTGTGTATATTCCACCTTCAGCTGACTTCCACCGCATTCCGGCATTAGTGCCTTTCTCATCCTCAGGATTTGAACGGTAGACCCATGGGTCATGTCATTGCCGAGATAGGTGTCCTAAATGTGGATGTTTATGCATCACTGCCTGATAAACACTTCATTTTCCTGCCTCAGATCTTTTCCTGTGCTCTCTAGATGAACAGCTTGATTTGGGTTGGATGGTAGTTGATGACCATGGTAGTGACGACTTTCCCATTCAACTATTATTTCCTGGGCCGATGTCGCCACAAATATCTGCCCGTTATTTCTTGTATTGGGTACTGTGCTTCCCATTTTAGGAAATGACTCGAGACTGTTGGGTTCTCTGGCAACCTCATTGCTGTTGGCCAAAGTACTATTCCTAAGACTGGTTGTTTTGAATGTGGTCCGTTTCCTTTGTGGTCAGCAGAGGGATCTGGGCCTCAGACAAGCGATATGTGCTATGAGCGTCACCTGCACGATTTCACTATCCATGAATTTCTTTGCTCTAAAGCTAAGTTCTGGTAAGTTCCAAATCATGCCTGCCACTCTCCTTTGCACACTTAATGGGAAGCCCCTTTTTGCATAGGTGTGGAAGTGAGTCAAAAGGATTTGGGGGAACTTCTCACAGGACCTTCCTCCAGTTCTCAAGTAGAACGGGACAACAATCTCAGACAGCAAGTCTGTGATGGTCGTTTGTGACCTCTTTATCCATATTCTCTAGCTGAGATGCTGGTCCGCCAACATTAAATGCACGTTGTGATGTCACTGAAGGCCAACGAGTGGTTTGTAGTACCTCGAGAGTTTGAGAACCCTTCGACTACAGGTGAGCGAGGCATGGCATTTCTGATAGATTTGTTCAACAGGATCTAGACAGAGGATATTCTCCTAGACTCCGTGGCCAATCTCAACTCTACCTATGCCGCTGAGAGACTGCAATCATACCCTATGTCCTCTGGGTTTAGGGCTAGTAAACTGCTTCAAGAGCTGGTGTAGCTCATGGCTCAGTCCTGAATCTGGTTCTTCCCAGGGTACTACTTTTCACTATTTGTCACTACGCATCTCCTCCCAAAGCTTCCGCAGTGTCGGGAGTATTGCACTCAACCTTTTAGGAGCACATTTCGTCTCGCAGTCCGATGATGTTCACGCTATCCATGATGCCACAGTTGCCGTGAGCCGGGTGAATGTACAAATGATCATTTATTGGGTTCCTTGGTATGTGGTGATTGCGGAGAATCAGGGTGCCAAAACGTCTGTGTAGACTGTGCAACCAGACCATCGTTTCTCTTTATCGCATTGACTACGTGACAGCAATCACGTCATCCCTCTGGGCTGCCTCTCAAATAAGATGGGAGATGGCCAAGGGAAACTTAAAGTGCCATGTCATTGCACCTTGACTATTGCCCTAAACCTATCCCATAATGCCGTGGCAGCTTTAGGTTGCTTTCTGTTACCTCTGAATTAGGACACTTGCGGGATGCACCGCCCATTGACGGAGTGCTTGCCTGCACTTTATTGGTTGACTGTGTTATGCTCTGACTGTTTGTCACATTCTTGTTGAATGTTTCAGTCTGCGCGATCTTCATGCACACTGCATATCCCATTACCCAGACAATTGGGGTCACTACCGCTTGATCCTTGTACTCTTTGACAGATTCATGCATGCCCAAGCATGTTTTCTTCTCCTTGCTTTTTTTTCTGCTTTGGTTTGATTTTTTTATGGTTTAGCCTGTTCATGGATTTATTTTGATTTTAATGTAGCCTAGTATTTAGCTGGAAAATTAAGTATGTTGACTGATGCCCTTGGTGGCTGTTGCCAGATTTGCGGCGCTATTGAAAAACAAAACCCCCAAACAAATATCCCCTATTCCAAATAAGGCTGTGCATGCGGACAACACAGGGATATATTGAGGAAAGAAAATGAAGAGTTCTTTGACAAGGTTAAATTAATTCATCTATATTTTGCACAGTTCTTCATTTGTGTCTGCCAGGAGCTAAGCTTTTGGAGATTAGGGCAATGAAACTCCTCTAAGAGCTTAATGTTGCTCTTGGGGCAGTGGCATTACTGGTTATGCCTAGAATGGCACCTTTGAATGTTTGTTGCCATGCCTCTCCGCCCATAGCTTCTACAGCATCGTTAGTGCTGCATTCACATTTGGACAACATGTTGCGCTGCACCTGTGCCAGAGGGTATCAGTGTCCATGCCTTCCCTCATTGTTGAAGCTGACATGGTTCTTCTGGCTACTGCACGTCGTAATGGCCAAGCTGTTTGCATTACACTTCTTAGTATGGGAGAGAATTAGGATCTTCAAAACAGGTGCAGCACATAGTTATTATACCGACTCACATTGCAGTTTGTGTCCATGAGTCATTGCAATCTGCATACCTTAACTTGCAGTATCTGTGATAGCACAGCTGCTGAGAGGTTGTTGAAATTTTCTTCTGCATTTTTGGGAGTATAGTGATTGCAGGAAGTGAGTGCACCAAGCAATCTGCACATTGAAGATCCACTTGTAGATGCTGAAGAGACGTCACTCACTCTGTGCCGTGCACAGTGCATCATTCGGCTGTATGCGTGAGCCCGGCGCCTCCCTCAGTCGCCAACAGCTCTCACTGCATCTGCAGGTGATCTCAACTTTGCCTATGCTGCCGAGAGACGCCACTCATACCCTGGAGACTCCTTTGAGAGCTCGGTATAGCTCTCAGGCCAGTGGCGCCCCTGGTTCTGCCCAGTACACCACCCTGGAGGGTACCACCTTTGACTATTTGTCACCACGCCTCTGCTCCCAAACCTTCTACAGTGCCGGGAGCATTGCGTTCGGCCATAGACCCACCCCCCTCAATGCCGCGACGGTTTCAGGTTGCTTTCTGTCGTCTCCGAATTGGACGCACTCGCGGGACGCCCCGCCATTTGATGGAGCGCTCGCATGCGCTTTACTGCATTGTCCCCCAGACTGTTCAGCGCATTTTTGTTGAATGTTCCAGTCTGGGTTATCTTTACTCACGTTACCTGTTCCAGTACTAGGACCAGCGGGGTCACTACCGCTCGTCTCTTGCACTCGGGACGAGTTTGTACACACCCTTATCTACTATACAACTTTATTTGAACTTTTTTTTTGTAGTTCGCATGTTCCTGCACCGGAGGAAGGTGGGCCTGCCCCAATGCCAGAGTGCCTTCCTACTTGTTGCTTTTTTTGGTTTGTTTTTAATGTATCCAATTAGTAGGCTGTGGTGAGTACAGCAACTTATGCCAGAGTAGGCAGTCACCAGATAGGCTCTTAGACGATGTCTTAAAGGAGAGGAGGGATCTCCACCCCCGGCTGGTGCCCCTGTGAGAGCCAAGACCTCCATTTCAGAGAAGCATAATGCTGAGGTCGGTCCATCTGGCCTAAAGGCTCCTACTGGCGGAGAAGAGAAGCTGGTTCATTCCTCGTCCTACTAAAAAGAAAAGGAACAAGATGATGTAAAAGACTCGCGGTGAGGTAGGGATGGGTCTGCTGCCGTTTCGTTAAGCGGCACGTTCGGCCTGGTGTTCCCGAGGTTGGGGAGTCCCAGACTTAAGACCAAAAGTGCGCAGAGTGGAGCCTCGATTATGTTGAGACCCATCATTCAAGAGGTTTCCTCACATTTTCGACCCGCTGGCTTCAAACACTTCCTCTTTATTCACTCAACTGATGGCATCATGTTGGCTAAGGGCAACATGATCCATCAGAGGAGAGCTTTAGCTAGTGTTGTAGAGAGCTGAAGGTGACCCGTCTCCAAGGTGTCTACTGCCCTTGAAATCCTTGAAGTCCTTGAAAAGCCCTTGAATTTATTTTTACCTTTTAAATCCTTAAAAAGCCCTTGAATTTGATGAAAAAGGTAGATGGTCCTTGAATTTAAAAAATAAATCATTGAGTGATTGTTCAAATGATTTTTCAAATTCACTATTTATATACTTTTAATGTCTATTAGGAAAATAGTAATTTAAAAAATAAATCATTGAGTGATTGTTCAAATGATTTTTCAAATTCACTATTTATATACTTTTTAATGTCTATGAGGAAAATAGTAATATTTAAGTTAATCTACTCACTAATGTGAGTGAACATATGTATGCTTTGAATGCATTGTATTTTATGATTGATGCCTGCTATACTTCTTTTACTGTCGCTTGGATACCTTGTTCTTGTTTTTTTTTGCACTAGTGAGTTGATTTTGGTTATGCTTTGCTTATAACCCATTTTTCCCTTAAATACCTCACCTTCATAAATGTCCCATAATGTTTATTGCACATTTTTAATTTTTAAAGAAAAAAAAGAGGCTAAAACCCACCCTTGATTATTTTTTAAAAAGTCCTTGAATTCAAAATCACCAAACAAGTAGATACCCTGCGTCTCTTGGATGGGGGACCCTTATGGCGAATGCGTCAGATCCCTCCGAGGCGGCCATAATTAGTGCCCTTTGGACACTTGATGGTACACCGATGAGTGTGATGCTGCACTCTACCATGAACTTTGTGAAAGGACTGGTTTATGCGAGGGAACTCGTTGACTACTCCATAGACATCACCTTGGAGCGGTCAAAGTCGAACGTCTGATGAGAAAACCAGGAGGGGCCTTGGGACCCACCTCTACACTCTTCATCATGTTCGACTGTGACAAGCTTCCTGAGTCGGTGTGTGCTGGTTGGTATTGCTACCGTGTGAATGGGTTCGTGCCACTGCCACGGAGGTGCTAACTCTGCCACTGCTTTGGCCATGTGAATCCCTCCTGTCTATGTACAAAATCGGGGTTACCCAAAGTCTGTAAGTTGCTCGAAGGCCACACACGCTAAGTCCAAACTGTGTGTGGCCAAGTGTGTTAATTGCGGATAGCCGCACCCTGCTTCTTTGAACCAATGTGGTGCGTATCTCCATGAGAAGGAAATCCTGGCCATTCAGGCCCAGGATTGTCTCGCATTTCGGGAGGCTAAGGACTTGGTCCTTGCGATATCTTATGCCTCAATGTTAAGAAAGACGCCCTCTCTTCCTGGCCCCTCCAGGCCTACGAGCACGGCTGTTTCCGTGCCCATTCGTAGCTCTTCTGCGGGTTCAAACCACCCCGGGTGCTCTCCTGGTATAGCTGCCAGCATAAAGGGTTCACACCCAGCCCCAGCTAAAACTAGGGTTCCCCCTCCTTCCCCCAGCATGGCTGTTTCCCGGAAGTCATTACTCTCAGGAGACAACCTCCCGAAAGGAGGGCACCACTAAAGGAGTTTCGTTCCTACACCCACACTGAGTGCTAGACTGGGTGAATCGAAGACTGGATCTTCCACCTGCCTAAGGTTTCGAGGTGGAGGGAGGAAAAGACTCATAGCGAGCCCAACCATCCCTGATAACTCCTCGAAGGCTACAGTGCCAACAGCGCCTAGAGTTCTGCTCCTGGGAAGCGTATGGCCATTCCCCTGAGGGTCTTCTCTCTGAAGAGGGCCCTTGCATCTCCTCTGGAGGGCATATGAGGAGATGCGTGCAAGAGAAGTTTTATTGATTTCTTATAATTTTGAGTAAATTGATGTTAAAGTCAGAGAATAATTGTTACAGTAGTTTAAGCATAAAAACAATATGTAATATACCATTTTAAAGGTAAATAACTGATCCTTTTTTGCTATTTTGGTTTCATTAAAATCCATTAATTATTTCATATTGAAAAATCCAATTCCCCTCCCTCAACTTACAGCACATTTCACAATATTAAAGAAATTGATTAACATTAAATTACTATAATAGCATGAAATTCTCACATTATTGTAAGTTAAATATTCACCAGTCCAGAGAACAGGTTGTGCTTGCATAACTTGAACATGGGGGGGGGGGGTTGCTTTTAGTCGAAGCTGTCGTCAGTAGAGTCCTCCTCCTCACCCTCCTCTCCTGCCCTCTCACGTCCCTTTCTTTCCTGGGCCTCGAAGAGTTTATTGTAGAAGTCCCTATACTCCCCAGGAATGAACTTGAGCAGGTACTTCAGGTCCAAAATCTTGCCCTTGGTTAGGCCAACACCATGGGGGCACTTGAAGGGTAGGTGGACCTTGCTGAGATCGAATTTCCTTGTGTTGTATGAACCTTCTCAGGGAGCTGTTGCCGCTTGCGGGACTTGGCGAGGGAAAGCTTGTTCTTCATGCTCAGAAGCGCTGGAGTCATAATCAGATGATAAATTCATGGTAAAATATGTAAAAAGCACAGAGCACTCACGAATGTGTTAACACTGTAAAGGAGGTGGAGGAGTGGGACTAAGGCAGAAAGAATGGCTTCGGCGCACGTGATTGGCCGAGAGGCCGCTAGAGCATGTAAAAACTGCTCCCTGATTAGGTGTGGGTGAAAGAGCTGTGAGCCCTTTTTGCATGCTAGTGACAAATGATATTCGAGAAAATAAGGCATTACCACTTGTTGTTATACCTTATGTAGTGAGGCTCTAAGGTTCAATTTTGCCTGTCCTCATGTACTACGAGACAGAGGAAGCATGCAGCCAACGTTTTCCGCGGGAAACTGAAAATGGAATTGCAGCGGACTCGGCCAACTGGAAGGAGCTGCGGAGGCTCGACTCGTCCCATTTTCCCTTAGCTATCTCTTTGCAGGAGACCATGCTGGGTGTGTGTCCCCTGCCTACTCTACCGGGGTATAATGGTTTTTCGACCCTACTACCACAGGATTGGGGCTGGTCAGGAGGATGTGCCATTTACACTCAACATGATGTCTCTTTGGGGACTATACAACTTTTTGGACGAGCCTGACCGCGCTTCCTTCCTGTTTCCTTTTTGCTCTTTTCTTTTTTACTTGTTGTTTTGTAGCCTGTGCATAGCCTTTGTCTTTTTATCTTTGTTATTCGTTATCTACACATTATTTGTTTTTTTAATCTAGCCTTGTAGTAGGCTCAGTTGTGAATATGGCGACTTTTGCCCAATTAGGCAGTCGCCAGATGGGCTCTCTCTCACCCCCCCCCCCAAAAAAAAAACTAACTGGAAATAGTTTCCTTAAAAATATTTCTTTATCCTTGCAGGGTTGCATAAAGCCTCAACATGCACTGAATCCATTCCTGCCCTGGCTCTCCCACCAGATATCAAGGAGCAGGACACTTCATACTTCAAGGTGACTTATTGCTTACCTCTACTATTTTTGTTGAATTGATTTATGCTCATTTTGTGGAATATCCTCAGGAGTATCCATCCCTCTTTGCCACACAAGTGAAACACCAGTCCTTAGAGTTATTAAAAAAAATGGGACAATAAATTTTATAAACATTCTTCTTTGTCCCTAAGGGTGAGCCTTCAGAATGTCGCCCTCGCCGCAAGACGAGGTTGAGGAGTTTGGGTAGTAAACAGGGCTCTTCGCCACTGCCCCATTCTTCAAGGATCATCAAAAGGGTTAAGGTGGGATTCTTTTGTTTGTAGGTATGGGGCATGGGTGATGAAGTCGGACTTAAGTTTTTATCCTTGACTCTTTATCATTACCTAGTCTTATACCTTTTTCTTCTTTCATCATTTTCCTCTCTTGAACACACCTGTTTGATTATAGGATAACTTGCTTTAAATGGAATTTCTTTGTGGGACGCTTAACACTAGGTATTTTCTTCTAAATATTTCCTCCCTTCATTCTCACTCCTTCAAAGTCCCCTGGCAAGAGAAGAAAAGCTTGTATTCCTTTAGTTCTGCGATCCCTTTATCTCAAAGTGTAACAAAAAGCCATTCATTGTATGGAGGGATCCCTAATGGAAGTTCTGCTAAGGAGTTTAATTTGTGACCAACCCGTTTCTTTGCCTTTATATATCCATTTATTCAGTGTTACATGATACACTGGTGTCAGATGCCCATATCACAGAACAATTTAATGTGACTTCATGTGTGAAGCAAGTGTTGACTCTTACTTGGTAGCATATACATAGATCTAATAATTCCCTAAGTATTTACATGACATTTGCGTAGATCGGGAGATTTGTTGTCCTGACCTGCTCTCTAATGAGGGAGAAAGACAGAGAATGGATTAAGCTAGTGGTTCTCATCCAAGGAAAAATTTTTTATATGAATGCCAAAATGAAGCAATATTTCTGTTTCCATCAATATGCAGCGTATGTACGATGGTTGTGTGAATGTTGGTGGTGAAATGTAATAGGAATAAAGGTTTTACTTCTCACCTCTTCGGAGGTTAAGTTATTCATATTTGTATATCCTATATATTGATGATGTCACTCAAAGCGAGTAGTAATATGCTAATATCTTTTGGTTTTCAGCAAGTTAGCAGTTGCAGTCAGGTAAGTTCTATTGAGAGGGAGCTCCTGTGTTTCTGAGTTTGCTATTGTCTTTTGGGAGGTTTCAATCGGTTCTGATAAGGTTGTAGATTCCTTTATGTAATAACCATTGGTTATTAACCAGCTGCATTTGCCTTAGAAACCACCTCAGTGGTGCTTGGAGTTGGCGCCATGGTCCACATTTCAGGAAATGACTTGATTTCTCTGTCATAATTGAGGTGTTAAGATTAGTTGAGGCCATTGAGTTCTTCTTTGGCAACCACTTTCCTTGGACCTAACTACTTCCTAGAACGTTTTGCACGTCATCCACTTCCTTGGTGGCTGGCCCAATTTGAAACTGCCATGAAAGAGAAGCGATACACTTATGCCTTCCCTTCACCCTCAATGAGTATCGTCGAGCTAGGGCTTGGTTCCAGTGTTTCCAAGCACACCCGCTGCTCTTCTTGGCGGGAATACGTGTCTTCACTTAATGGGAAGACCCCTCTAGCAGAAGTGTGGAAGCAAATCAAAAGGATTTCTGGGCAAGTCCTCGCAGGACTGGGTCTCAGGGGAAGTCTTTCGCGAACGCTCTCTCCACATTCTCTATTGTTGGATGCTGCTCCAGCAGCATTCAATACACATTGTGATGTCACTGAAGGCCGCCAACTGGATTTTACCTAAAGAGGTTGAGCCTTTAACAGCACTTTTAAGTTGAATGACCCTGTAAGGGGCACAGCAATTTGCTTTCCTGCTTCTGTGGTGCCCGTCTGGCCCCAGCTTTGCCTCCTCTCCTTTCCGATACCCTGTCTTCTTACCCTACTTCCTCACTCTCCCTACAGCCTCTCCTATAACTTTCTCTGGTCAGTCTCTAATTTCACAGGGTAGTGTCCAACCAGCTTCCTCTCACCCATCTATCCCGGATCGGGGCTGAGGGTGGAGGAGCAACGCTCCTTCACCCCTGAGCTCCGGCTTGAGGTCCTTGGTTTTAACTACCTGCTTCATCCCCACCCACACCTTCCTAACATCCCCTTTCATTCTCCTTTGGATTCAAATGGCGACAGCCCGGTTCTCACCCCTCGCAGAGCGGGCTACTGCGTGTGGTGATTAACGTATGCATGTCCGATGATGAAAATCAAACAAAAATATCTTTCTCCTCTTCCCCTCTACCAAGGTTGAGCGTGTGATGAGAAAACAGGGAGGGGCACCTACACTCTTAGTCACATTCGAATATGACGAGCTTCCCCGAGTCGATGCGTGCTAGTTGGTATCGCTACTGCGTCAAGGCATTCGTGCCACTGCCGTGGAGGTGCGACTAATGCCATTGCTTTAACCATGTTAATCACTCGTGTAGACGTGCAAAGTCGGGCTTACCCCAAGTCTGTGGAAGGATCTCCAAGGCCGCACATGATGAATCCAAATTGTGTGTGGTTAATTGCAGAGAGCCGCACCCCTCTTCGAAGCAATGCGATGCGTATCTTCTTGAGAAGGAAATCCTGGCCGTTCAGGCTCAGAATCGCCTCTCATTTCGCGAGGCTAATGACTTGGCACGCCCGGCGCTACCTGCTACATCCTATGCCTCAATATTAAGAATGAGGCCGTTTGCTCCTGGCCCCCCCAGGTCTACGAGCACGGTCGTTTCCGCGCCCATTCGGAACCCTTCTGCTCTTTCTACCCATCCCGGGCGCTCCCCTAATAAAGCTGGTGGCACAAAAGGGTTCACACATAGCCCCAGCTAAAACCAGGGCTCCACTCCCTTCCCCAAGCATGACCATTTGCTGTAAGGGGAAATGGCCGCGCGCCTCCACCGAGTTGCTAGACTCACAGGAGGCAACTCACCTGAAGTTGGTTGTGAGGACATTTTCCCAGGTTCCCAAAGCTGCCCCCCAAAACGAGAACAACACTAAAGGAGCTCGGAGACGGTGGGCCTCCAAAAGAGGAAGACCCCCTCCCCCCCGCTCTCCTAAGGTTTTGAGACTGAGGGATAAGTCCTCGAATGTGACAACTGTTTCTCCGGCCAACAGCGCTCGGAGTTCTGCCTCAGGGAAACGTACGGCCATTCCTGTGAGGCTCTTTTCGAAGACGGCCACCGCATCTCCTCCGAGCTAGGCCGAGGGGGCATATTCCTTCAATGGAATTGAGGCGGACTCGGGGCCAAATGGGATAATCTGTATGGGGCTCATCTCGTACCATTTTCCGTTAGCTATCTTTTTGCAGGAGACGATGCTGGGCGCTTACCTCCCGCCTACCCTCGCGGGGTATAAGGGCTTTTTGCGACCCCACCACCACAGGTTGGGGGCCGGGCAGGAGGATTCGCGATTTACATCCGGCATGATGTCTCCGTTTTTCTCTTCGCTTTAGATACCTCCTTTCAGCAGTAGCTGTGCAGCTGCACCTGGATAGGAGGTATACTGTTATTTCCACGTACATTTCACCGTCAGCCGATTTCGACGCGGGAGACTTCCCCCACGTCGTGGCACGGTTGCTGAGGTCCTTTCTCTTGCTCAGAAATCTGAATGGTAGACACCCCCTCTGAAGAGACTACTCAATTAATCCCCGGAGTCAAGTCCTTGCCCACCTGATCGACGAGCTGGAGATAGGTGTCCTAAATGTGGATGAGTTTACGCATCACTGCCCGAGAATCGCTTCATTTTACTGCCTCGATCTATCTTTGTGCTCTCCGGATGCTCACTTTCCCATTCAAATATCATTTTCTTGGCCGCTGCCGGCCGAGAGCCCGCACCGGGGCTGCTTGGCGTGGTTGTCCGCATTTCAGGAAATGCCTGATTTCCCTGTCTCAGTCAAGAAGTTTAGGACGGTTAATGAGGCTGTTGAGTTCTCCGGCAACCTCATTGCCGTGGGCCTAACTACTATTCCTAGAACGTCTGGCCGTGCTGCACGCCCCAGTGGAGTGTTAGACGACCCTCAAACAGAAGCGTCATACCTACGTGAGCCTTAAGCGCCGCTCTAACGATTTCAGGGTCGGTGAATTTCGTTGGTCTAGGGCTAGGTTCAGGTATATTTCGAAGCACGCCCACTGCTCTTCTTGGCGGGCATACAGGTCTTCACTTAACGGGAGGACCCCTCTAGCAGAGGTGTGGAAGCGAGTCAAAAAGATTCGAAGCAAGTTCTCGCAGGACCCACCTCGCCTTCTCCAGGAGAATGGGACGCAATCTCGTTCTCCGCGTGCGTGGCAGAATCCTTCGAGACCTCATTCTCTAGCGGGGGTGCTGTTCCGCCAGCATTCAATGCGCGTCGTGATGTCGCGGAAGGCTGCCGACTGGACTTTACCTCCAGATTCGGTAAACCTTCAACGACAGGTTTATTCTGAGTGAGTTGCTTTCCGCTCTCGCTTCTGCGCGGACCCCGCCCTGATCCGGACGATGTCCCGTACGCCATGCTTGGACACCTGGGTTAGATTTGTTTAACAGGATCTTGGTAGACTGTATCCTTACTGATTGTTGGCGAAGCGCGACCTTTCTTTTAGATTTGTTCAACAGGATCTTGGTAGACTGTATCCTTACAGATTGCTGGCCAATCGCTACTGTGGTCGCTTTTCGAAAACCTGGGAGAGATCATTCTACCCCTTCCGTTTTCCACCCAATCTCTAACCTCCTCCTGCATGTGCAATTTGATGGAGAAATTGGTAAATGTTAGATTAGCCTTTTTTTCTGGACAGCAGAGGCCATCTGTCTTCTGTACAGTGTCTTTTCCGCAAGTTCCACTCCACATCGGATGTTCTGTTCCGACTGGAAAATGCCTTCTGCGTGGCCTTCCTTCGTAGACAGCACTACGCCACGGTGTTTTTCGATCTGGAGAAGGCCTATGATACCGCATGGCGATACGGTATCATGGAGACTCCATACGATTCCGCCTATGGGTGTGGGGACCCCTCAGTGTCACACTCTTTGCCCTGAGCATCAACGGCATCACCTCGA
Organism: Ceratothoa steindachneri; assembly: GCA_963969495.1. NCBI lineage: Eukaryota > Metazoa > Arthropoda > Malacostraca > Isopoda > Cymothoidae > Ceratothoa > Ceratothoa steindachneri. The sequence goes on along the minus strand of OZ018318.1, from coordinate 183,001,584 downwards.
TGTTTCCGGAAGATGTTCTTCCTACGCTCTAAGTGGACGAACTTTCTATCTCTTTTGGCGCGGCCCAGATGCCAACTCTGGAGCGTCGACTCCACAGGCATTGAGCCGTGTCTCTCGCTATGCTGAAGCGCACAGGCCTCGGTTTTCCTTGGCCAAGCCTAAGGTGGTGAACTTCTGCCGCCATCCACTGCTCCACCCTGACCCAGACTTGTATTATTCGCCTTTCCACGCGAGCGCGGCGCCTCTCTCAGTCGCCAACAGCTCTCACTGCATTCGCAGCTGACCTTGATGGTGCCTATGCCGCCGAGAGACGCCAGTCATACCCTAAGCCTTTTCGGTTTGGGCCAGGAAACTCCTTCTAGAGCTAAGGATATCTCTTTGGCCGGTGGCGCCCCTGGTTCTGCCCAGGACGCCATCTTGGAGGGTACCACCTTTGACCATTTATCGCCACGCCTCTGCTCCCAAAGCTTCTACAGCGGCGGGAGTATTGCATTCAGCCTTTTTGGAATACGCTTCGTGTCACGCTGCAACCGTTCCAATGTATACGGATGTGTCCAAGTCCCAAGAGCGGTTGATTTCAACCCCCTACTTTGATCTCAGCCGGGCTCTGCCGGGCGCTGAGTCTGTTTTCACGGTCGAGCTGGTTCCAATACACCGCTTGGTACGGGAAATTACGCGACGTGCCCGGTTCGGAGACCGGATTGTGATTTATAGCGACTCACAAAGCGCCCTGAGTGCTCTCGGGGCATTGGAATCTCCGCATTCCCTATTTAGCGATATCCGTGACGCCACGGTTTTGGCGAACCGGGCGGATATCGAGATTATCTTCTGCTGTGTTCCTGGACATGTAGGAATTGCGGGGAATGATGGTGCCGAAGTGTCCGCGAGGACTGCTCGACCAGACCACCGTTTTGCTCTTCCTTGCACCTATTACATAACAGGAATACGAGCAGCTTTCAGGGCTGTTTGGTAAAGAAGATGGGACACGGTTGAGGGGAACTTAAGGTTGCGTGCCATTGCACCGCCAATGTTCCCATGGACCTACCGTTGCTTTCTGTCGTCTCCTAATTGGACGCACCGCCATTTGATGGAGCGCTCGCCTGTGCCTTACTGCGACGACTGCGTTGCCCCCCAGACTTTTCAGCACATTCTATTTGAATGTTCCAGTCTGGGGGTGATCTTCGTGCACGCTACCTGTCCCGGTACCGGGATGGGCGCGGTCACTACCGCTTGTCCCTTTTACTCGGGATGGGTTCGTCACACTGACTTGTGGACTATATGACTTTTTGGAGGAGGTTGGTCTCCTCCACTTTGACTTTTTTTTGTAGGTTGCATGTTGCTGGGCCGGTGGTGGGTGGGCCTGCTCCTGACACCGGAACGCGCTTCCTTCTCGGTTTCTCTTTTTATTTATTGTCCTTTTTTTTTTTAGCCCGTGCCTAGCCTCCTTTTTCCCTCTTTATTTGATTTTTTTTTAATCTAGCCTAGTAGTAAGCTGTGATCTGATTACGGTGACTTCTGCCCTAGTAGGCAGTCGCCAGATGGGCTATAAAAGAGAGGGGGGTGCATGTTCTCTCCTTGGATGGAGCATACTTCCGTCCTAGCCCCTGATCATGTTTTTCTTTTCTTTTTTCTTATTTTAATTGCTTTTGTTTCTCTGGTTTTAAGTTGGTTGTGTGTGATTTGTTTATTTATTAAATTATTAAGTTTAAAATTTTTAAAAGGCTCTAATTTCGGCGACCATTGCCCTGCTGCCAATTTCCTTAAAAAAAAAGAAAGAAAATAAAAAAAGCTATTTTCTCTTTGCAGGTGAGCCCGCCAACAGACGACCCTGTTGATCATGAAGAGTCACCTCACCCCACCAAGTTAGGGAGGTACGTTACTGGGGAATAGGAAGTGTCAAATACAAATAATCCAAGGGCACACACGAGCTCAGTTTTGGTGGTCAAGTAATCTTTAATATTGACCATTGGATATTTGAAGGCATTTACTTACACCATTATTGCTGTATAAATAGTTCAGGATAGGAGGGGTTTATGTTGGTTCCCGTGAGTCTCAATTTTTTTTCCTTCAGGTTTTTTTTTAATGGCCTTTTCTTGTTCCCAATGAGTGCTAAAGTTGGTTTGTATCCTTCATTGACCCGTCTTTGCTTTACATCTGGTCATGTGTATCAAATTGTTTTCCTGAAAGCTTTACAACTTCAAAAAATATAAATAAACTAAAGTTCTTGTTAGTGTATTCTCACACACACCAGTGGCGTCTTTCTAAGAAGATATAGTCGAGGGATTTACACTTGTTAATAGCAAAATAATTGCCACTACATTGTTGCTGATCTCCTCCCTAGCTGATATAACCCCCTCCCCCACTCTGAGAGATGCTCTTAGTCCCTAATGTGCCTCCTGGAGACCCTTTTTCGTAACGCTCGTTCTTTTGTTTCCAGAAACGGCCTTGAATGTTCCGTCTGCGATCTTTGTTTTCCAGAGTCCCAGGTGAGGCTTTATTTTATGTAAGGCAGGGGAAGGTGCTCTTATTTCTGCCCATGGTGATTTAGGAAATTGTGGTTTGATAAAAACTTGAATTACCACTTTCTCACAAAGTGGAGTCAGGCCCCTTTAACACCACTACATCTATCCGCCCCTCTCAACAAGGCAGCCCATCATTTTATCCACACCAAGTCCCTCTCATAGTGATGGGGTCTATGTAGTGGAGCATCTCATACACTCAGGCTTCATGCCTAGGCAAAAGACCGCTCACAAAACCCCTCCATTCACTTATTATACAGTATCTTCCCTCCCTCTTCAGTTAGCTCGCTCTCTCTCAAGCACTCATTCGCATAATCTACCCACCTTGTATGCCATCTTCCAACCTTTCTCTCTATCCTCTTCAACTCTATTTCTCTATCCATTTTCGATATGTCCATACCACCTCATATCCTTTTCATTCACAACCTTATTTACTCTCTCCGCACAAAGCATCCCTCCCAATTTGTCCATTTGCATGGCTCTCGAGGTCTTTCCTCATTCCATACTATCATCTCACTTCTTTACACCAACGTTTGCACCACATACTCCCATGCAGCTTTCTGGCACATTCCACACGCTTGCGCCCGTAAGGGGCGCGGCGATTTGCCATCCTGGCCGCCGTGCTGACGGGACTCAGCACCCCGTCCGGCCCCAGCTTAGCCTCTCTTCCTTCCTTCAAAACACTTGTTTCCTCTCTTTTCACACAACCTCTCCCACAACTTTCTCTGGTCAGCCTCTAATTTCCCAGGGTAGATGCTGACCTTCCTTTCAGCCAACCGTCCCGCATCGGGGCTGAGGGGGTGGGGGACAATGTTCCCTAACCCCTGAGCTCCGGTCTGGGGTGGCTGGTTTTTAACTACCTGCTTCATCCCCACCCATACCTTCCTCACATCCCTTTTCCTCTCGTCTTCAAAATCTATCATTTTTACGCCGTGTCTAAGGTGGAGCCGCCATGCCGATGGACTGCCAGGCCACCAGGCGGGAGGGGTGGTCCCAAATGGCGGTGCCTGGCTCTGCCGGGACTGCAAGCACCTCTTGCAGTGCGGGCAATTGTGAGAGGTGGTGAGCTGTTGCGTCCCGTGTAAATAAGAGGGTCACCATGCCCAAAGATGAGTAGAAAAAAAAAACCCAACCCCCAACTTCCCCAAGAACAACGGAGCCGCCCTCGGGCAGCTCCACCAAAAAAATGGAGGCCCCCTCCCTTGTGCTTGCGCAGGGGACCCTCCATACTTCTTTAACCGGAGAGGAGGCTTACTCCTCTCCTACGCCTACGGGTGTAGGGGACTTCCCCTCACTCCCTTCTCTGGAGGTGCTTTCGGGCACCTCCCTATTTCCAGCGGCAGTCCCTCCTTTTCTTTCTAAGGGGACTGCCAAGGAAGCCAGCAGGCAGCCCATTGCCGACCGCCCCTCTTGTAAGCGGCTCGGTAGGGCAAACCCCCTTAGGGGGGAGAGAGAAGCCAGGCCCCTTCGGTCGCTTCCCTCAAAAGACCTGCTGGCAAGGATATTAAACCTTGCCGGGGTTAAGGCCTGTGCCTCCCCACAAATGACTCATGACGCTGCCAAGGGGACCTGCCATGTCCTGGGAGGGGATGGCCAACTGGAGGCCCCTCCTATGATAGACATGGTCCTTGAGGAGACCCAGCCTCAGACGGTAGGGCCTTCCATGGGGGGGAATCCGAGCTCGGCGCCAAGCACCGAACCCGAGTCCGCCCCTATGCAAGGTCCCCCTCAAACGGCTGAGGGCTCCGAGGCAATACAAGGAGGGGAGGGATCTCCTCCGACAGGTGCCCCCACGACTACCAGGAACTTCTCCATTTCGGAGAGGGACCTGGCTGAGGCCGGCCCATCTGGCATGGGGGCTTCTGCCGGCGGAGGTGAGAAGCGGGTTCATTCCTCGCCCTCCTCTCCAAAAAAGAAAAAGACAAAGAAGACTCGGGGCTCCTCTCCATCCGCAGGGGCTGCGGGGACGGATAGGTCTGCTGGCACTTTGGTAGGCGACCAAGCCAAGATCGGCACATCCAGCCCCTCTACCCCCCCGTGTGCGGAGCCCCTGACTAAGACCAAGAGTGCACATGGCGGAGCCTCGATGACATCGGGCCCCTCATTCAGAGGTTACCTGGCGTTTTCGAGCCCGCTGGCTTCAAACGCTTCCTCGTTATTCGCTCCACTGATGGCACCATGTTGTCCAAGGGCAACATGATCCATCAGAGGAGAGGATTAGCTAGTGCAATTGGTAGAGAGCCGAAGGTGACCCGTTTCTCGGACGGGAGCCTTCTGGCGAATGCGGCGAATCCCGCCGAGGCGGCCAAGATAAGTGCTCTTCGGACACTTCATGGCACCCCGGTGAGTGTGACGCCGCACTCTACCATGAACTTTGTGAAAGGAGTAGTTTATGCGAGAGAACTCGTTGACTACTCCATTGAGGACATCACCCTAGAGCTGGCCGACCATGGGGCGGTCAAAGTCGAACGTGTGATGAGAAAACAGGGAGGGGCCTCGAGACCCACCCCTACACTCTTCGTCACGTTCGACTGTGACAAGTTCCCTGAGTCGGTGCGTGCCGGTTGGTACCGCTACCGCGTGAAGGCATTCGTGCCACTTCCGCGGCGGTGCTATTACTGTCACCGCTTCGGCCATACGAATCGCTCATGTAGACGTGTAAAGTCACCCGAAGTATGTGTAAATTGCTCCAAGGTCGCACACGATAAGTCCAAATCGTGTGTGGCCAAGTGTGTCAATTGCGGAGAGCCGCACCCTGCTTCTTCGAAGCAATGTGGTGCATATCTCCTGGAGAAAGAAATCCTGGCCGTTCAGGCCCAGGATAGACTCTCATTCCGCGAGGCTAAGGACCTGGTCCTGGCGCACCCAGCTCTGCCTGGGACGTCATATGCCTCAGTAGCTAGAAAGGCACCCTCTGCTCCTGGCCCATCCAGGCCAACGAGCACGGTTGTTTCCACGCCCATTCGGAGCTCTTCTGCGGGCTCTACCCAACCCGGGCGCTCCCCTGGTAAAGCTGGCGGCAAAAAGGGTTCATACCCAGCCCCGGCTAAAACCAGGGCTCCCCCCTCTTCCCCCAGCGTGACCGTTTCCCGCAAGGCGAAACGACCACGCGCCTCCACCGAGTCGTTAGACTCACAGGAGGCAACACCCCTGAAGATGGTCGCTAGGCCATCTTCGGGGTTTCCTAAAGCTGTCCCCCGAAAGGAGGACAACAACAAAGGAGCTTCGGCTCCTTCGCCCACGCCCCGAGGTGGAGCGAGTGGCTCGGAGACGGTGGTTCCTCGAAAAGAGGGCCCCCCGCCTCCGAAGCCGCAGCGCCCGCCTAAGGTTTCGAGGCGGAGGGAGGAAAAGACTCGCATGGCGAGCCCAACCTCCCCCAATAAGTCCTCGAAGGGGACAGCGCCTCCAGCGCTTTGTCCGGCCAACAGCGCCCGGGGTTCTGCCCCCGGGAAGCGTTTGGCCATTCCCGTGAGGGTCTTCAGTTCGAGGAGGGCCCCCGCGTCTCCTCCGAGCTAGGCCTGGAGGGCATATTCCTTCAATGGAATTGCTGTGGACTCCGGGCCAACTGGGAGGAGCTGCGGAGGCTCGTCTCGTCCCGCTCCCCGTTAGCTATCTTTTTGCAGGAGACCATGCTAGGCGCGTGCCCCCTCCCGCCCTCTCGGGGTACAAGGGTCTTGCGACCCCACCACCGCGGGATGGCCGAGCTGGGGGATGCGCGGTTTACACCCAGCATGATGTCTCCGTTCTTCCTTTCTCTTTAGATACCTCCTTTCAGGCAGTGGCTGTGCAGCTGCACCTGGATAGGAGGTATACTATCATTTCTGCGTACATTCCACCGTCAGCTGACTTCGACGCGGGGGACTTCCGCCGCGTCGTGGCACGGTTGCCGAGGCCCTATCTCTTGCTTGGAGATCTGAACGGCAGGCATCCTCTCTGGGGAGATTACTCCATAAATCCCAGGGGACAAGTCCTTGCCGATCTGATCGAAGAGCTTGAGATGGGTGTCTAAACGTGGATGAGTTTACGCATCACTGCCCGAGAACCGCTTCATTTTCTTGCCTTGACCTATCTTTGTGCTCTTCGGATGCACAGCCTGATTTTGATTGGGGGGTGGTCGATGACCTCTATAGTAGTGATCACTTTCCCATTCAAATATCATTTTAAGGGCAACTGCCGCCTGAGAGACCACCTCGGTGGTGCTTGGTGCGGGCGCGGTGGCCTGCATTTCAGGAAATGACTGAATTCTCTATCTCAGTCGAGGAGTTTAGGTCGGTAGATGAGGCCGTTGAGTTCTTCTCCGGCAACCTCATCGCCGTGGGCCTGACTACTATTCCTAGGACGTCTGGCCGTTTTGCACGCCGACCACTCCCATGGTGGTCGGCCGAGTGTGAGACGGCCCTCAAACAGAAGCGTTATGCCTACATGCGCTATAAGCGCCGCCCGAACGATTTCACTGTCGCTGAATTTCGTCGGGCTAGGGCTAGGTTCCGGTATATTTCGAAGCACGCCCGAAGCTCTTCTTGGCGGGCATACGTGTCTTCACTTAACGGGAAGACCCCTTTAGCTGAGGTGTGGAGGCGAGTCAAAAGGATTCGGGGCAAGTTCTCGCAGGACCTCCCTCCCGTTCTCCAGGAGAATGGGACCGCAATCTCGGACCCCGCGTCCGTGGCGGAATCCTTCGCGACCACTTTTTCTGCATTCTCTAGCCGTGATGCTGCTCCGCCAGCATTCAATGCACGTCGTGATGTCGCGGAAGGCCGCCGGCTGGACTTTACTTCCAGAGGCGGAGAACCCTTCAACGACAAGTTTACTGTAAGTGAGTTGCGTTCCGCTCTCGCTTCGTGCGCGGACACCGCCCATGGTCCGGAAGATGTCCCGTACGCCATGCTTCGACATCTAGGTGAGCGAGGCATGGCCTTTCTGTTAGATTTGTTCAACAGGATCTGGGTGGAAGGTCTTCTCCCAGACTCCTGGCGAATCGCTACTGTGCTTGCCTTTCGCAAACCGGGGAGAGATCACTCTACTCCGACCGGTTTCCGCCCAATCTCTCTAACCTCTTGCGTGTGCAAGTTGATGGAGAAATTGGTAAATGTTAGATTAGCCTTTTTCCTGGACAGCGGAGGCCATCTGTCTTCCGCACAGTGCGGCTTCCGCAAGTTCCACTCCACGTCGGATGCTCTGCTCCGACTGGAAAATGCCGTCTGCGAGGCTTTCCTTCGTAGACAGCACTACGCCACGGTGTTTTTCGATCTGGAGAAGGCCTATGATACCGCATGGCGATACGGTATCATGGAGACTCTCCACACGATGGGGGCGAGGGGACGCCTCCTAATTTTTATATCTGAATTTTTGCGAGATCGTCGATTCCGCGTACGGGTGGGGGGAGCCCTCTCCGGCCCAAAGGAGCAGGAAGAGGGTGTCCCGCAGGGAAGTGTCCTCAGTGTCACACTCTTTGCCCTGAGCATCAACGGCATCACCTCGGTGCTGCCGGAAGATGTTCTCGCTACGCTCTACGTGGACGACCTTTCGATCTCTTTTGGCGCGGCCCAGATGCCAACTCTGGAGCGTCGACTCCAACAGGCATTGAACCGCGTCTCTCGCTATGCCGAAGCGCACAGGTTTCGGTTTTCTTCGGCCAAGACTAAGGTGGTGCACTTCTGCCGCCATACACGGCTTCACCCCGACCCAGATTTGTTTCTTAATGGGGTGCGCCTGGATGTGGTTGAGTCGCACCGTTTCCTTGGTCTTGTATTCGACCGACGCCTCACCTGGGAGGCTCATATTCGCAGCCTTAGGGTCTCTTGTACCCGCGCCATGGACATTCTCCGTTCCGTGACGTTCAGCGCTTGGGGCGCTGATAGGGCTACTGCCTTACTTTTTTATCGATCCTTTGTTCGCTCGAAGCTCGACTACGGATGCGAGTTTTATGCATCCGCAGCCGAGCGTTTATTGCGGAAGGTGGATTCGATCCACCACACCGGCCTTCGCCTTGCGACCGGTGCCTTCCGCACTTCCCCCATTGAGAGCCTGTTGGTCGATGCTAGGGAGATGCCACTCGCTCTGCGCCGCGTGCAGTGTATCACCCGACTGTACGCGCGAGCCCGGCGCCTCCCTCAGTCGCCAACAGCTCTCACTGCATCCGCAGCTGATCTCGATGGTGCCTATGCCGTCGAGAGACGCCAGTCATACCCTAAGCCTTTTGGGTTTAGGGCCAGGAAACTCCTTCGAGAGGTAGATATCGCTCTCGGGCCGGTGGCGCCCCTGGTTTTGCCCAGGACGCCACCCTGGAGGGTACCACACTTGGCTATTTGTCGCCACGCCTCTGCTGCCAAAGCTTGTACTGCGCCGGGAGTATTGCGTTCGACCTTTTTGGAGCACACATCGTGTCACGCTGGAACCGTGCCAGTGTATACGGATAGCTCCAAGTCCCAAGAGGGGGTCGGCTTCCACGCCGTATCCCCTCTGTTTGAAGTCAGCGGGGCTCTACCAGGCGCTGCGTCTGTCTTCACGGCTGAGCTGGTGGCAATACACCACTCGGTACGGGAGATTACGCGACGTGCCCGGTTCGGAGACCGGATTGTGATCTATAGCGACTCACAAAGCGCCCTGAGTGCTCTCGGGGCATTGGAATCTCCGCATCCCCTGGTTCGCGATATCCGTGACGCCACGGTTTTGGCGAGCCGGGCAGATGTCGAGATTATCTTCTGCTGGGTTGCTGGACATGTAGGAATTGCGGGGAATGAGGGCGCCAAAGAGTCCGCGAGGACTCTGTGACCGGACCAGCGTTTCGCTCTTCCTCACACCGACTACATGGCAGGAATACGGGCAGCTCTTCGGACTGCTTGGCAAAGAAGATGGGAGACGGTCGAAGGGAACTTAAAGTTGCGTGCCATTGCGCCGCGACTGTTCCCATGGATCTATCCCTCAATGCCGCGGCGGCTTCAGGTTGCTTTCTGTCGTCTTCGAATCGGACACACTCGTGTGACGCATCGCTACTTAATGGAGCGCTCGCATGCGCCCTATTGCAACGACTGCGTCGTCCCCCAGACTGTTCGGCATATTCTTGTCGAATGTCCCAGTCTGGGTGATCTTCGCGCACGATACTTGTCTCGGTACCGGGATGGGCGGGGTCGCTACCGCCTGTCCCTTGTACTCGGGACGAGTGCGTGCACCATGACTGGTGGACTTATTGACTTTTTGAGGGAGGCCGGCCTTCTCCCTTTCATTTAACCCGGTTTTATTGTTGTTGTTTTTGTTATCGTTTTTGTTATTGCTTTGTTATTGTTATTTCTTTTTATTGTTGTTTCCTGTTGAATTATTTTGAAGTAGCCTAGAACTAGGCTGTTTGTTTACGGCAACTTATGCCTAAGTCGGCAGTCGCCAGATAGCCCCTTAATCAAAAAAAAAAAAATCCACACGCTAGCCCTTATTCTCTAATTTAATAAATGGCACATCACCGATTTTTTTGCACATACTCTCGCTTAACTATTTCTTTTCATAAAATGATCACAACGATGGTCCAAGATAAAGCTGCAGATGTAGTTTATCATAAATGCTTTTGATACTTCCCCATAACTCTTAATAAAACTAATATTACATGGAATTGGGGGCATTGTACTAAAATAGATTTGACACTGGCTAGAAAAAGCTTGGCAGAGTCTGAAATTAGTTCATCATGGGCATATCACTAGTGTCCTTCATACGGGATCTGTTCTCGGACCCTTGCTTTTTTATTGTGTAAAATTTCCAATTTTGCTGATGACATGAAACTTATAATTGTGCAAGAAGATACCATAAGTGACTGAAAACATGCAAAAAAGACAATAGTAAAATGGTTAGCATGATCATTTTTAGGCAATGTCTTAAACTGACTGTAACATCAGATAAGGCCAATAAGGTTCTTGGATGCTGCTTAGCTATACATTTGCATTTAAATCAAAATATTTTGTTCTTCCCTTATATAAGGCACATGTAAGACCTCAATTGGAGTGTGGTACAATTCTGGTCTTCATACATGCTAAAATCTTATAAGAATAGCTAAGTCGCCTCAATTTACTTCCCCTGAAAGATTGGCTTCTCCACTATCAACTTTTTGAGGAGTATTTAAAATATTAAACAAGTTTACCCGATATAAATTCTGACTCAATATTTGATGTAAATAACCGAGCTACCACTAGAAATACTGGTTTCGAAATATTAAACAAAATATCTAACACCACCATAGGACACAATTTATTTAAAAAAAAAAATAATAGGTTGTTTTCTGTCATTTTTGAATTGGGCACACTCGCGGAATGGAGTGCTCGCCTGCACTTTGATACGACTACTGCATTGACCCCGCAAATGTGCTGTTCAGCGCATACTTTTTAGTTTCCCAATCTGGAAGCTCTTTGCGCCCGTTGTCTGCCTAAGGTGCCGGGACAAATGGAGTCACTAATGCTCGTTCTTTGCATTCGGGACGGGCTCTTACACAGACTGAGGACTAGGAGAATTTTAGAGGAGGCTAAGCCTCGTCCATTTAATTTGGGTCGCATATTCCTGCACCGGGAGGAGGCGCACCTCCCCGTGACGCCTGAGCGTACTTCCTTCTTGTCTTTTTTTTTTCCTTTTCTTTTTGCGCACGTTTCATTTTGATCTGTCTTGGCAGTAAGCTCCGAAAGAATTACGGTGACTTATGCCCAAGTAGCCGATAATAATAAAAAAAATAATAATAAATACTACCCTTTGTCTCTTTTAATCAGACTGGGTTCGTGCACACATACTCCTGGGGGGAGGCTGGGCTCTTCCATTTTATTTGACTCACTTTGGTGTTGGTCAGGGGGTTCTGCACTTAGGGGTGAGGTGGGCGTCCAAATGCTGGAATGTGTTCCTTTTATCTTTGTTTTCTTCTTCATTTTTCTAACCTTATGCTCAAGGAGGCAGTTGCCAGATTAGTGTTAAAAAATATTTGTTTTGGGTGGGTTTGGCGGGGGGGCTCCCTCGCTGCCACCTTTCTTGCTTTGCATTTTTATTTTTGTCTAATGTGTATTATTATTATTTTTAATTTAGCTTAACAATAGGCTACAATTAATTACGGCAACTTATGCCCTTGTAGCAGTCGTCTGATGGGCGCCATTACAAACAGTAGTTTAGGATGGGGATTGGAGTAGGGCCCCGTGCAGTTTGTTCTGAGGTCTCTGCCGGTAAATTGTGTGTAAAAATTTAGTATGGGTTTTACCACTGATCTGCTGCATCCTTTGTTCATAATATTTTTCCTTTTTCTTTTGCTAGCTTCTTCAGATTCATTGCTTGGGCCACCATAATGAGAAGACCAGGCCCTTAGAGGATACCCCTCATTTCTCCGATCCAGAATTGCCCCCCACATCTACCAGGACCTGCCCTGCATGCAGAAAGGTAAATCGTTGATTTGGGCTAGTTTTAACTTATTTTGTTTCACTTGGCATTGTGTTTTAATGCTGCCTTTGTTTTTGGTGTCAGTTGGAAGGCTATATGTGCTTTCCCTTGTTCTCCACAAGTAGAGTACCCTCCCCTCTTCCCAACTACATTAATCTCCCTCACTCACCCACTTTAATCATTAGGGATTGGTTTCCCCCCACGCAGCCATGTTGCCACTTACTACTCAACGTCTAAAACCAATTTTAGAGTTTAGGAAATTCCTTCTGTACTTTGGATTTGCAAAAGTTCTATGTTTCTCTTAACTACGGTTCATTTTCGCTCCCCTTCCTATCCAATTTCTTCTTTTCCTTATTCATTCTGTATTGAATAAACTTGACTACCTGAGTCGTGTCTTTTGTTTTGAAATAGGTCATAATTATTTCCTGGTAGCATCATTTCATCACTGTTACATATGGGGAATAAAAAGATAAAATAGGTCACCTTAAGTCGGATCAGGGAACTGTCAGAGTGAGAAGGGGATGATTGTGTGGGATGGGCATTGTGAGAGTGATTGAAAGGATGGGTATCTCTTTTGGCGCTCAGATTCGCACCAACACCAGTTTATTTGAGGAAGCTATGAAGAAGTCGGACCAGGGCTGGTAACTACCTGACCCCATCAAGGTCATTCACCCCATTCTTGGGATTATTATTTATAAGGGTGGGTTTGGTAACCCAGCTTCTCCGCCTATTTTGTGCATTGGTGGGGTGTATTTAGTTGTTTATGACCCAGAGCTCACACCAGGATAGGGATACCCAGGGAAGACTGGAAATTATTTCCTAAATTTTGACAGAGCTTCGAGACTACTGAAGAATTGATTGAACACACAAAAGAACATTCAGTTCCCACTCGACTTGGGGAAGATTTGCGGGAGTCCTTCAAGTGTAAACTCTGTTATAAGGTAAATAAGCCGTACCCTACGCAATATTTAAAAGTGTAGAGGGCCTCAGCGCCCCGTGTGTTTGTATTCATTCCGTAAATAAAAAATATTGATTTGAATTTGTTGAGATGGATCTGTTGTAAAAATTACAACCGTTTTCTTTGTCTACAGTCGTTCTCTAGCAAGGATAGATTGGTAGGTCATTCTGAGTTGCACAAGAATGACTCCGAGAAGCCTTATCTTTGCTTCCATTGCTTACGCAAGTTCTGCAACAAGTCTGCGCTCAGCTCGCATGTGAAACTTCACTCAGAAAGTAGGTTGCTGCTTATCAAAGCTCCCTTTTTAGAATTTGGCAAGAGGAATATTTGGGGCTCAGAGTCTCAATTAGGGAGGGAGTTAACGTAGATTCGACTCCTAATAGATCGCTCCTGTTTCGCCTCTTCTTTTTCCTTCTAATAAGTCGGTAATCCTCTGGGTCTGTGAACCCCCGAATGCCGACTTTCGTAGTCATTTGTTTTGGTTTTTGGAAAGAAAACTGAAATTGGCTTTGATCCACGGTGGTATAAGTTCTTGGACAAAGAAGGGGTAGTTATGGGTAAATAGAGTTAAATGCGGGGGTGGGAATTTTTTTAAATTTTATTTAAGATGGAAAATTAAACTTAAACAAGTTGACTCTTTATAGCAGGGGAGGGAAAACCCTCCCGCGAGCCCAATCCTCCCCGAAGGATATATTTGTATGAGCAAATTTTCAATACTGAAATTTGAATAATATTTGTATGTCAAATTTCCGTGTTGGCAGTCAATAAAAATGTCGCCTATTAATTTTTGTTTCAATATTAATGCACGAGTCTATTGCACCCTAAAATAAATTTAAACAACATATATAAAGATAAAAAGAGTAATTTTATTTATCGCCCGCCAACTTCTTTCATTATATAAATTTTTCGAGCCGTGGGGCTCAAAAAAAGTTTCTCCACCCCTGCTTTAGAGAATGAACAGGGAGAAAATACAGTGAAAATTCAAATGAAACGTAAAGAACTGCAATTACAAACAGTTAACCTTGTTTGTTACATTCAGGAAATTGCATTATTTAAAGTTTCTAGGAACAAATATGACAAATGCAGCTCCTTAAAATTGTTACTCTTGGGGCCCCCTACCATTTGGTGATGTACAGAACCAAAAAAAGAAACATAATTAGTTGCAAAAGAAGAAGAACGGCGATTTCTTCATTTCAGAGGATGGCTCAGGAACCAAAGTGTACGATTGCCCCATTTGTCAAGGGAAGTTCTATACAGTGTCATCCTTGAAGGTTCACCTGCCTACCCATTGTGTCAATGGTGAATATACCTGCCCGACATGTTCAAAGGTAATTAATGTTATAGGCGAATTTGGCTGAGACGAATCTCATCCTCACCAAGTGAGTGCTCCAACGTATCAACATTTATTTAGGTTGATACGAGAGAATGATCTCTACACTTGTTCTCTGACTCGCCTTCCTGTCTTTTGCCCCCGTTTGGTCGATCATACATACCCTTCTCTTAGTCCGATATTTGGTGCCCTGTCGAATGGTTCTGCCTTGTCTGCTTTGTTCTCACACATGTGTTAACTTTGATTGCCCAGCCACCATTGCCACGTGGGTATATTGGGAATAGAACATTGTAAAGTTTGAAACTCTCGCTTGTTATACATTGATGACACGCTATTTTTGTTAAAAGAAAGAGCCAGGTCAAATTGGCAGAGCATAGGCCGCTCGACTCTATGATTGAAAGCAGGAGTCGTGTCATCGAACCTATTCGGCTTCTGAGTGTACCCGGAGGGGGAGGGGCGTGGACGTTTTCTAAGAAGATGTAGGCGACGGGGATTTTAATGGTTCCTTGAGATGGGTCGAACCCGGTTGCGGGGAACGCCGAGTGACGTAAATGGAGCGCGCATCATCCTTGTCCATTTGTATTGAAAGTAGCTGTCACACGAAGTAGGGTTGGCGCACATCTACGCATCTACCGGTATGGTTGGCTTTCTAGGCCAGCGGCCCCTATCAGGGTTTGGTTGTCTAAACAACACACCGAAATATGGTATAAGTAATCCCACCCCCTTTGCGCACTAGCTGTATGTGCCTATTAGGTAGTAAATTTGGCCTCATAAGGATGTTAAAAAAAGTGTTTTATTTTTATCCCACACCGCCACTTACTCAATAGAAATTTCCATCTTACCACAAAATTCGGCGTCACATCCGTTCGTACCACTCGGCTGTTCATCCATGCCACGAGTGCGGGAAGCTCCTGCCATCCATGGAGAAACTAAAGGTCCACCTCGTCAGGTAGGTCTCTTCCAATTTTTTTGAAGGTTGTTTATTGTGTGAAAGGTATATAGTGATGAAGGATTGGTTAAGAGTTGTTTATGGTGTGAACGAGGTTGACAGTGTTCTGAGGTGTTAAGAAGAATGGATGGAAATATAGTAGTAAGTTAAGCCCTTTCTCATTCATGGACCGGGTCCCTCGACAGAGATTGGATCAGAATGACAATTGCTGGCAAGCCCCGATACACCAGGAGGTGGTACTCGTTTGGTGAAGGTGTCGAGTAGTATTGTAGTTTTGACACAAACCAGTAAATAAAGAACCCTTCATGTCCCATGGGGCGCTCTAGTTTTATGTCAGAGTTTGTGTGTATATTTAAATACCCCTTCAGCCTCGCCCACGTAAGCCTGTACCCTTTGGAAGGGCAACACATTCTGTCCCCAGTGCTGCACCTTACTCTTAAACTAGATGGAAACAACCAGGACCTTTTTCCTTCTAGACATCTTCCTTTTACCCTGCTTTTGCCACTTGTTTGCTCTAAGCTTGACTAGGGCTGCGAGTTTTAGGAAACAGCCGAGCGGCTATTGAGGAAGGTGGACTCTGCCACACCGTTCTTCGCCTGGTGACCAGTTTCTTCGTACGTTTCCTAATGAGAGCCTACTTGTCGAAGCTGAGGAGATGCATTGTGCGCTTGTAAGCGCGAGTCCGGTGCCTCTGTCGGTTGCCAACGGCTCTCGATGCATCCGCAGCCGATCTCGACGGTGCCTATGCCACCGAGAGATGCCAGTCATACCCTATGTCCTTTGGCTTTAGGGCTAGAAAAGTCCTTCGAGAGCTCGGTGTAGCTCTTGGGCCGGTGGTGCCCCACTGGTTGTGCTCAGGATGCCACCCTGGAGGGTACCGCCTTTGATTATTTGTCCCCACGCTTCTAATCCAAAAGCTTCCACAACGACGGGAGCATTACGTTCGGCCTTTTGGAGGACACCTCGTGTCACGTCGAATTTTACTTTCCTGGCCGCCATGCTGAGGGGACTCATCGCCCCGTCCCGCCCTAGCTACGCTTTTGTTGGCTCCCTTCTTCTCCTGCCCATGGACCTCCCCGATCACGAACCGGCGCTCACCTGAACCACGGAACTGAACACTACTACGACAAGATATTAGGCGTGGTGACCCTAACAGCTCAGAAGCCGGTCACCAAGCTGGAACCGTCGTACCGACTTGCCTACCACGCCACCTGTAGGATTAGGTCCGGATTTTCCCAAGGGGTGGCGGAGAAGGCATATGCCACCAGGGTTGGCAAATCAAAAAGCCCAGTTTTTTGGGGGGGGGGGGGATTTTCAAATGAAATTTGAAAAAACCTGGGTTTGGGTTGGGGTTTTTTTTTTTCAAAATTACACTTTTTTTCAAGAAATGAATGATACTTATCATTATTTTATTCAAAATTCATATTTGTTTATAATTTCAATAAATATGTATCAAATTAAGATTATTTCTCTATACTGAATCATAATTCATCTCTCCTACAGGTTGTGACTATCATGGGTACCCCAAATTCTCGATCAGTGATCTGTTCTTACTATAATATAATTATTAAACTAGGTAATTATTAATATTATATAAAGATAGAGATAGCTATGCTTGTAGCATTTGTTTTTTGAAAAAACCCAGAATAAAACCTGCATTTATTGGGCTTTTTCAACATTTTTGTTTTTTTTACCACCCCGCCCAGTGAAAGTGGCCGGGGCTAATCAAAGGCGCCCCAATAGTGCCATTCGCATGTTGGGGTCAATGTTGGCTGTCACAGGCTTCGTGGTGAAATCTTGTTCAATGGCCATGGAGAACACCAAAAAACCTCTCATCCCTTTAACTCCTCTTTACCATCGACGGAGCCACTCTTGGGTAACTGCAAAGCAGAAAAGGAGGTCCCTACCCACGCTGTGCTTTCTCAGGGGCCACTTCTAGCGGAGAGGAAGCTTACTCCGTGCCCCCTAACATCCGACAGTTTTGTATTCTCAGGTTACAGGGATCCAGTGTACCTGCCTCCTTCCCTTACCCGGTGGATGCCGGTTCTTTGACCCTAGACGAGACAAAAGTGGATCTGTGATGTTTTGAGACGAGGGGGGGGGGGCATGGACCCCTCCCCTTCCTGAGGTGACCCAGCCCCAGATGGTAGGATCTTCCATGGGGTCGAACCCGAGCATATTGCCAAGCACATAACTTTAGTCCGCCCCTGTGCAAGCTTCTCCTCAGTTCTCTCGAGCTCTCGAGGAGGAGGTCCCAAGGAGAGGTGGGACCTCCTCCTCCGGCTGGTGCCCCTTTCACAGCCAAGACCTCCATTTCAGAAAATGTTCTTGCTTACGCCGGTCCATCTGGCCTAAGGGCTCCTTCCAGCGGTGGAGAGAAGTGGGTTCATTCCCCAACCTCCTCCAAGATAAACACGGGCCCGATACTCCCCCGGGTCGGGAGGCTCAGACCAAGAGCTAAGTTGCAAGTGCGCCGAGCGAAGCCTCGATTACGTCGGGGCCCTTCTTTCAGAGACTTCCTGGCGTTTTCGAGCCTGCTGGCTTCAAGCGCTTTCCGCTTATTCGCTCCACTCATGACAGCATATTGGTCAAGGGCAACATGATCCATCAGAGGAGAGCACTAGCTAGCGTGATTGGTAGAGAGCAGATGGTGACCCGTTTCTCGGCCTGGAGCCTTTTGGCGAATGCTTCAAATCCTCCTCGATGGATGTTTTTTTTTCTCTTACTCATATTGACGGTCTGCCACTGCTAATGTCATCTTCACCCTCAGTTCTTTTATCCGCAAAGAGATTTATCCATTGAAAAATAGTAGGGTTTCAGGGGGACACTCTCCATAAACTTTTATGAATGCATCAATGCTCTCTCCAAGCTTGACTAATGGTATCACTGCGTGGTCCTAATTTAAAGTGCTGCCCCAATGTCATTCAAAATAAAG
This sequence comes from Ceratothoa steindachneri, assembly GCA_963969495.1. NCBI lineage: Eukaryota > Metazoa > Arthropoda > Malacostraca > Isopoda > Cymothoidae > Ceratothoa > Ceratothoa steindachneri. Next base: position 182,983,500 of record OZ018318.1, on the reverse strand, counting down.
AAGTTTAAATCGATATAATTAGAATTTTCAGGGAGTATCCAATTTTCTTGTAATATTCTTTTTTCTACGAACTTTTAGGGCAAGCATGTGCAATCTCCCTGTTTTAAAGACTTGCTTTTTTAGTTTTTATTAGTTGTACAGATTCTTTAAACACAATACTGTGCATAAAAGATTGGTAGGGATTTTACCGCCTATCTCCACTCATTTCAGATGCCTTTTATTTCTCAATGGGACCTACTTTTTAACGTTGAATCCGAACCACGGGTATCTCCAGCGTATTGTTGGTTGCTGCCACGAAGGCGATCCGAATGGCAGCAACTTACCATACCCTATTTGGCTTAACTTCGCCGTACCCTAGTCAATACTTAGTCTTGAACTTCTATAAAACGTGTACAAATCGCCCCCCGTCACTCTCAATAAAATTGAGACAAGTCGTAACAAAGTGGGGCTACCTGAAGGTGGCTCTAATTTATAAACTAGTGAGGAACTAATCCTCCTTAATGAATGATAGCCACTCATGTGTTGGGTAAAGGAGATGGGGAGAATATGATTGATCTGTACATAGTAAGAATATACTGTCGGATGTATGTGATGCGAAACTTGTAAGAGGTATATGTATGGTATTTACTATCTGCTCACATGATTGTGCTATGTAAAGTTAAACTTGTTGCTGTATGGATGAGAAGACATGAAGAAGGTGGAAAGGAAGGGAGCACCAGAGACAAAAAAATGAAGATAAGATGGAGTCAATGCTGGGTTCATCTATCTGGATGTAGAAAAGCATTATGATGTGTTAAGAATGTATCGATTTAGTGGTAAATTGTTCGATAGTACGAGTGTTTATCTTGGAAGTAAAGGGTGTGTTAGGGTGCAAGTGGTTTGGCATATATGTGGATGTAAGACAATGTTATAATTTCGCCATAGATATTTAATATGAGAAGTACGTTTGAGATTGATGAGAGATGCGCTCTATGTTGTTATATGCTGATGACCTGGTGTGGATGGCTGAGAGAGCGAGGGAATTGGAAATATTCCTTCTAACCTTTTGATTAGGTGTGTGTTAGGAAGGTCTAAAAGTCAATGCAGGAAAAAGTAAGGTATAAAATGGTAGGTTGTGATATACCAGTGTGGGGTCAACCTTGTACAAGTGTGAAGTTTCAATTATCTATGATGCATTCATTTTAAATGATTGTGGTACTACAAATAAAACGACCACAAGGCCTTAAATAGTAGGCAAGTCTGGAGCGATGCGTTAGTGTGTATTGTCACAGAAAGCTGCATGACAGTATGTTAGTGTATTGAAGGAAAGATCTCGAGAGTGAGAGGACCGCAAGTGGATAACTTTAAAGGGACACTTGGTATGAGGAAGACTTGCTCAGAGATGTTTATGGAGCGACTCAAAGTGGTGTGTGGAGAGAGTGGAATGGTGGGGAAGTGTTGAATGACCGCCTAAAAGGTGGGTTGATTATGTGGATGTCTGTTTGAGAGAGAAAGGACTGACCAAGAGGAAGTGGATGAGAGGTGTGCATGATGTGGGTTTGCCAAGGGTTGTGCTTTCGAGCCCTCTGCTTAGGGATGGAACCTGAACGGACGAGATATCACAGCCATTGCAATGAACGACCAATTTGGCATGAAAAAATGAAGTGGTCTTGTGCCTAATATGGAATGAAAGAGGGGGGGGGGTCTCTTTACTAACATTGAAGCGCGCCAAACCCGCTTTGACTTCTCTTGATATTTGTTTTATTTTTTTTTCCGCGGTCTTACCTTTGTTGGTGGCAGTCATATGAGATTAAAGGGGATTTTTTTTTATTATTTTCCCTTCTTGATCCTATCTCATAGAAATCTAGCTGAGTGGAAACACCGCTTCCAATAACAGCGAAGTCGCGAGCTACATCAGAATTGGTTAGTTGTCGGGTCAACTTCACGGCAGCTGCTGTAGACGCTCGTGGTTCGGATCCTCCCCCGTAAACTGTTGCTCCCCACTGATAAATAAAAGGCATCTTGTAAGGTTAAGGGTTGAGAAGCAGTACTAATTAACGGTGGTGTGTTCTTTCGCCAACAGTCACTCGGATCGACGCGATTTCGCCTGCCCTGTGTGTCAGAAATGCTTCAAGAGGAAAGACAAGATGAAAGAGCACCTTAAGCGGATTCACACGCTCAAGCGAGAACCAAACAATAACAATAATTTCACCAAGAAGAAGAACAACCCAAAATTCGTTCCCAAAGTTAGTTAATTCTCAATCCGCAACTAGTTTCTCTTTGTGTATGTTTGTGTTTATCCTCTTATTTTACTTGGTGCCGGCTTCTGTCCCTTTTGCATACAAGGACAAATTGGTTCAGACACAACTTAGTTAATTTTGATATTGGGCCAAAATTTCAAAATAATCTGAACAAATTATTATGCACATAGCCATGAATCACAAAACCACTTGTCTTTCCTTCCCTCGTCTTCACAACATATTTACTCTCTTCCGTACCAGAACTCGCCGAAGGGGTATTTATATCCCACGCCCAATTATGAATACCCGCCGTTGTGTCAGCAACTTTATCGATGAGTGAATTAGGTTAAACCGCCGGGTATAGAACCCGTTTGCTTATATAATAAAACTCCCATGAAATCAAGACTTTGGACTAGGACATCGAATGGGTCGCCCCCGAACTCCCCCCACCCCCTTCCCTCCCCAATGTATTGATTGATGCATGCGAACACCCATGTTTGGGGACTTTGCGGTCCATGTTAATGGTTCGATGTGTGTCAGGTGGACCCGTCGGACTATAAGCAGTTCATGTACAAATGCGACTTGTGCCTGGTGGGGTTCAAGCGGCGAGGGATGCTAGTGAACCACCTCTCGAAGCGCCACCCTAACATCCCTTTGTCCAGCATCCCTGAGTTGAACCAGCCCATCCTCCGGACCTCGCACTCCTATTTCTGCCAGTACTGCGAGAAGGTGAGTCTCGTACCTCTTCCCTCCTTCCCCTGGCATTTTCACGGTGTGTTCCCCTTCACCCCCAGTACAAACTCCCTTTCTCCCCTCAGGCATACGTGAGCACAACGAAACGGAAGTTGCATATCCTCAAGAACCACCCAGGGGCAGAGCTACCCCCAACCCGAGCTCCCATGGGGTCCGGGGGTGAGGGGAGCTCATCTTCGAGGACGACCCGAACGTATGCGGCCTCCTGTCTCTTGTGTCCTCGCCAGTACTCGACGAATGCGAAGCTGCTACAACACCAACGCCGGCACCACCACGGCACGGTGGGGATCAAGGAAGGGCCCACGGGCGCCCCCGAGGACGCGAAGATGACCTCGGAGGAGGATATCGTATCACAAGCACTTGGTAGGGCGGCGTCCTCTCCTGGTGAAGGCGCGAAGGCTCAATCCCACGTGGTGCGGGTGGAGCCACAGGGGGCCACTGCACAAACGTTGGTCGAATTGAGGGTGCAACAGCCCACTGAATGTGGCCGTGAGCGGGGTCCCCTCGCAAAGGGGGAGGCAGTGCTGGTGTCCCCTTCGCTGCTGCTACCCCAAGACGGGGGCGCCGCGTACGCCCTCCTGACCCCCGACGGTGGCGGGGACACGTTCACCTTCACGTCCCTTCGTCCGGGCCAGATACTGCCTCCCTCCATGGCTGCCTTCTCGGTCCTCTCCGCCTCTGAGGGGTCCCCGGTCAGCGGACCGCAGCAGGAGGGGGTTGAGGTTGGAGGCCTTTCCGCCCCGTCGGCATCGACTTCCGCCTCGTCGTCCCGCCTCCTTCCTCTCGAGGCCGCTGTTTCGCATTCGCAGTTGGCACTGGAGGTGAGTGGATCCAAGGGGGACCCCTGCATGGTGGCGCAGGTTGCGGGCTCAGATGCGTCCTCTCCAGTCCTTCTCTGGCAACCCTCCTTGTCCTTCGCGCCCTCCTCCTAACGACGTTGTAATAAGAGTCATATCCCGATTGATCAGTTACCATTAATTAGCCTTCTCACCCTAAGCTATTCATGTCTTTCACTATTGTAGCCAAGGATTTTTGATTATATCAATCCATATAATCAGTCAGTGTCGTTAAATTTATATACATATTGAGATGGTTTATATGTAAACTTTAATATTTATTCATATATGTATATTTATATAAAAAAGAAATTCCTAAAATTTATTTTTATAATAATTTAACCAACTCGATTATTAGAAAAATCATACATTATATATATATATATATATATATATATATATATATATATATATATATATATAGACTAATGATTTTATTGCTAATAATTTTTTTTTGCTCATTGTTGTTAAGGGCAATAAATCTTGAATTTTTGTGATGGTTTTCTCATTTAGTGGTAAGAGACGATGTAACGAGTTGGTCTTGGCCTCGGTATTAAGAGTGCCACTCTTTCCATGCTCATCTAAAAGAGCGGTTTTTTGGATCAACCATTAGTACCATGTAAGTTGTAGAAAGCTCGTTCATTTCTGTCAAAGAATCCAAGAACCAGGATATCGGTGAAGTGAGATAAGTTGTGCATCGATGGTAAACTTCCAAAGAAAATAATGATTATGAAAGATTTGGAGCATCCTAACCACTGAAGCCCAGTCGTCGCCATTGGTGGTTCCACTCCTTTCAGAAGATTGGGGTCCGACGTCCGTCAGTGATGACTTGTGTTTAATGTAGTGCTCAGTAGTAACTAGAGCCTCAGCCTGGCCCTGAACATTATGTGGGAAACTGGGAAGTCCAACCTTGGTTGGTCCAGTCTCGTCTCTTTCGTTTCTATTATTGCTCTTCTGTCTTCCTTAAAATTCTACCCCTGTCTTGATCTCGGCTACCCAGGCTCTTCTGTCTTCCTTAAAATTCTACCTCTGTCTTGATCTCGGCTACCCAGGCTCTTCTGTCTTCCTTAAAATTCTACCTCTGTCTTGATCTCGGCTACCCAGGCTCTTCTGTCTTACTTAAAATTCTACCCCCGTCTTGATCTCGGCTACCCAGGCTCTTCTGTCTTCCTTAAAATTCTACCTCTCTCTTGATCTCGGCTACCCACGCACTTCTGTCTTCCTTATAATTCTACCCCTGTCTTGATCTCGGCTACCCAGGCTCTTCTGTCTTCCTTAAAATTCTACCCCTGTCTTGATCTCGGCTACCCAGGCTCTTCTGTCTTCCTTAAAATTCTACCCCTGTCTTGATCTCGGCTACCCAGGCTCTTCTGTCTTCCTTAAAATTCTACCCCTGTCTTGATCTCGGCTACCCAGGCTCTTCTGTCTTCCTTAAAATTCTACCCCTGTCTTGATCTCGGCTACCCAGGCTCTTCTGTCTTCCTTAAAATTCTACCCCTGTCTTGATCTCGGCTACCCAGGCTCTTTTGTCTTCCTTAAAATTCTACCCCTGTCTTGATCTCGGCTACCCAGGCTCTTCTGTCTTCCTTAAAATTCTACCCCTGTCTTGATCTCGGCTACCCAGGCTCTTCTGTCTTCCTTAAAATTCTACCCCTGTCTTGATCTCGGCTACCCAGGCTCTTCTGTCTTCCTTAAAATTCTACCCCTGTCTTGATCTCGGCTACCCAGGCTCTTCTGTCTTCCTTAAAATTCTACCTCTGTCTTGATCTCGGCTACCCAGGCTCTTCTGTCTTCCTTAAAATTCTACCCCTGTCTTGATCTCGGCTACCCAGGCTCTTCTGTCTTCCTTAAAATTCTACCCCTGTTTTGATCTCGGCTACCCAGGCTCTTCTGTCTTCCTTAAAATTCTACCTCTGTCTTGATCTCGGCTACCCAGGCTCTTCTGTCTTCCTTAAAATTCTACCCCTGTCTTGATCTCGGCTACCCAGGCTCTTCTGTCTTCCTTAAAATTCTACCCCTGTCTTGATCTCGGCTACCCAGGCTCTTCTGTCTTCCTTAAAATTCTACCTCTGTCTTGATCTCGGCTACCCAGGCTCTTCTGTCTTCCTTAAAATTCTACCCCTGTCTTGATCTCGGCTACCCAGGCTCTTCTGTCTTCCTTAAAATTCTACCCCTGTCTTGATCTCGGCTACCCAGGCTCTTCTGTCTTCCTTAAAATTCTACCCCTGTCTTGATCTCGGCTACCCAGGCTCTTCTGTCTTCCTTAAAATTCTACCTCTGTCTTGATCTCGGCTACCCAGGCTCTTCTGTCTTCCTTAAAATTCTACCCCTGTCTTAATCTCGGCTACCCAGGCTCTTCTGTCTTCCTTAAAATTCTACCCCTGTCTTGATCTCGGCTACCCAGGCTCTTCTGTCTTCCTTAAAATTCTACCTCTGTCTTGATCTCGGCTACCCAGGCTCTTCTGTCTTCCTTAAAATTCTACCCCTGTCTTGATCTCGGCTACCCAGGCTCTTCTGTCTTCCTTAAAATTCTACCCCTGTCTTGATCTCGGCTACCCAGGCTCTTCTGTCTTCCTTAAAATTCTACCTCTGTCTTGATCTCGGCTACCCAGGCTCTTCTGTCTTCCTTAAAATTCTACCCCTGTCTTGATCTCGGCTACCCAGGCTCTTCTGTCTTCCTTAAAATTCTACCCCTGTCTTGATCTCGGCTACCCAGGCTCTTCTGTCTTCCTTAAAATTCTACCCCTGTCTTGATCTCGGCTACCCAGGCTCTTCTGTCTTCCTTAAAATTCTACCCCTGTCTTGATCTCGGCTACCCAGGCTCTTCTGTCTTCCTTAAAATTCTACCCCTGTCTTGATCTCGGCTACCCAGGCTCTTCTGTCTTCCTTAAAATTCTACCCCTGTCTTGATCTCGGCTACCCAGGCTCTTCTGTCTTCCTTAAAATTCTACCCCTGTCTTGATCTCGGCTACCCAGGCTCTTCTGTCTTCCTTAAAATTCTACCCCTGTCTTGATCTCGGCTACCCAGGCTCTTCTGTCTTCCTTAAAATTCTACCCCTGTCTTGATCTCGGCTACCCAGGCTCTTCTGTCTTCCTTAAAATTCTACCTCTGTCTTGATCTCGGCTACCCAGGCTCTTCTGTCTTCCTTAAAATTCTACCCGTGTCTTGATCTCGGCTACCCAGGCTCTTCTGTCTTCCTTAAAATTCTACCCCTGTCTTCATCTCGGCTACCCAGGCTCTTCTGTCTTCCTTAAAATTCTACCTCTGTCTTGATCTCGGCTACCCAGGCTCTTCTGTCTTCCTTAAAATTCTACCCCTGTCTTGATCTCGGCTACCCAGGCTCTTCTGTCTTCCTTAAAATTCTACCCCTGTCTTGATCTCGGCTACCCAGGCTCTTCTGTCTTCCTTAAAATTCTACCTCTGTCTTGATCTCGGCTACCCAGGCTCTTCTGTCTTCCTTAAAATTCTACCCCTGTCTTGATCTCGGCTACCCAGGCTCTTCTGTCTTCCTTAAAATTCTACCCCTGTCTTGATCTCGGCTACCCAGGCTCTTCTGTCTTCCTTAAAATTCTACCTCTGTCTTGATCTCGGCTACCCAGGCTCTTCTGTCTTCCTTAAAATTCTACCCCTGTCTTGATCTCGGCTACCCAGGCTCTTCTGTCTTCCTTAAAATTCTACCCCTGTCTTGATCTCGGCTACCCAGGCTCTTCTGTCTTCCTTAAAATTCTACCCCTGTCTTGATCTCGGCTACCCAGGCTCTTCTGTCTTCCTTAAAATTCTACCTCTGTCTTGATCTCGGCTACCCAGGCTCTTCTGTCTTCCTTAAAATTCTACCCCTGTCTTGATCTCGGCTACCCAGGCTCTTCTGTCTTCTGCAATTTCTCCCCAGTTGTTGTTAATCCTGCACTTTAGGGTAGCCTTCAGATTGTCTTTGTACCTTTCCCTCTGTAAATTCTGAATAGAAAATTTGCTTGCGTGTGTTTTGTGTTGCTGTTTTTTTTGGTTGTGTCTGTGCGTTTTTTTATCTCCCCCCACCCCAAGAGCCCATCTGGCGACTGCCTACCTAGGCAAAAGTCGCCGTACTCACACTGGCCACTAGCTTGGGCAGTCTTGTGTCCTCCATCTGACAATGTGTCTTGTCCATCTCAGCTGGTTCTGAACATTGAGTGCTTCTATGCAGGAGATCCAGTGATTTTTGCTGCTGCTGTCTGTCGTAGGGGGTCCAGGTCTCTGAGACATAGAGCAGATTAGGATGGTTTGTAGACAAGGATCTTAGTATTCAGAATATTGAAAGATTCTCCCCCTCAACTTGCCGAAAGCAACAGATGCCTGTTGGATTGTGTGGTTTTTCTCTGCATCAAAATTGCTTTGATGAGATAAAACTCCATAGATAAGTTATCTGATTGCTGGTGGATTTCTAGCTCTATTTTTGGGTGCTGGCTGGTACACCACCCGAATCTTCTTTGCATTGATCTCGAGGCCCAATTTGGAGTAGGCATAGCAGAATTCATTAAGGATAGTTTGCAGATCCATCTCTGTGCAGCATCACCATTATCGTCTGCATACTGGAACTCACACACAGCTGTTCTATGTACTTTGCTTTTTGCCTTCAGCCTTACCAGATTGAACAGTTTCCCATCCATCCTGTAGGTCATTTCAATTTTTCTAGGATGGGCAATGAGAATTACAATTGCTATGAAGATAGAATACTGTGTGGGAGCCTTGAAGCACCCTTGTTTTACTCCACTCTTCACTTCAAACGGATCTGAATCCCCATCATTGACCAAGACTGTATGTAGCCTGCATTTGGTCATGCATCAATCTGATCATTCTTCCAAATTTTGGTGGGCAGCCATACTTGGCAAGGATATCCCAGAGCAGCTCCCTTAATACTGTGTCGAAGGCCTTAGTCAGGTCTATGAAGGCCAAGTACAGGGGTTTGTTCTGCTCCCTGTTTTTCTCATGCAGCTGCCTCATAGTGAAAATTATGTCCGTAGTTGCTGTGTTGGGCTTGAAGCCACACTGAATCTGGTAGGATTTTTTAGGGAGTGGTTTAAGGCGTTCATTTAGGAAGCCCCACACAGCTTTTCATAAGGCTCGCATAAAATATCGCAGTTTTCATCTCTGGCCGATTTATACTATTGCTAAGTAAAAACTTAATCTACACATTGCCATCCCCATTTCGTCATCTACCTCTTCTCCATAGTGATAGCGGACGTGCACCCAGCTATTTGTGCGTTTCGCAGACTACGCATCATCAGAGTATCGGCAGCTCGCGCCCGGGATCGAACCCCCTTTATATAGGCATGTAAATTCAACGTGACATCCCCTGGTGAGCGCGTTCATTTTTAGATTGCGTTTTTTTTTTTGTTGTTTTTTTTTGCAAACCTCGCTTTGTGGGTACGAAGATGATCCATACCGTCTTCCGGCGCGTGTCGCAAAAAGCGACTGAGCACGCATAGGGCAGCGAAGGTCTTCTTCATACGAATTCAATGGGGCTGAAGCAGCGCCTCACCCCCACACTCGATGTTTTGGGGGAGTGGTTGATTATCCGATGTGTCCCAAATTTGAACCCACCGATATCCAAAAATGGGGAGATAGGGCAAGAACCCGAAATTATTTCAGGAAAAAGATTATTTACATAGAACCAGGTGGCTTTGGCCAGGATTAAACGTACGCGCTCTTGGGATTGGAGGAAGAAGGGGAATGGAGCACAGGGGCCACCGAGTCGGGTACGGCAACGTAACACGTCGGAGGGAGATCGCAGAACAGTCTAGTGTGACCTTAACCGAGACGGGCAAACGCACCTTGGATATACGAAAGTTGAGCTTTCGAGGAATGTTGGGACAAAGTCGTCAGACAGCAGGTCGCTGTGTATTTAAGGATCTTGGTGGGGGGATCCTGAGTCTGGTCGAGCTGCTTCGTTGCTGTGGTCCTCAACGAGGGAGGGAACTAGTTAGAGCGAAAGCAGTAGAGTACTAGGATAGTGCCTAAAAAAAAAATTATAAAATCGTTTTTAGTCTAGGCGTCGCTTTTCTTTTTTTTCAAAAGGCGTAAAGTTCAATTGTACCCATTTAGAGCCATGAAATGACCATGGGACATATGGTTATTCACCCTGGAGAGGTCAAATCTGCCATCGGTTTTGGCGCTATATATTGGTAGAAGCCTTATTTTGCCATTCATAGGCACTTGTAAGTGATTTGAACCATGCGAAACCAACAATGCAATAACCATTTATCATCTTATCACAAAACTCCGCCCTTCATTGAAGGGACTTTTCCTCTTATTACCAAAGAGAACAATGACGAAAGGAATTGGTTAATTGCAAACAATAAAAAAGCGCACAAAATTAATATGAAGGACAAATTTCTGTAGTTTGAGTAGAAGAATTAAAAATGCAAAATGAATTCAAATGACATTAATGGCGGTAGAAGTAGAAGAAGTAAATACAGTATCAAATGGTACCTGATTCGGAGATGGCTGAGCTGACAATGAAATTTAAAAATTTGTAACTAGGAAAGCTTTGATTAAGAGTTGGTTGTTTTTTTTTTAATTTTATGTAATTGTTTGGTAGAAAGAATATAGTGTTAGCTAGTATGTGGTTTTACAGGTAATTAATTACTGACAACTAGTTAAAATTAAATATACACCTGCTTCATTTGGCTGATCCACGGGCTTGGTCGAAGGGAAAGATTTAAGGATAGAAAAATGGCATTTAAATGTGGTTAGGCCTGGAGAAATAACTTTGTTCACTCCTTTGAGGAAGGGAGAAAAGGGGAGGGATAGACACTTCGTATTACTAAATTTTATTTTATCCTTGGGGCGGTAATGAGTAGATTTTGCTTTAGATAAACTTTCATCGATCACGTGGAGGGGATGATTTAATTCAATGAAACTGCAGGTTATATATGTAATCTCGTCTTCTAGGAAGCAAGGGTCACATATCCTAAGTGCTCTCAAAAACACGATGCAACGGCTCGCTTAATGTTAATATCATGATGAGAAAAGAAATGGATATACGAGTTAGAATGGGTTGGTTTTCGGTACACAGTGAAGTTAATTTTGTCAATGACTAACAATTTTCACATCAAGAATGGATATACAATTATTTTTTTCCCACTCTACTTTAAAATAGATAGTGGGATGGAGGTCGTTAAGATTTTTAAGGAAATTGTCAAATAAGCTTAAACTATTTATAGGCCAAATCGATATGACATCATCTACATACCATACAAAATTATGATGGAATCACAGAAGGAAGTAATGATACTTCGAAATGTTCCATAAAAGGTTATATAATATGGGCGATTAAGAATTACCCATGCTAAGACCATATTTTTGACGGAAAAAAACCATATCGCTGATAAATACATTGTTAGTAACACAAGTTTAACTGGGACATTAGTGAAGAGGCTAAGAAAGAAAATTTGAGATTCGAACCAGGATGCTCAAGGGCTCATCGCTATTATGAGAACGACGCTAATCGACTGAGCCACCATCTGTAAGATTAAAACAGTTGATTCAGGAAGCCTTTTCAATAACGAAGTAGGTTTTTTATTTGTTTATCTAGTGAAAGATGTGTTTTCTAGTAGGAAGACACTGACTTCTATCACGTGTCAGGTGATTCCAGTTTACAAAATGAGCCCGTGCCCCACTCCTACTCGTCTTGTCTTTCATTGGATAAAAAAAATAATAATATCTACACTTCATTATTCAAAAGGCTTCTTGAATCAACCGTGGTGTTAATGTCGAGGATGGTGGTTCAGTCGATGAGCGCTTGAGGACACAGGTTCGAATCCAACTCCTTTATTCATTTTTCATATAATAGTTAAAATTAGCTTTCACGATTTTCTCCTCCTCTATATCTCAAATTGTCAATGGTTACCTTCCTTAGTGTGTTGATACCAATTTTCATTTCTTTGGGACTATAAATGCATTTATTATATCACGTGTCAGGTAATTTCAGTTATATATATATATATATATATATATATATATATATATATATATATATACTAAAACTGATGTGTGATATAAAAGACCATTTATCAGGAGTTCTTTCTTACCTTTACTCCTTCATTTTCCGATCCATTAGGGTCCACCTCGACCACTCTTAAAATCTCATCTAAATAGTAGTGATGGATTTAGGTATTCATAATTCCTGCCCTCTGTCACACGATATATGATTTTCAATTATTTTATTTACACTTTCATGACTTTTTTATTTTTAATTTTATTTAGAGATACGATATAAAGTTTTCCTTACCCTGCGAATTCCATTCATCAGCCAGCTTCTAAAGCTCTTTTGGGAGAGTAATTTTCTCATTTAATTCCATTTCATTAATTTCCGTCTCTCTCTCTCTTCTTGCCCATTATAAACCCTCTACATTTCTTATTACCCGATTTAAGCCCTCTTCTTGCCTCCTTAAGCCATTACTTATGGAATCTTAACTTGGTATCGCCAGTTTTTTGCCTAACCAATCTCTTAAAAGTGTCACCTCTCCCCATGAACACGGCCTCTATTATTCACCGTTCCCTGTTAAATAGCATATTCCGCAGTTCTCCCTCGACTTTGCTTCGGGTATTTCTTATTACCTTGCCTTTTATCTATTTACCTTAACACGCTTATGTAATCTACTTTCAATACTTATTTTTAAGCATATGTACATATAATTCTATTCTCCATCTTCCCTTTGATTTCATTTTGTTTCTGCTTCCGAGTCCATATATGTATATTCTTGAGCTTCCCTTGTTGATTTCACATTCTCAACGGCCTGCTGGTAAACATGCCTCGCTTTCATTTATTGATTCAGCTTAATTTCGTTTCATTTTTTACTCGAATGTCTATCATATCATTTCCATCAGACTTATTTCATCATCTTTCAATGCAAAACTAAATTTTCTGTATATTTACTCTATATATTCATTTCTCGTTTTTGTCTCAAAATGAAATATTCTATATACAAATTATTAATAACAAGGTTGTATTTTTAAAGAGATATGCATACCGAATGGAATGTAAAAGGATTTTTTTATTTTTAACTTAGGGTTAAAATAACATCGCCGAGTCAAAAAGAACCCTACTCTTCTCAGCTACCACTTAACCAAATCCACTCAATATCTATTTTATTTTTAAAATTATCGACGCGAATCGAAGAAATCAACGAGTTTTACATTTCCAACCTTCAGTTAAATAATAATATTTCATATATTCATCTTAATATTGTTTGATTTTGATTTTATAGGTTTATTGTGCAATAGAGTACATTTACACATAATCATAATACAAATAATAATAAAATAAAAACAAAACAAACAAACAACAAAAAAAAACGACAAAAAAGACAAATACAGTAATAATATGATACAATAATATAAATACATGTATAAATGCACACATTACACAAAACGGGCAGCCCGTCAATGTTGGCGTGCAGTAAGACGTGGTGGAGCGTCCCACGCGTTTCTTGTCTGCTGCAAGTGGGTGGCGTCGGTCTTCATCACCTGTCGCCCGGCTGGGCGCGAGCGGCGATCAGCGCGGAGGGGGTGCTGTTCTCAGCACCTCCAGCAGCTCGTTTGTTGGGGTGTGGCGGACCACCTGGGCGGCTCTTGCCTCTCGCGCCCTCAGTAGGGCGCCTCTTACAGGGGGAGGGGCTGGCGCTCGCTCTGGCCTGAGGCGGGCGGTGGCTGGGCAGGAGAGGAGGTAGTGCACCAGTGGGCGCCGGGAGCGGCCGCCGCAGTGTTCGCACCTCCCTGCCACAAAGTCGGCGTGCAGCTCTTCCCGCGTGGAGTAGCCCAGCCTCACACGTTGTAGCAGCACGCCGTTCGCTCTGGGCTGCTGGAAGGATGGGTTCAGTGGGCGATAGGCTGCAGCATAACACGCCGCTTGCCTCTTGAATGCTTCCCATTCTTGGTGCTGCTGGTGGGCGTTGTGGGCGCCCCAGCCTGCTGGTGCAGGCTGGGGCGCACGGTCCAGGTGATGATGGGGCCGTGGGCGGCTCGCTTGGCAGCCTCGTCGGCAGCATCGTTGCCGCGCACGCCAACGTGGCTGGGAATCCAGTGGAGCCGGACACGCCTGCTCTGAGCTGCCAGGTCCTGCAGGGTGCACAGGATTGTGGTGGTGAGATGGATGTTGTCCCGGGTGTAGGCGTGGGCGTGCTGCAACGCCTGTAGTCCCGACCGAGAGTCAGTGTGTATCACCACAGTGGCCTCCCGGCGGAGCAGAGCGTGCTGGAGGGCGTGCAGGATTGCTACCAGCTCCGTCTGGAGGGTGGAGCAGTGGTCTGATGTCCTCCACGCTTGCGTCAAGCCGCTCGTGACGAAGGCGGCGCCGGACCTCCCGCTGTCGGGGTCGACGGAACCGTCGGTGAAGTACACTGCGCTGCCTGGCTCCGTGACCTCAGACATCGCCATGAGGGCGTGCTGGCGCAGCTCCTCGGTGAGGCAGTTCGCTTTGCTGTCGGGCAACTGTGTGGCGGTGAAGTGTGCGGCGGGGGGGTCCCATGGTGGTGGTGGAACGTAGGCGGGGTGGGGGGGTGTCGGGGTCGCACCACAGCCAGTTCCCTGCCCGGTTGAGGGAGTTGGTTGCTAGGCTGACGTTTACGAGCCACCTGTTGTTACGCAGGCACTCGATGCCCTGCGCCACGGCCATTCGGATTCTCCTCTGCGCAACACCATCAACGTCGCGCTGGAGCACTTAATATTGTTAAACAGGTTTCACTTTTAATTTTATTCCACACGTACATGATGTTAGGAATGTAGGGGTGCGAAGATGTATCAGAGATTGTAGGGTTTGAGTCAGTTAAGGCTCTCTCTCTCTCTCTCTCTCTCTCTCTCTCTCTCTCTCTCTCTCTAGTTTTGCAGGCTGGGTTTAAGTGATCATCAGCTTCCTTACGGGATGAAGGAAAAATATATATTTATATCTGGATTCTTTATTCCTGTATATTATAGCCGGAATAAGCTTTAAAAATGGTGAACAAGGAATATATTTTTTCTTATTAAAATAACAATAACTTTCTAATTCTTCTGACTCTTGGTATTCTTGCTGGCTGAGATTCCTTCTTTTTTAAGTTGGCTGGGTTAATTCTTGATCTTCGTATCCTTCCTTTCTTGATGCATCTTCCATTTAACTTGACGGGGATTTTTTCTTGATGGATTCTTGATGAGTTAGCCCTTGAAGTCCTTTTCCTTGAGTTCCGTTTTCTTCGAGACTTTTCTTCGTAAAAATTGTGGACTGAGTTTCGAACGCGGTATCTTTAGATCTAAATGCCAGCACTAGCCACCACGCTACGGCGGAGTCCGTGTTGAGTTGGTAATTTAATGGGCTATTTATATTATCAATTTGGAAGGAATTTTTCTCTGATACATCTTCGCACCCCTACACAGGAGAGCTACTACTCTCCTCGATTAAGAAATCCAAGACTAGTCTCTCCCCAATCGTCAAATCGCTCCGCGTTCTAGAAAGGGACCTGTGTCGGGATGCAAAGATGCATCAGAGAAAAATTCCTTCCAAATTGATAATATAAATAGCCCATTAAATTACCAACTCAACACGGACTCCGCCAGAGCGTGATGGCTAGATACCGCGTTCGAAACTCAGTCCACAATTTTTACGAAGAAAAATCACGAAGAAAACTGAACTCAAGGAAAACGACTTCAGGGGCTAACTCATCAAGAATCCATCAAATCATCAAGAAAAAATATCACGTCAAGTTAAATGGAAGATGCATCAAGAAAGGAAGGATACGAAGATCAAGACTCAGCCAACTTAAAGAAGAAGGAATCTCAGCCAACAAGAATACCAAGAGTCAGATAATTGGAAGACAATGTCTCAAGGGGCAACTTCAGTCAAAAAGAAATAAATAGATTCGAATATAGAAAATCTCAAGAAGATGAAGAATGATATTGATAAATAAGAAAAGTTATAAGAAGACGCCCCCCACCCCCATAGGAATACATTAAAAAAGAACTCATATAACAGGAAGATGCGCTTTTTAATATAGTAAAAAGATATCTATTCATATGACAGACTGTAGTTTTCAATATACAAAAATATGTAACTTTAGATTTGCTAAAATGTACTGTATTTTTACATATTCTCAAATGTACTTTTGCTTATGTTAAAATTAACTTTTGCATTTGCCGAGTTACTCTTTTCGATATAGTAATGTGTATTTATCCATATATTACAAGATTCTTTTCCACATATTAAAATAAACTTTCTGAAATTTTAAAAAAGATGGCTAGGCTAACAACTGTTCAATACAAATGCTTAGAATTCAGTTACTTACTAAATGAAAGATTCTTTAGGTTAAATATACATATAAAAAGGAATGCCATATTTGGGGAATTCTAAATCAGTTACATGGAAATTTGTGCCAATTATTTTAAAATTAACTATGAATTTACAGTCATTTAATTTCTAGATATAGAAATTAATAGTAATCTGTATAAGACCAACCTTTTATTGAGATTAATATTGTTAGAACATGATGGTCCATCAAAAGAATAGATGTATACGTAGGTGAGTCAAAAAGTTCTCAGACAAATGCCAGATTATTGAAATGTTCGATTTTGTACAAGTAAATACAGGGTCAAACACGACTTTCATGTTTTCTGAACAATTCCTACAAAATTCGTCATTCAATTTGTCGAGACTCTTTGTATTAGATGTGCTTCAAAAAGGTTACTTTTTTGAACCCATAAAATGGCAAATTTTGAGATAAGAGCGAACATTAAATTCCTGACTAAACTTGATTGGAAGCCTGTTAAGATTATTGACGCTCTACAACAGGTTTATGGTGACTCTTCGCCATGTAGAACGGTAGTTTACGACTGGATTAAGCGCTTCAAGGGGGGCAGAGAAGAAGTTGAAGATGATCCACGTGAAGGGAGACCCTCCACCTCCATTAACCCAGAAAATGTCGAGCTTGTGAGGAATCTAGTGGATAAAGATCGCCGTATTACTATTGATGAAGTTGCCAATGCATGTGAAATCTCTCATGGCTCAGCATTTGGAATTCTAACTGAAAATCTTGGCCTGAGCAAGCTTTCAGCACGTTGGGTCCCAAAAGCGTTGCGAGAAGACCAGCTGAATCATAGGGCCAACCTTTCTTTGGCTATTTTGACCAAGATTGAAGCAAACGAGGATAGTTTTTTTGAGCGCCTCGTAACGGGAGATGAAACTTGGGTGTATCAGTTTGATCCTGAAAGTAAAAATCAATCAAAAGAGTGGCACCCAAGGGGGGCAGCAGGGCCTATCAAGTTCAAGACAGAGAGGTCCGTTAAGAAGATAATGGCTACAGTTTTTTGGGATTCGGAGGGAATTATTTTAATAGACTTCTTAGAAGGACAAAAAACTGTTACATCCAGCTATTACGAAGGAGTTTTAAGGAAGCTGAAAACTTCAATAGCCAAAAAACGACGAGGAAAGCTCCACAAGCAAATCTTGTTCCACCATGACAATGCCCCTGCACATTCGTCCAAAGCTGTGAGATCTCAGCTACGGGAATTTCGATGGGAAACTCTTGCTCATCCCCCTTATAGCCCTGATTTAGCACCCTCTGACTTTTTTCTGTTTCCAAATTTAAAGGGACACCTAAAAGGAACCCGGTTTCAATCATTAGATGAAGCAAAAAAGCAGGTCATTACTTGGTGCCAGAGACAACCCCGTGAATTCTACAAAGATGGTCTTTACCGTTGGATTCATAGATTAAGAAAGTGTATAGATGTTAATGGAGCTTATGTAGAAAAATGATTACAGTATTATTACAAATAAAAATTTTATGCCATTTATCTGAGAACTTTTTGACTCCCCCTCGTATATGCAAATTATTAAAAGGAATTTTGGTGCCTGAGTTTGAGTTTAAAATCATTTGTAAAGACTTGATTTTGTTACAAAACATAAAATGAAAATACGATCATGTTACGAATAAGGAACACAATTTTACCGTGTCTATTCATCACTATGGATAATAACCTAACAACTTAACCTAACACCCCGAAAATCACCCATAACAATTAATCTGACTTAAACCTACCTTTTGAGGTAATGTAAAGGCTATTGTAGACTTTCCATGTCAATAATAGCGAATACAATTTTACTATGTTAAGAATAGGGCCTTTCAAAACTCACTTCTAAAGAATAGCGACCATTGCAGGTGTTAGATTCACTATTCTTGCCACGATCTGATATATGTACTAAAACAAACTATTTTAGTTTTAATAACAATAGTTTTAAACAAAAGGAAGGATTGCTATGCGTTCCTCCCTCTCTCATGTTGGCAAATATCTTGATGGAACTCTTTGAAAAATAATTTCTTCCGGATTGTATCGTTCCGAGTATTGACTGGTTCCGGTATGTCGACGACACCTTTGCCGTGGTAAATTCTTTTGTTGATATTGCTATTTATTTCACTCTTTAAATTTCTTTGTTTTTCCCATTTCCTGTTCCGTGGAAATATATAGAGAAGGAAAATTTTCCTTCCTTAACGTCTTAAGAACTAAAAGACTAGAATTAATCAGAAAAAAATACTTTCATAATATACAGAAAACCGGCGATGGGACGTTTCAGCGTCACTGTTTCAACACCTTGCCATTTCAGCGCCGCCTTTTCGGCGCCTTGTCGTTTCAGCGCCAAGACATTTCGGCGCACACTCGAGGGGTATCAATGCGGCCGCAAAAAGGAAATTATAAAGTTTAAATTATGAAGCAAAATTATTGCACGTAATTGTCTTTCTTATTTTCCTAATGTCCATTTGGAGATTGGGATTTACTCTCTTAAAAAGTACATATTAAGTCATAAATGAGTGTATAATTAAATTTTAAGTATTTTTTGCTGCGTTAGTTCGGTTAAACGAAATTTAATTAGTTCAATGTGGCTTGATACGAGGGGCGGTCAATAAGTTTTGCAATTCGGATATAAGGAAACGAGATATGAGGAAAAGTGTTTTATTATTTTTCAATATAACTCCCCTCGACTTCAATGCAATTGCGCCACTTGTCCCTGAGGCTTCGAAATCCCGACAACCAGAAATCTCCCGACTGCTCTTCAATCCACTCCTGGGCGGCGAGCTGGACATCTTCATCGTCCTCAAACCGGCGTCCACGCAGTGCAGCCTTGAGCTGGCGGAATAAAAAGTAGTCACTAGGGGCCAGATCTGGACTGTAGGGGGGGATAGTTTAGCTCCTCGAATCCGCACTCGCGTAGGGCAGCTTGTGCAACTCTTGCCTTGTGGACTTTGACGACGTTGAAGTCGATCATGGGGCGTGGTCATGGCCAGATTGTCGTGGATGATGTCCATAACACTTTCCTGTGATATTCCAAGTTCTCGCTCGATTTCTTCGACCTTCACCCGTCGATTTTCGAGGATCATCCTCTGCACACGGGCCACATAGTCCTCGTTGATCACGTCTGACGGGTGGTCATCTTCAAAGGACTCACGACCATGGCCGAACTCCCTATTCCAGCGATCAATGGTTGCATAGGAAGGGGCGGTGTCGGTGTACACTGCAACCATGCCTTCATGGATCTCTTTTGCATTCTTGCCTTCTTTGGTAAAAAATTTGATCACTGCGCGGTGCTCAACCTTCTCCATTGTTGAAAAAATTGTGACTGACGATCTGCGATCAGCTACTGCTTCTTAAATAGAAGAGGCAGGAGCGTGCGGCTGCAGGTCCTGACTTGTCATTACTTGTCGTAACACCCCCACAAACAGCCATCCCTCTCCTCTGTTTTGCCCTACCGATTCGCAAAACTTATTGACCGCCCCTCGTAAGCTTTTAGCTATGTCTAATGCGGGTGCCAAAATTAAAAGTTGGTCATCCCTGGCCTAGCCGTTTCAGTCCGAAGATGTTCCAGCGCTACATTATTGTAAAACATTAAAAAATTCTAAAAGGATGGAAGAATTTGTTTGCGAAAATTTTTCCTTATATTTCCGTATTATAGGCACCTTGAGACGAGAGCTTTTTAGCACGCATGTGCGAAAATATTCATGGCTTTATTGTTAATCTCTGGAGGGGGAGTAGTTCATTTATGATGGAACATGGACTATAGGATTCCTGAAATATGGTCTGGGGATCATCTAACAATAGAGTCAATCGGCCATCTAGCGATCTTTTTGAAAATTCTGACAAAAGAAATCAACCTCTCTTTCATGAGCATCCTTTAAGTTTAATAGATAATTTAGTATAGTTATTTTACCTGTCTGCCACTATTTGAAATATTACTTGTAAGCAAGTTAACAGGAAAATATGTACGTACATGCAGTAATATGTAACTTGTTTGACAATGTTCATTCAAATGTTATTTATAATAAAATAATATACAGATTTACAAGCGTTTTTGCTGCTTTCTTGCTTGGGAATCCTTATGAAAAACTACGCATTTTTTTTTATTAATATTCATGAAAAGGAGCGATCTATTTCTTTATCAGAACGATTTTGGCAGACTAGCCTATTTTATGATAGCAACTATTTCGAAATTCACATCAAGTTTAGTATCAGCTGGATCAGTGATTTTATTTTCAGACAATCCACATAAAGTTTAATATCAGCTGGATTATTAACTATTTCTCGACTCTCTCCAGCCCATATTTTAATGAATGCAGGAGATATTTAAAGAATTAATTTAGGGATGGATTCGATGGCTCTGTTAAGGTTTATCCCTGAACAATTCTGGCGAATTCCTTAAAAGAATATTTTAAGCTCACCTGGAAATTGTGCTCATCTTTATCTAGTACATTCGCTGTAGTAGATAAGGTTATTGATTTGTAAAAAAATTTAGGAGGTTAAATATGGACCATATGTAAATGGTATTTAAAATTTTCTAATATTTTGTTTATCTTATTTTCTTTAGTAAATCAAATTCAATTTTTGCTAAATATTAATATTTTCCAAAAGATTTTTTAAATTTTTATTTTTGTGCTGATATTTCCTTTGTTAGTATGTAACTCTCAAGTGTTACCTAAACATACAAAAGTCTAATTTGTACTTTATAGAAATAAACGAGGTTAAATAAGGGTTGTGTTTTTGTCAATTCTAGCATTCCGTACGATACAAAACTTAATAATTATATTAGCGCTAAAATGTTACAGCTATGAAATAACGCTGAAATGTCTTGGCGCTGAAACAGTAAGGCGCTGAGCTGGCGGAGATGAACTGTACCTGACCCCACAAAACCTACCCATGCGGATCAATATATGCATGCTTTTTATAATCATCGTCTTTCTGTCAAAAAAGAAAAAATAATCACCGCTGTGTCTTCGTGTCATTAGATTCCGTGACCCCAATTTTGCCTACGATGAGTTTCAGTATATTGGTGAGGTCCTTCAAAAATTAGGCTACAAGTATTAGTTAATTAAGGACCCACTAAACTCATGGTAAATTCATTCCATTTCCCTTTAGTTTATCGGATGCTGCCCGTAAATACGTAACAGAAGAAATTCATATTATACCAACTTGTTCAAACAAAGTCTAAAATTTTCTTAGGTATAAAATTACCAGCGCAAAATCGAAAAATGACTGCGTTTATCAAGTCTCATTTACCCAATGCCCAATCCCTCCTTCAAATAGGCGAAACTATAGATCTAGAAATAAGAATAAAGCAACACACAAAAAAAACAGAGACTACAATTTATCGCATCCTTTTCAAAAATCCCCCCCCCTACCTGTCATTGTTTATTCGATAGGCTGCAACAACTGCCAAAAATGTTATTATGGACAAAACGGGAAAGAACTAGATGTCCGGGTTAAGCAACATCAAGCCAATGTACGTAATCACAGTAAACAATCTGCTCTTTGTCTACATGTGTACAATCTTAACCATAGCATTAACCGGAACAGTGCCAAACCAGTCATAAAATGCAGTAATTATATTTCGAGAAATATATTAGAATGTATCTCCATCAACGCGTTCCCAAATTTCAACCGTAGTGCTGGTTTGTTCATGCCAGACCTCATTATCACTATATACATAAAATCTCAAATAAAGTTGCTTCAGGATTTTGTACCCCCTAATTAAGGTTCAGAGGTGGGTAGTCTAATCCCCCCTTCCACTATTTAAGGCAATGTATGTCCAGCCTCCTGTTCATTCCTTGAAAAGGTCTTTAAGAATAAAGACGAAAGCGCTCGGAATCGTTTTTCACTTTTCCTTTGTGGGTGTATCTGCATATATTTGACTGACGTGCCCTTTGTGAGCTTTTTTCAAATATATATATATATATATATATATATATATATATATATATATATATATATATTCACCAAGATTTCTTCTACAAAGCTTGAGTCTTATATTCAGTAAGAAGGACAAAACGAAGAAGGCGGGTCCCATCTTTAATTCCAACGTTTCGGGTTATTACAAAACCCATCTTCAGGAGCTAAAAACAAATTCTAAATGAGTATTTTAAGCCTAAAAACATAAATAACAGCACAAGTTCAAAGTTAAAAAACAAAGATCAGAGAAAACGACGTTAAAACTATAAAATGAACGTTACGTTAATGAACAAACAAAATAGCGAGGTAAAGAACAGCAAAATATTTGTAAAGAGATACTATCAATTAAGGACAAACAAAGTAAACGTAATATTAGAAAATTAAACAATTGAAATGGAAAAATGGAGAATTAGATACAAACAAAAGGTAAAACCAAAATATAGACACTGAAACATTACCTTACATGGTCGGATCACAATGACGAGTGAAAACAGGAAGGAATTCAAAGAATGAATACAGCTTGGTTAAGTTATAAACAGAGGAAAGGATGACGTGTCCTCATTTAAATTTGGGTGGTTGTATTTAATACAGAGTGATTCTTTAATGCGGAGAGATGAAATAGATTTAGCAAATTTTAAGACAGAAAAATCATTTAAAGACACGTCTGTTTTACAATCAATAGCATGTTTCCTGATGGAATAAAACTCTTTGTTACTTAATGTTTTACCGGTTCTATGGCTAATTCTCATGTGAGAACAAAAACGCGACTGAAGAGTACGTACTGTGCTTCCTATATAGGTCCCCAACTTACCACTAGAGCAAATGAATTTATATACAATGCACGAACTAAACGGCGTGGGAATACTGTCCTTCACTTTAAAGAAATTACCAATATTTTTGTTATTAATGAATATAAGTTTAAAATTAATTTGACAATAAAATTTCCTAAGAATGGAATTAAACATTTTGTAATGACCTTCTCCGAAAACGTTTAATTTCCATTCTTAGGACTGGTGTTCCCATTTCTAAATCTGAAGCCTCTTCCATCAGGCAACATTCTGAGTATCACCATCATCCTCTTAATTCTAACTCATTTACCATATTATCTTCAGCCTTAACTTCTCTCGATTTGACGATCTTGGAGTCATTATATATCAATAAAATAAATCCAAACCTAAATAATTACTCCTCCTCAATTAAACTATTCACAATATAACCAACCAACACTTCAATAGATTAACTAGCCAACCGACCAACCGAACAAATTTCGTTAGTAGTTTTATATGTTTAGTTAGTTGATTTCTAAACTCCCACGATAAAGGTTAGTTACTTTGTTCATTCTGATTTGTTTTCGTTTTTTTTGTTGTTTTTTACAATTTAATATAACAGGTTATTTTTTGTTAACTCCAGTAACTTTTAATATGTGATATTCAAGTCAGTTTATGTTATAATTTCCCTTTCTATTATTTTTTTATTTTAAATCACACTGCGTAGTATTATTTAATTCTATATATTGTTATTAGTGTTTTTAATTTAATTTTAATAAATGTCAATTTTATTATTTTAACTTGCCTTCTTCCGCTTTTTTAGCCATTATTTAATGCATTCTTTTAACTGTTATCAATTAATGTTCCTTCCCCTTCTCATAGTCGACATAGTTGCTGAAGATGGTCCTAGTAAAGGTCCGAAACGTCCGGCCAATAAATGATTAGTGTAATCACCTGGGTCTTCATATTCCTGATATATATATATATATATATATATATATATATATATATATATATATATATATATATATATATATATATATATATATATATATATATATATATATATATATATATATATATATATATAAACTGTTTCACTCAATGACGAGTAAATTAAATGTACAAAGAAACCACTGTTTTGGAGAATAAAGTTTATTAGAACGAGACTGGTTTCGATATGTGCGATTCCCATATCATCTTCAGCAGTAAACTTTGAGAAATTGACAAAGAAAATTGAAATACTGGAATCACAGTTTTCTTTGTCAATTTTTCTTAGTTTATGAATGAAGATGGTATTGGAAGTTACATAGCAAAATTAGCGAACAAGGGAGATACAGAAGTTGCTTAACGTACAAACACACAAATCAGTGGCGCTAAGGTGGATTATGCGAGAATGTGTCGGCATTTTTGAGAAACGCAAAGCTTGAAAAACTCCACTTTTCGAATAATGAACAGTATTTCTGATGCTCCAAATAGTTTATTCGCATAATATACAATCATTTCTCTAGACCTGGAAGAGCGGAGTTTTAAGAGTTGTATCGTTGATTAAGCTGTTTACTCGTGTGGCTCTACAAACTGTCCCTCATTTTACATAGGAGAGACCGGAAGAACCTTAACAAAACGAATTTATGAACATAACGGTGATGTCAGACGAGGTAGTAAACATTTAGTATTTTTAATCATATTAGCAATTTTAACCACCAAATTGACTATTCAAAGGCACAAATCATATATAATTGTAAAGATTTCCGTAAAAGAAAAATATTTGAATCTATATTAATAGGAGAAATTCCAAATTTCAATTTGTCAGATGGGAAATTGAAATGCAGCCCCCATTCCGGTAACCTCATCCTAAAAAGCTTAGTCAACGATCTTAGATTCACACACCCTGATTAATAACCTTTTTCCCTCGTTTTGTGTTTGTAATATTTTTGGGTTTTTTTTCTGAACTGTACGCTATTTATAAACTTTTGTAACAATTGCATTCTCAGTATACGACTGAAGAGGGTATGATAAACTAACTACATACTGAAACTAGTCTCGTAAATTAAACTTTTGGCTCCTATACAGTGGTTACACTATCATATACCATAACTTGCTATTGAGTTCTTTTACTTATATATATATATATATATATATATATATATATATATATATATATATATACGAGTATATATATGAATGCAATAAACCACATTGAAAGAGAAAACGGAATAAATTTTTCTTACAGTAATATTTATTACCTTATTTCGAAAAAATCCGTGCAGGGAATCGATTCGAACCATGGACACTGAGGCAGCGAGCACCGCTTTGATCACAGTGTCCATGGTTCGAATCGCTTTCCTGCACGGATTTTGTCGGAAAAAGGTAATAAATATTACTGTAAGAAAAATTTATTCCGTTTTTTTTTTCAATGTGGTTTATTGCATTCATCTTCATCATTCTCTCGCGCTACTTTGAGAGATATTATATATATATATATATATATATATATATATATATATATATATATATATATATATATATATATATATATATATATATATATGACCTTACTGAAATAAGATTTCTAAAACTAATTTTTTATTAATCTTCTCTCTTTCTTTTACCTGGCGTCCACCTCTGACTCCAGCCATACCTTCTTTCTTGAGTTACTCTGGAGTAGATATTATGGTCTTTGGGTCTTTGATGGTGTGTAATTGTGTAAACCCTCGGTGCTCTACTTCCGAGCGACCTAATGCTAACCTAGTGAGGATCTACTACTCGAAAACGGCTGCTATGATTTCTTTCAAGTTGAAATGTAGATCATTCTTCTTCTTCAGAGGAATTGCCAAGGACTCTGAGCTAATTTAAAGAATCTGCCGAACTCGCGTCCTCTCATTCACCTTTCGCTGTTTGCCCTCGCTGGATGACCCCTCTACGAAGGGGTGTTGCTTGGAAAGTGGGTGCCTACAGCGATGTGATTTTTCTGATTTTCCTTTTCCCTTCAATACCTCCTTTTTGCTGCGTAGTAAGATGGTTACCGAGGTCCTTTCTGCTCAGCACGAACCTGAACGGTGAAATCTCCTCTGGGTCTTTTGTACCGGCGTTATTTTCATTCTTCGCTCTTTGACATTCAGTAAATGTGGTACTAATAGCGTTCTCCTCCTTTGTTCGGTCACAACTTGACTAGAGGTGCGAGATTTACTCCTCTGCTCCCGAACATTTATTACACCCTGTGAAGTCGATCCACTATTCTTGTCTGCGATTGGCGATTATCGCCCTCCGCGCTTCCCCAATACACAAATTTGTCGACGCAAATGAGATACAACTCGCCGCTTTTGGTCGTGTATAGTGCATGATGCTATTGTACTTGCCGACTCTAGTGTATCCTCCAGTTACAAACGGCTCTCTTTTTGTCTGCAGCCAGTGCTTATGCCCACAAGGGACACTAATCATGTCATAAACCTTTCAAATTCAAGGCTAAGAAATTCTTTCAAGAACTTGTATAACCCTTGTACCGGTGCTGCTCGCCAAACTTCCACAAAACATGGAATATTGCTGTCATATTTCTTGGAACACACATCTTGTCACACTGGAGTCGAACTGGTGTACTCAGATGGCACTAAATCTGAAGAGGAAGTTATGCTTCCATGCACCATTCTCCCACGTTTGAACCCGGCGGGGCCTTACGAACTTTGATATTTACATTTGTTATTTTTTTATTGATCTTGGTTCTGTTGTTATTCTTGCTGTTTTTAGTTGTTTGTTTTTTACTTAGCAGGCTTTTTTTTTTAATTTCCCCTCTTATGAACTCTTTGGAAGATTCGAGGTAAGAAATCTATGCTAACTCTAATTCGTAAATCATTTTGTGTTGGGGTTGAGTAAGTTTTCTTTGAAAGGATATTATCTATAAGGTTGTTCTTTTTTAAAATTTTTTCATTAACCATGGCTGCATAATGACTCGTGTTGTCATACATGGACCTTCGTTTTATAAAGTCAAGATAGTGCTCAGGTTAGAATTACTGCTCTAGAGGCAGTTTATTGATTAATTTAAAAGGAAAGAACAAGGTACTATCCCGCCGAAAGTTTATAAGTGTGGAAGATAGTGGAAGTAAAAATGTGTGTAGGATACATAGCTGCAGATTCACCTACTGACTTTGCGGCTAAAATATGGTCAACCGTGCTACACCTAACAGCCATTTGCTGGTATACTGAAGTGGAGATAGAAGGAAGGGTGATGCAATGCAGAGGATTTATTTGCGGCGTAGACTCAGCAACACTAAGGAAAGGGAACGACTAAATTAGTGTTAATTCACGAAAGGTAAACAGGATAGTCTCATACTTGGATTAGGTACCAGCGAACTTAATAAAGTAGTATAACAAGCTTAAATCTACCATGGGGGGGTGGATACCTGACCCCACTTAGGATACCAATGAGTGTCACAGAGGAGACTCGATGCCTCGCAGTTCTTTCCGAACAAAATTGAATAGATTGAAGTCGGGCTAAATTAAATTAGCGAGTTGCTATGTGGAGTGTACCAGTGTCTCGGCGGAGGTTTAAGGAAGCTTGTCAAGGCATTAGACTCACGAAGCGATAAAGAACTATGGTACTATGGTTTGAAAGGAGTTGTTGTTCAACGTTTTCTGGCCAGTCACTTTTTAAATGGTATTTTCAGAATGAGGCAGATTACAGTTGTGTCCACTGCAATCGAGCCATTCATTCCGGATGTTCAATACAAAAATATTGATAGGATAATGTGAAACAGTATACTAGTAGTGAAAATAAATGTACAAGAGGAGGTGTTAATATCCTTTGGAACAATTACTCGTATGTGATATACTCGTATGTATGAGTATATATATATAAAATTAAGCAGGCATAGACAAGAAATTTCTGTGCAAGCACTTTCTCAATGGAACCATCTTCTCTGAAGGAACACTACAGCAGAAAGAACATAATTGGCATTGTCAGCGCTGACAGGGTTACCATATCATACACTAATGCAGGGTGTCTTAAATGTTACTATGCAGTGGACGCATGCGTAAGTAAAGTTTTAATAAAAGTAAAGTTTTATTTACGATATTACAGGAAATCATTCTAAAGAATACAAAGAAGCCTGTGAGACCGTTATCCCGGCAGGTCCATTTAGCACGAGATTCGGCGGAAGAAGTTGAAGTCATTTCCATATTAACTATCCGTAGTGCACGAATTGAAAGAGTGAGATTACCAATCCCGCGTCCAATACTGCAATGGGTTTCAGAACTTTCTTTGTGAGAAAGGCGAGGAAATTCTTGATTGAACCCTCTTCACCGATGAGGCATGGTTTCATATATCCGGATATATGAACAGCCAGATCCTTCGTCTATTTTTCATTGTAAACCCTCAGGAAACTCAATGTAATTCCTCTTCACGATCAGAAGGTTGGGGTATGGGGTGCTTTAAATCGTATGCGTATCATTGGGCCATTTTTATTCCACGGTACCATTCTGGTACCATTCATAGAACAGCTCAATGAGCGTGAGCTTGAAGGAGGCTGGTTTCAACAAGACGGGTAACTGCACACACGGCCTGTGCATCACAACAGTTTTTGAAAGGTTTCTTTGCTGATCCCTTAATCTCCTGTCGAATCTGGTCTACTAGGTCTTCAAATCTCAACCCCTTGGATATTTATCTTTGTGGCAAACAGAAGGGACGGGTACTCGTACACGAGAACAAGGAAGAGTTAAAGCAATAATTACCCAACACACCGAACAGATTTACTTCCGCCATCCTCCAGAATGTGTTCAATAATATGCAGCGATGTGAACAGACTTGTACTCAGGCTTTTGGGGGTACATTTTCAGCCTCTAATGTAGGAGAAACTGAAATATTTTAAATAAAACTTCACTTTTATTAAAACTTTACTCAACCCTTTTTCTAGTGCACAGTAACTTTTCGGACACTCTGGATAAACCTTTCGAATTACTATGACTACAATTCTTTCAACATGCGCATACCATCTGGATCGTTTGAATAGGTGAATGACATTGCAAATTTGTAGAAAAAGAATATAGTAGGAGCTGGTACCAGCTTACGATCCTCGCATGTAACGAATTGTAAATGGCATCCAAGATAATTCTTGCCTTCATGAAGAATGCTGGACAGAGATTCAAAGTTTTGTTTGTTGTTGCTCTTCCTCTGGTTCGTTTGAGGTTTTCGAGTTTTCTTGATTATTATTATTTTCTAGTTATTTTTATTCAGGTTGGAATTGCATTTGTAATGCATTTTTTATTTTTAGTTTGTCCATACGTTAGAAGATATCGGACCACTCTAGATTTTCTGAGAACCACATTTCCTTGACTCCGTTTTTAACCAATAATTTGTTTAAAAACATTTGATTGCATACGTTCCTGGTTTTCCTATATTGACCAAGTGTGCATATAATATGCACACTAAGAGGTTTGACCCTACTTTGTGGGGTATTGTTATATTTGTTTTCGCCTCCCTCATTTCATTGATGGTTGATTTGGCCACTCCTGCATAATTGTCATTTTGCTCCCTTTGTTTGCTTGTCTTTTATTTTCTACTTATAACGAAGTTACACTCTCTCCATCATGCTGACCAGAGTATTCCGAAAATCTTTTTTCGGTCACTTTGCAGTTCTTCGTAGTGTGATTTTCGAGTGCGTGGTAGTTCTAGCACATTTGTATGTTTATTTATTTTTCCTTTTCTATATTTTACGCTGAGATTCTCATATTAAAAGTGAGTAACTCATTTGCTGTATTCCTGTTTGCTATTTCAGTGTTTGTTCACACGATCTTAAATACGTGGCTGCTTTGTCCGAATTTGATTATTCGGTGAACTTTTATATTACGATTGCTAAAGACGAATAAGTCCCCTGGACCGGACGGGTTTCTACCTAAAGTGTTGAAGGAAGTGTGCGATGAAGTATCACGACATCTGTGCGCTATCTTAAACATGTCAATCCGGACCAAATGCGTTCCTAGAGACTGGCGTGAGGCGGAGGTGACTCCTATCTTTAAGAAAGGAAACCGTAACCAACCGTCGAACTACCGACCTATCAGTCTGACTTCGAAAGTCGGTAAACTCATGGAAAGCATCATGGTGGACAAAGTGACGTCGTATTTAGAGTCAAACCTGCTACTGAGGAGTTCCCAGCACGGCTTCCGAAGGCAACGGTCATGCCTGACGAACCTTGTGGAATTCTTCCACTTCGTTTTCAATGAGCACGATCGGGACAAGGCGGTGGATGTGGTCTACCTAGACTTTCAGAAAGCCTTTGATAAGGTACCACACCGCCGCCTTCTCCGGAAAGTGCGAGCGCTTGGCATAGACGGAAAGGTAGCCGGCTGGATCGAGAACTGGCTAAGTGGCAGACGGCAACGGGTGGTGGTAAATGGACAGTCTTCTGAATGGGTGCCCGTTACTAGCGGGGTGCCTCAAGGTTCTGTCCTGGGACCACTACTATTCATCATCTACGTCAACGACATGGACGGTGACATGGTTGCCAAGATTTCCAAATTTGCCAATGATACCAAGCTTGGTATGAACGTTGCAAAGGATGGAAATACTGCCCGCCTGCAGGAAGATCTTGGGAAGATTGGGGAGTGGTCGGACACGTGGCAAATGCCTTTTAACGTGGGGAAATGCAAAGTGATGCATATCGGCCACAGAAACCCCCAATCTCAGTATATCCTTAAGGGCACTGCTATGGAATCCACCGACACTGAGAAGGACTTGGGTGTAACAATCACTAGTGACCTCAAGTTCTCGAAACAGTGCATTGAGGCGGAGAAAAAGGCCCAAAGGATGCTAGGCTATATTAAGCGCCAGTTTGGTTATTGGAACCAGGAGATTGTACTGTGCCTGTACAACTCACTTGTCCGAACGCACCTGGAGTATGCCGTACAATTTTGGAGTCCTTCATTGCGAAAGGACATCGCGAGATTGGAACGCGTACAAGCCAGGCCAACCAAGCTGATTCCCTCTATCCGACATAAAAGTTATGAGGATAGACTAAGGGAATTAGATCTGTTCTCGCTGGAAACCCGTAGACTGCGTGGTCAGCTCATCGAAGTTTTCAAAATACTTCGAGGGTTCGACAATGTTGACTACCGGGATATGTTCACACTGAGTGAGAACAGAACGCGCAATCACGGCTTCAAACTTGAACTGAAGCGTTAAAACCGCAATCTGTGTGGAAATTTTTTTCACCTACAGTATCTGCGGTAAGTGGAACGCACTTCCATTGGAAGTTGTCAACAGTGAATCTGTTGACCAGTTCAAGTCAAGACTAGACAAGGTCTTGAAAAGTGTCCGTTTAGGGACGCAAAACAATTGAGCACCCTTGTGCCCGCTCGATTGCAAGTCCAATGGTACCCTCTTTGAATGGACCGTAAGGTCTCCTAGGGTACCTTCTTTCCTTGTTGTTACTCCTTGTTGTTAATCCATAGGTCTACTTTCTGCAAATTATGCTTCTATTCGCGATAAGTTGTGGAGAAATTGCTGGGCTTAGTTAGCTCTATTTTCCTCAATGCTTCGATTCCTTCGTGTGAAACCAGTCTTTCAGCGTCCTTTTCTTGATGGCATATTGCAACGTATCCTGCTGTGTTGCCTATCAATTTCACAAGCGCTACCTTTATTTCACTGTACAAAGGTTGTACAGTGAGCAAATATTTACTCCATGTAATACGATATTAATTTGGTTCGAATATTGAACCTATTTAACATTAACCGTTTACGCTTTGTGTCGAGCTCTCGCTAGCCTAACAGCTAAAGGGCTGGATATCTAGCGTCTGGGTACAGTTTTCGATTTCCGGCGAGAACAGACACAACAAGAGGGAAAGTTCCTCCGATGACCTGTTGCGTTTTGTGATAAGATGATAAATGGTTCTCGCATTGATGGTTTCCCATGGTCCAAATCACTTACAAGTGCCTTTGAATGGCTAAACGAGGTTTCTGCCACTAGATGGCGCCACCCAGCGCCAAATTCGATGGCAGATTTTAAATTTCCAGGATGAATAACCCTGTGTCCCATGGTCATATGAGTCATTTCATGGCTCTAAATGGGTACAATTGAACTTTACTCCTTTTGAAAAAAAACGACGCCTAGACCTGGCGCTTCGAGGCAGGTAAAAAATTGTCAATGTGCGTAGGGAGCTAGATTTCTATTGGTGGCACGCTGAATCTAACGCACGAACACAAGCAGCTCCATCCACTTATGTCATCACACACATAATCACTCATAACACGGATATCTCTTCCTCACCCTTCAACACAACATATCTTCGATTTTGGTAAAAGTGGTGAGGTAAGTATAAGGGAAAAGGGTATAGCTTGAGAGGGGAGAATAAAGTGTTAGATTGGCAAATAGTTGCTAGGCAACAGGAGATCTGGTGGTGAATTTTGAAATGTTTGTATCTATTTATTGTTTTGGATATATTATTTTCTTATTCTTTATTTCATTCTTCATGTTTGTTTTCTCTTTCTTTTTACTGTCCTTAATTTTAAGTTTCTCCTTATTTCTTCTATTGAAATGTTTCAGTGCTTCATTTTGTCTTCTTCTCATTTTGGGCTGTTTTCTGAATAATTCGCTCCTAAGATTCTGCCACCGATCTGGGAATTGTCTTTGGAAGATCGAAGTTCTTCTTAGATCGAAGTTCTTCTTAGATCAAAGTTCTTCTTAGATCGAAGTCGTCGTAGTAGAATGGAAATATACATTTGTAAATTCCACTTTCAATTCCGTCATGGTTCAAGTTCTTGGGAAATTTGTTGTGCCGAATGGTGTATATTTTCAGCTCTATCTTCTTTACTGCCGTCACTTTCCTTGTTCATTGCATTTTTTTTTTCTGCTCATCCGGCTTCTTCTTTGTATTCACTTCTGCGTATATTATTTACGTTTCGTCTGGTTTGTCTTCCTCTACTGCTTCCTTGGAGGAGCTCACGGATTCCTCCTCTGATACTCTCATCTCTTACTGCATCTTGTTTCTCCTCTTCTTGCTGTTCGTTCATTTCGCCTTCAGTATTTTTTTGTGCTTTTTTTTCAATTTAATTTTAGCTTTAATATTTCTCACGAAGGTAGGTCGTCTGAGAACCATGGCCCTACTCATGCCGTTTTTTCTCAAGAGCCCATTAAATGCTCGGGTAAAGTACGACAATCTAACAAAGGTGGTGATATGGGCATATGCACATTGTTAGCTCATTTAATTCATTACTTTGGTCGTTTGTCAGAAAAACAAGGTCTGAAAGAAAATATAAAACAACGTAAAGGTTTCAAATTTCGTTAGAATCGGCCGAATATTTATGTTATTATTGCCAAATAATTTCCCGGTTAATCTTGAGAGGACTTTGGCAATTATATCATTCGAAAAAGAATGTAAAACAACATAAGGGTTTCAAATTTCATTAGAATTGGCCGAATAGTTATTATGTTATTGCCAAATAATTCCCCGACTAACTTGGGAGGATTTTGGAAATTATATCATTCGTTAGAATCGGCCGAATAGTTACAGAAAAAAGCAAAACGGGGCCAGCGACTACACTCGCACGCGACTAAAAATATTGGGTTAGTTTGTCTTGCGTCGTTTTGTTGACCATGGCTGTGATTCCTGAATGGGTCTCGTTTGTCTTTGTCTTCTTTTTCTTTAATTATCCTTTCCTTCTTTCTTTTAATTAGTTTTTTAACTTGGCTCTCGTCACTAAAGTTGATTGGAATCCGTCACAATTGGCGCACTTTTTCTACTTGTTTCGGCATTTGTACACCCGGTGATCTCGTTCGCTGCATTCTGAGCCTCGCTTCCACTGTGTTGGCCATTCTCTAGTTGCGTGTTTTTCAATCTGGAATCATTTCATGCCTATTTGAATATTGATGGATGCTTCCTTTTTCATCTGCCCTGGTGTTGCCCTCAGGTTAGGAGGAGGCCAGACTCTAGAGCTTTTCTCTCTATTTAAGTCTCCGTAAATATGATGCTTGTTGTAGTTCCAAATTTGTTTAAGGATTTTATTTTGATCCATTACTATTTCATTTATAGTTCTTTGGCCGTTTATTCCCTAATTATGAGGTCCAACTGCTTGCAAATAATTCGCCCTATAGGCTTTTTTGGGGGAGGCGTGGGGGACATTATCCGCTCGAGGGGGTGGATTCTCTGTTAATAGGTCCTCCCTGTCCTCGTTCGTTGCCGTTGATCACTTGTGTTCTCTTGGTACCCCGGGCTTGCTGCATCCTTGCAGCACCTCCATTTCTCCCTTTCCATCTTTGATCTGGTTTGCAAAAGACCTTTCAATGATAGTCAACCTCCCCCCGCCCCCTATTTGAAAGGGGAAAGTGGATGTCTTAGGTCGATATAAACAAACTTATGTTTGGCTTTTACAGCATCCCCGTATGGATGCTGTAACGAGGGACTTGGCGGGAACACTGCAGTCTTCATGCTGGTCTTCTCTGAACTTTCCTTCAAAGTAACGTTTTGAAGCGAGACTTTCCGCCCGGCGATGCGATCCACAACACATCGCTCTTCCGCCCCGGAACCTGCCGAGGGGATATACATATCCATACACCATTAGCAAGGAACAAGTGCATCCCCCCTTGTGTCGCGAAAGGTTCCTTGCTGGAAAGTTACTGGCAAAAACACAGTAGTACCCCTCTTCCTTCCCTTTGCCCCCTCCCAACGAGGACCGGCCTCTGGTGCCCAGAGCATGCCTGCGTTTGTCATTCTGATCTTTATGTGGCGAGGACCTGAAAATTAGGAATTGCATAAATGGAAGAATATTAATTGCAAAAATACCAAAGCCACGAAGGGGTTTCAGAAGAGGAGTCTTGAAATTTTAACCACATCAGGGGAGACAAATACTCTAAGAAAGGCCGCGTCTGCAAACCTTGGCACGCGAGGCATCTATCCTTAGCACGTGCAAAGATTTTTCCTCTCCCTTAAGCATGGACATGATCCCATTAAAAAGTATATATATTAAATTACATATTTTATAATGATAAAATTTAATATATTTCTTTTAACGCAATATTTACCGTATCTTTTGGGCATATTGACTTAGGTCTGTTGACCATGTGAGATTTTGTACATTGGGCATTATAGTTGCTTGGCACTCAAGACCAGAATTTTATTTTTTAATGGAATTGGCACTCAAGACCAAAGGGTTTGACGACTCCTGCTCTAAGACTCCAGCAGAAAAGTACATACACCAGATTACACAGGCTGTAGGGTAACTTTGTACTCTGTGGACCTATTTGATTTTATCTTCTGAAATTGTCTCTAATGGAAGCTTTGAGAGTTAAAGGCCTAAGATATGCACCCGGGTCTCCACACGCCTTTAATTAACGTGTCAGATGAAATAAAAAGTTTGCTTACGAATTTTAGTAAGTTTAAGGAACACTAATTAGATTTAGATCTAAGTCCCTGGATAGCGACTAACTTGATGTGAGTGCTCGCTTCCTGAGCAGTGAAGCAAAGCCTCTTAATCCGATGCAATCACTCATTGTGGATTTATGAGTTTCGTCTCAGTGGAAATGAGGTTATTTTTCAAGAGTTAATTAAATCTATAATCAATTTGTTTCCCAGAGTTCGAGTCCTTGAGTGACCCTACCATTTATGCGCCCACCAATAAGGACTGAGCAGTCGTTTCACCTCATTACGAGGGGACTCGATCATGTTCGCTCATTTATTGTCGTTACCGGCTAATTTGCGTCAGAAAGCCACAATTTTCGCCGCGACGGGGCTTTTCGATGCCTCGTTTTGTGTCACTCGGATTGAGTGATCACAGTGCCAAATGGATCACAAGCGCGTGGCGGGTCCGGGGGTCACTTATTATGGAGAATGGCGCTGCATCTGTCACAACCAATGACGCATCCTTTTACTCTCTACTTGGGCCTGTCTTCAAATGTCTGCCTGACCACTGGTTTGTTTGTTTGCGACTGTATATCGATCTATCTGTCGGCAACTATCTGGAGTAAACGAAATGACAACCAATTTAAGTACTTAAAGTTATGGGATAGGTACTTAGTATCGTGTAGGACCTCATCTGACTATACGAAGTGCAGCAAACGGACGTTGTATCGACATCACAGGTGGACGGAAGACCTCTGGAGAATCTTTGGCCCATGGCGTCTCGAAGGCTGTCCACAAATTGCTGATATTTGGGTGCAAAAACACGTGGCAACCACATCATCATAAATGCTTGATTGGGAGGATGTCGAGTGAACGTGGTGGCCGAACCTTCCATCGGAACTATCTTGAAGAGTGTCAGAAATTGAATGTCCATCCTTCTGGCACACACTATCATGCCCAGTTTGAATTCCGATAATAATAATTAAAATTGCCTTATGAGGAGCTGATCCGTTGTGTATAGTGATCCACGAGGTGTCAGATGACAATTGAAACAGGTCTGTAAATTTCCATGACACCACGCCACAATAGCACCGCCTATACCTTCCTATACATACTGCTATCCCATTACTTTTGACACTTCAATGTAGATGTATGCGACAGTGGTACGTAACCCAAGAGGCTTCCTTTCCAATAGAGCACAATGAGCACAATGTTAACAAAAACTTTTAAAAAGTTTTTATGGTTAAAATATTCCTCTAATCATTTATAACACTTAATTTTGAATTCCCAAATGATAACTCCCATTTCAGTTACAAAGAAAAACCTCTTCATTTTAGGAACAGTACATATTGATGGCTGGATCTTGTGGGCAGAAATATTATTTTTAAATTCATGAATGGCATTTTTGACGGTAGAGCAGAAATCTGTAGTAGAGTATATTTAATTTTGTGAATACAATGTATTCGATAATATGAAGAGAAAATAAGAAAACATTGGAGAATAGAGACTATGTCCGCATAAAGTAGTTCTGTAATAGAGTATTTAAAGGCACTAAGGGAGCAGGCAGTCAGTAGGTCGGAAATCCTTTTCTGCGGCCAGCACCAACTCAAGCAACCTAACGTAAATAAGTTATTTCTACCTTGACCTTTTCCACAGGGGGTTCATTATCTTTGATCGACTATTATCTGACAACCCGTCAAGGTCAGTCAGGAATGGGGTCTTGGGGGTAAATGGCTCGTCCAAAAAGGCATCCTGCGGAGGAGGAAGATGCATTTTCTTCGGTCACACCTCCAGCCAGATATCAATTACCTCAGGGATACCAAGAGGAGGCGGCAACTAGTGTCCTGAGACGGCTCTGTTTGGCTAAATTAAGCAAGCATTCATACAACCGTCGCAAGAAAGGACTTCCACGGACTCTGGTAGTCGGGGAATGGGCATCGCCCAGGCATCAGGTGGTCCGGATTTTAGTCTTTCGGTGCGGGAAATCGCCTCGTCTAGTGTCCAGTACCAATTAAAGTACCCCTGGGGGCCCAATATACACCTCCCTCTCGATTAGGTCCCCAGTAGAGCCTCTTGAACAATCTCGTCCCACCTCGAGAAGAACGACATTCACCAATACGCTACGAACATCTCATATCGGACTTGTAGACACGGATGGGGGACTAAAATAAACAAAATTTATATCAATTATATATACAAAAGGATAAGTTCATTAATAACATATAGGATATGAGCTACTTCGACACAGGAAAAAAAACAGATTGCTCAGGAACCAGATTACTTCTAAAATATGAGAGAACTAAACTCATGAGAAAAAAACCCCCCTGAAACTTGTCACCCAAATTAAAATAAATACTGCTCAAATTCCACGAGAACAGGTTTAATGTATTCAATGAGCAAGAGACTCAATCTTAATTAGAAAACTGCAACACTAATATAACAAATTAATTTACAATACCTATCTTTGATAAATACATATAAGACAAGGTCATCTAATGGACAAAATACTGATGCTCAGAAAACTGACAAAATGCGGAAGATGCAACGGGATGGATCAATTGGAGAAAGGATCGAATATGGTGATCAGAACAAGATAATCGATTAAACAATCACCCAATGAAGAATATGATAAAAATCTAATGGAAAAAATATCGAAAGCAAAATTCACAATTGACAGACAGCAAATCCAACCCTTAATAATAAGCGGACAAACAAAATTCCAAACGATAAAAGATCAATGGAACTATATGATAATAATGGCAAATATAACTTCCCAACAAATGACCACCACGTTAAACCACTAATAAAGATGAATTATCCCACGCCTAAAAAATACCGAAGCGCCTGTAGAAGGTAGGAAATAATCGACCTCATAGAGGCTGGGGTCGAAGTCCTGCTGACTTACGTTGCAAAATGTCGAAGCGAAAAAAAGGATTCTAATGCTATGGTCAAACGCTTCGGTGGCACATGTTTTTGAAAATGCGTCATATAAATCAAGTACAAAAATAAAAAAAGTTATGACAACATAATAATACAAACACTTAAGTACAATTAGCCACCGGAAGAGGCATTTGTAGATCAGTAATAAAAGTACGACGGAAACAAGGAATGAACAAAACCTGCATTGAAACAATCTCTTACATATACAGCCATGCAACATCGTCACTTAGGTTGCACTTGAACAGTAAAAAAAGATGCAAAACAGAATGAGAGAAGCGAGCCATCTCATCGACACTGTTAACATCAGTGGTTGAGAACATTTTCTGAATTTGGTATGGGAATAAAAAGGACTCATATTTAATGGGAGATATTTATGGAAGTGATCTTTGCTTTGTTGATGACAAAATAATATTTGCCTCAAATCCAGATTAATTACAGCCTTATAGAACAGATGATATACAAGGCACTCTCACAGTCAGACAGAAAATGACGATCTCTTCTAATTTATAGAGCATTTATAACGAGGGCGTATCAGACAAAAGGTTTATTAGAAGAGAAATAAAGTGGGGAAGAGAAGCGAAAATAATGATCGATACTTTGGGAAAAGTAGGGCAATTAGATTTGACGAATAAATTTTTCCAGCAGGTACGAGAATATTTAGGGCAACTTGTGACTCTTGATGTGAGCGCACGGAAAAGAAAATCACCGGAAGAACGAAATTGGCTCTGAGGAGCTGTAGGGTAACTTAGCTAAACTAGTTTTAATTTGTGATGGGTAAACATGCACAAGAAACACAACCCTCCCCTCCCGCAGAAACTGAAGGAAATTCAGAGAAATATAAAACAATAGATGTTAGAGATAACCAGCATGGAGCATAAAAGAAATACATTGATAACAACACAAAGTGGGTAACATGTATATTTAGCTAAAAGGATGAAATTTTAGATGTGGAAATCGGTCGGATACAATACTCGAAGAAACAACCGGACATAGAAAAAACACACCTTAAATTGGACTTGTTTATACGTAAAGACACTCGAAAGACGGCCCCACAGAAAGCGGTAGGAGGAAATTCGCTCAATGGCAGTAGTATTGTGGCAAAATCAAATGCAATACCGTGATCATTTGAAGATTCCTGGGGAGGCCTTTGCCCACCAGTAGGATAAAATGATGATTTTATATATATATATATATATATATATATATATATATATATATATATATATATATATATATATATATATATATGCAGATACACCCACAAAGGAATCGTTTTTCACTTTTCCTTTGTGGGTGTATCTGTATAACTTTGACTCGTGTGCACTTTGTGAGCTTTTTTCATATATATATATATATATATATATATATATATATATATATATATATATATATATATATATATATATTAATATATACGTATGTGTGTTTGTGGTTAAAAAGGCAATGTTGTAGCTAACTAACAGTCATGAGAAAATATCTCATAAGCCAGCCTT
Organism: Ceratothoa steindachneri; assembly: GCA_963969495.1. NCBI lineage: Eukaryota > Metazoa > Arthropoda > Malacostraca > Isopoda > Cymothoidae > Ceratothoa > Ceratothoa steindachneri. Next base: position 182,943,957 of record OZ018318.1, on the reverse strand, counting down.
TTTACGCAGAAAGAAGTTTACTAATCAATTAGCTATTTTAATTGTTATCCCTGTTTTCGGAGAAAATGGAAAAATAATATACAGTGGAACCTCGGTTTTCGAATTTAATTCGTTCCTGAAGGTGGTTCGAGAACCGAAAAGTTCGAAAACTGAAACAATTTTTCCCATAGGAATCAATGTAAAATGGATTAATCCGTTCCTGGACGCCAAATGATTGCTTATTCAAACTTTTACAACAGTACTTCTGACCTAATGTTCCGGTTCGTGCGTATATGAGAACATATTTACCTTCAAATTGATATCTAGATCTTTTCCGTACGATAAGTAGTAGCGATTTTATATTCAATTATGTCTACCGGGTACGGGTTGTTTTCTCGATTTTGGGCCCTCGAGCGAAGGTTCAGCGTCAATAACTTTGGTAATCTTTGGGAAAGGGTGGATTTTCATACACCGGCCTGAAGAACGCACAATCATTCAGTGGTCATGTGGTATTGTTGGCTTGTTCGGTAACCGAGTTATGGTACGACAACTGGGGCGATTTTTAGTTACAATTTTGTTCGACAACCGATTTGTTCGAAAAGGAAGCCGTTCGACAACCGAGATTCAACTGTAATTCATTTTAACTCGACCTTATAAATCGGAAATTATTTGAGCCATTGCAAACAATTTTTGATTTATAAGGCCGAGCTAAAATGTATGTATTATAAGATTTTTCAGAAAATTACCTATCAGATTACATTACGGGTTATTTTTTGGTTTATGCCCGCCTACGGAATTTTTAATAATAATAATAATAATAATAATAATATATATATATATATATATATATATATATATATATATATATATATATATATATATATATATATATATATATATATATATATATATATATATATATATATATATATATATATATCCAACTTCCCCACAGGAAAAAGAAAACGGAATAACTTTTCTTCAGAAATAGTTATTTCTTACTTGGAAAAAATCCGAGCTGGAGTGGGATTCGAACCATGCACATTGAGGCAGCGAGCAACCGCTTTGATCTCAATTAAAGCGCCACTTGATTTACGGTTGCTCGCTGCCTAATGTGCATGGTTCGAATCCCACTCCAGCTCGGATTTTTTCGAAGTAAGAAATAACTATTTCCGAAGAAAGATTATTCCATTTTCTGTTTCCTGAGTTGAAGTTGGATATATTTCATCATTCTCTCGCTCTCATGAGATATATATATATATATATATATATATATATATATATATATATTTTAAGCAATTGTTTTTTAAAGTAGACACTGTTTTTTCTTGGGCAAATTAAAAGAAAAGTGCTTGGGGGATGGGGGTGTTAGGTTTAAAGTAAAAACTCGTAAATATTCCTAATGCGAAAAAGTCTATCCTTAGTTTCGAATTCAAAGGCGCGATTGCCAAATCTCGTTAGGCCTCTATTTGTTTATACCGTGTTGCTTAACCCCGTTCGCACCCATATGTACACAATTACAGCATCTTAATTAAACCAGAAATATTTAAAGTGTTTTACAAAAATAAAAATCTAAACTATATAAACTCTTACGTAATCGATTTTTTTTTAGGTGAAGACTTTACAAAAATAAAAAAATTAAACTAAGTAGTTCTTTTAATTCGAAGATGGCGGCCAATCTATTTTTCGTCATAACATGATAATTAGAGATTTGACCACATTAAGTACTGAAACGGCTATATAGTGACTATCATAATATATATATATATATATATATATATATATATATATATATATATATATATATATATATATATATATATATATATTGTATATCATAGATATACACGATATCGCATTTACGTATTTTTAAAAATAGAGATATTTATAACAAAGCGCCCATGAAATTCGAGGGCGGGCATAAACCGAGAAAATAACCACATTACCAAACACAACATCCAAACCATGCCCCGTCCCTCGAGGAATTCTCAATTGAAGACACACTCTAAACAGAAAGTCAATAAAGAACTCTGGAATCTCTACCCTAAATGTACAAACCTGGCTCTAAACTCCGAAACAGCTTTCGTCCCTTTATTGCTGCATCTGTATGCAATTACTCACTGTCTCTCACCTTTAGACTTAATTTACCACAAACAACTAATAACGTTCACAAGCATTCATTGTCTGCCTTTCTATACAAAAGGTTACTATCCTAATACATTAAGGATTATCATAACTTTCTCATTCTTTTACAGTTAATACATAGTTACAGGGAGCTATCAAGGAATACTTAGTCCACTCAAAGCCCAGTCCCATTCTATCTTATTATGCTAGTAGTCCTCTTTTAGACATTGTCGTTACGATGTTTGTTCATTTGATATTTAATCCACAACAGAGCTCCGTATTTAAACAATATCATTATTCATAAAATACCTGTCAATTTTGTTTTTAAATCTATTCACATTTACTATCTCCGTGGTGAGTGCCTTCCATTTATAGATGATTTTAAAGGTGAAATTTTGTTTAACTAATGTTCATTTGAAACCTCCTCCGTCCTTTCTGTTTAAAACCGTTGTCACGTGGGATACCATTGGTCATACTTATTTTTTTTTTTTCATAATTTACGTTTTCAAATTAATTTAGAATTTGGAATACTTCGATAAGTTCGCCTCACAATCAATCGCCTAGGTTCAAGAGTTGGTAGTTTTAATATATTTAATCTTTCGAAATATGAATTATTTCTAATCAAGGGAATTAGTTTAATTCCCGTCGGTGAATTCTTTCAATTTTATTGATGTTTATATGTGTATAAGGTAACCACAATTGTATCACGTATTCCATGTGTAAACTTTTATATAGAGGTATGATTATATCTTGGTGTTTGTATTGAAAACTTCTCGCAATAAATCCAAACACTCGCTTCACCTTCTTACCCGCTTCGTCACACTATTTAATAAACTTAAAATCCTTTGAAACTCGCACCCCTAAATCTTTTTCTTCGTCCACGGGGATAAGATTTTTACCACCCACTTCATAGTTAAAACTTGTGTTATTTCGACCTACGAGCAAAACTCTAAACTTGTCTAAAATGAATTTCATGTTCTATTTATTAGACCATTCGAAGATTTTATCTAGATCCCGCTGAATTAATTTGCTATTGTTTTCATTTAAAATTTTGCCCCAAGTTTTGTGTCGTCCGCAAATTTGGATAATTTACCAAGTAAGCCGGTGTCCATATCGTTTACATAAATAAGGAACAACAATGGTCCCAACACATACCCTTTGGGCACGCCGCTAGTTACATTTTTACACTCCGAAAATTTACCGTTTAAAACCATTCTTTGCTTACGATTACTAAGCCACGACTCTATCCATTGTAGGAGGTTTCCCCTAATTCCACGAGCAAAAAGTTTAGTTAATAATAGCCTATGAGGAACGGTGTTGAATGCCTTAGCAAAGTTTAAGTAAACTATGTCCAAAGAGCTACATTCGTTATAGCTTTTAATCATGCTATCATAAAACTCCTAAAAATGAATCAAACATGAACGTTTCTCTCTAAAGCTGCCTTGACTATCATTAATGAGATTATGCGCTTTCAAATGATCGATCACCCTATCGCGAATGACGGATTCCTACTATAGATGTTAAACTTATGGGTCGATAATTGGTCCGAAGTTCCCTTCCTAAAAAATAGGAGTTATTTATATTCGCTAGCTTAAAATCTAGTGGCACGGTTCCTTCTTCTAAAGATTTGTAACAAAAATTCGTTAGAGGTCCCACTAACATGTTTCGAATTTATTTTAAATGCGCCGGATAGATTACATCAGGACCTGGAGATTTACTGGATTTTAACTTACTGATATAAAATTATATTTCTGCTTTAAAGAGATTTATGATCAAGTAAAGATAGTCCCTCCATTTTACCAAGTAAAGATCATCCCTCCCAAAGTTACCCTAGTAAAGCTAATCCTTCCCAGGCCTAAAAAAAAACTGAAAAAATTTATTTAGGAACGTATTTGTTAGAAAGTTTTTTTTAAAACAATTAAAAATTGTAAACTTTGTAGAACTCTATAAATTAAATTTAATAACTTAATTAAAACGGTATTGGCTGGCAATCGTATCGCAAAAATCATTGAAAACATTGTATTTATGTCTTTCAAGGCACATAAATTCATGTAGATAAGAGTTTAGCATTTCTCTCTTACATCTTAACATACGTTTAATTCTTAGTTTATGCTTATTTCAGTAGCTTTAAAATGACGATGTCATAACCTCGTATACCTCCCATTTTACCAAGTAAAGGTCATCCCTCCCCCAATTAACCAAGTAAAGTTAATCCCTTTTTTTTGTCTTAGGAGGGACTATCTTTACTTGATCTGAAGTCCGAAATCGGTTAAAAGGTTATGCTCGTTAAAGTTTATCACGTGGTTCATTCGTGGTCTATTATGTTTGTCTTCGTTTGTAAATACCGATTATTTACCCTATTTTAGGCTATATTAAAATGAAAAACAAAAGACAGGCCTAAACGCACACAAAACTAAATAAGATCGAGCTAAAACTAAAAAAAAAGAGAATAATGCATTTTCAGGCGCTTGAGGGGCACCCGCCTCTCTCCGCTGACAGCACATGCAATGCATCCAACAGCAAAAAAGAGGGAGGACTACCTACTCGAACAAGGTCAACAGATCTAAGTCACGTGTTCTCAATTATTCAGACTTATGACCTTACTACCTTCAAGAGATTCAATAATTCCTGGACTATCCTTTAGAAGGCCTTGGAAATTATATCATCCGAAAGTGAATTCAAAACACCCACATAAGGATTTCAAATTTTGTTAGAATCGGCCGAATAGTTAGGATGTTATTGCCAAAAAACTCTAAAAAATATAATAGTTACCAACCGACCGAATGTCCTACGAACCGAAATAGTAACTTATAGAATTGCGCGCAAGTGACTAAAAACTGGTCTTTTCCGGAAATGCCAAAGACTTGGTCGTTTGCATAGCTCCACCAGAAAGATAAGATTCCCCATCTCTTTTTTGAGGACTTGGAGCCCTTGTCCTTTCATGAGCAACTCGCCCGGAAGCGGATATAGACTCGGAAGTATTTCCTAGAGTCGATGTCCTCTAGTGCGGAGAATCTTGCAGTCGCGAGCGATTGAACAGAGCGGCTTGCCTTCAATAGTGTGGGCACCTCCTTTTAAGCATCCCCTATCGAGGCGTTGGGTGTCTCGACCAATGACTCAATAAGCTCATGGGCCAGCACGCTGGCCTTTAAAGAGAGAGTGAGGGTGATGGGGGGCCGAGAACGTCGAGACCTCGAAAAGAGGTCTTTCTTTTGTCCCTCTGAAGAGAAACACTCTGGCTGCCAGCTCCCACCGAGATCGGGTAGGCCGCTTTCTGGCCTTTTTCCCTTTCTACTGCGGCCCAAGAAAGTAAATGGGCCACCTGGGAAAAGGGCCTTAAGGGATTACATGGTAGAGGAGGAAGCCTTCCTCCTCTTTAGAGGTAGAGCTACCAGAGAGCGGCTGAGAAGATGGTGAATGAGAAACACCTTTACCAATTAAAATTGTTAGAAGGGGGAACCCTTCGGCCAGTTATAGGTGTGTTCTCTTAGACCTCACCCAACTCAACACCTCAAAAACAAGGAGTTGAGGATTGGCGTGTTATATATCGCGTCAGTAGCTTATCCCGTCTTGCCCCCCAAAGTTGCCCAGCGGTAGCTCGATCCCCAAATAAGCAGCCAGAGAAGCAGGTTCGACATAATAGATCCCTTACTTAGTCGTATATATATATATATATATGAAAATTAACCCACAGGAAAATGAAAATGGTAACATATACATGAAGATTGGTGGCTTTTCCTTCGGAGAAATTGAGCGCACTCTTCTTTCTAAACGCATTTCACTCTTAAAATACGAAACTTCGATTGCGTTCAAGAACGTCAATTCACGACGTCATATATTTACTTCTAAGATTCCTTGTCTTTGGTCTGGAATGATCCAAGATTCCATCTTTGGTACCTTTCGAAGAAGCTGTTCGAATTTAGAGGATAAATTGGATCGCAAACTACAACGTCTCATATCGAATAGCAGTTGAACCAAGAATAGTCGACCAGAAACAGTCGTCAACCTCTCCAATCAAGATCTCGACGCAACCACGACTGTTGCCCTTCGATTTGGGTTTAAATTCTCCATTCTTTCTATACCATCTGCTGTGTCTATTGATCAAAGCTTTGCTCATTTGTAAAAATATTGTGATGTCCCTAGTGATTTAATTTCGACCGCCAAGGGTTGTGTTTATCAGTGCTTATCTAGCTAGACTTACCCACTTAAATTATCCTCTGCGTTTTAACCGTGCTATATCTAGTCTTCGAAAAAATCCCTCTATTCATATTAAGAAAGCAGACAAATCTGGTGACGTTGTTATTATGGACAAAGTGAACTATATTGAAAAAATGAACTTATTATTAGAAGATGAATCTACTTATGATGTCATACAAAAATACCCTACATTAACTACTAACAGTGAATTTCATAAAAATATTTGATCCCTTTTAAAAAAAATTCCCGATTTAATTACTAAATTTAAATCTAGCAACGCTTCTCTTCCATATACATATGTACGGTTTGGTAAAAACTCACAAACCCGATAATCCTATGCGTCCCATTATAAGTTCGTTAGGCTGGGCCTCATATTCCTCATCAAAAGGGCTTGTGAATCACTTATCCCCGCTTGTGGGGTCCATCTCCCAATCTCATATTAGAAATAGTTGTGAACTTATAGAGAAGCTTAATATAATTCCTTATTCCAATAATTTCATTCTTGTCAGCTTCGATGTCTGTTCTTTGTTTACTAAAGTTCCTTTAGACGATCTTCTTCCTCTCCTTTGCGATAAATTACATAATTTAGATCTCCCTGTACCAGTCAATACTTACCTAAGGCTTATTTCTCTTTGTGCTAAAAATTGTAAATTTTCATTCAATGACAAATTTTACCTTCAAAAATTTGGTCTTCCGATGGGTGGTTGTTTATCTCCCACCCTCTCTAATTTATATATGGAATTCTTTGAGACGTTATTCTTGCCCCAAATCCTCGATTTTCCTATTGTATGGTACCGTTACATGTATGATGATATTATATGCCTTTGGCCTTCCTCAAAAGATATTCACAATTTTCTATGTAATCTTAATTCTCTAGTCCCTTCTATTAAATTTGCCCTTGAAATTGAGGAAAATGGGACTCTTCCTTTTCTTGACCTTTTAATACATAGGAAGCCGTCAGGTTTTGAATTCTCTGTTTATCGCAAACCGTCCAACTCCAGTTCATATATTCACTTTTATTCTTATCACAGTGTTAAAATTAAACGATCTGTATTCACTCCTATGTTTCTGCGTGCATTCGCCTTGTTAGTCTGGAATTTTTGGATTAGGAATTGTCCAATATCTTTGAAATAAGTAAAAAACTTTGTTACCCCCGTCAGTTTTTGCATACTTCATTAAACTTTGCTAAGAGAACTTAATTATAGAACTGATAACCCACCGATTTTCAATTACAAAAATTGTCTTATCTCTCATACTTTGAACCATTTTTTTGTCTCACCTGTATTTTTAAGCAACTTAGTATCTCTGTAAATTTTAGATATGAATCCACTTTATATAAAATATTAGTCGACAATAATACAAGGAAAAACGTGGAGTATATTCTATGGAATGTTCTATTTGCAATTTATCTTACTTCGGACAAACTGGTAAATCTTTATCTACTAGAATTTACCAACATAAGTATAATATTAGAAGAAGTGAACTAAACAGCGTTTTATTTTTACATTTATCCGGAAATAACCACCCCATTGACTGGAACTCTGCAAAATTCCTTTATCATTCCGCTGATTTCACAAAAAGAAATATTGTCGAGTGTTCATTAATTGGCCTCTTGCCTAATATAAATATTTCCCCTGGCTTATTTAAACTCCACCCTTTTTCTAAAAAACTTGTACTAAATGAAATAACTTCATAATGCAGCCTGTTGTCACTCTTTATTAGTGTAATATCATTCGCATTTCCTCCCCCACCACGTGTCTCTGCTATGATCGTGGATTAACTCTTAGCCCTAAATGTTTTCGCTCTAATAATAATCCTTTAAAATGTTTTTTGTTTTTTCACCCACTATTTCCATTCATATACACGGCGTTGTTGTGTGTATATCGTTTTAGGGATGCATAGGTCTGTTATTAGTGGCCTATTGTTCTTTTTATTGGAGGAGAGATGGTAACCTCTATATATTAGAGATTTAATTGCACTGAGTTTGTGTGACAAGTTTACCATCTCTCCTCCAATTATTTCCTAATGCACAATGAATTCCAGACTCTAAAGTCTTATTTTAAAAAATAATTGTCACCCCCCACCTTTGGTTGACAAACTAATCAATAATTTTCTTACCAAACTTTACTCTCCATCCTTTCTCTCATATAATGTTCCCCAAAATGAAATTTTTTTTCGTAGTACCTGAAATGAGACCTTACAATAAATTATTCACTAGAAAATGCAACAAATTACTCAAAAAATATTTCTTTCATACCAACTTCAAAATCACTTTTGTCAACTCACTTTCCATAGGAAGTTTCTTCTCGTCAAAAGATAAACTTCCTCTAGAAATGAGCAGCCGTGTAACTGTTTATGCTTTTACTTGTCCTTGTTGTTTGCAAGGAACCTATATTGGTAGTACGGTTCGCTCATTGAAAGAGAGGTTTTGTTCTCACATGGGAATACGCCATCGCACTGGAAAAAATATGTCTAAGAAGGAAGCTTCTGTAATTAGAAATCATATTATACAATGCAAGACAGAATGTTCCATAGAAAACTTCAAAATAGTTGGTCATAATAGCAATGAATATAGTCTAAGAATTTTGGATTCCCTACTAATACGTACAAAATCTCCTACACTCAACATAGATAATATCGCTTTTCCCCTTCTTATTTCTTAATTTTAATTACCTCATTCAACAACCAACCAACCTTCTCTTATTTAACAACCAACCAATCAATTCCTATCCTTCTTTAAGTCACATCCTTTATAATTTCTTCACTTTGGGATTTCTCCTGAACTTCATCGGTAAGCAATATTATACTGTAATTTTTTACTTTTGTGTTTTTGCTTCTTCTTTTTTTCGTGTCAATAGTGATTACATTAGAGTGATAATTTGATTCTCTTGCCTTTTAAATTCCTGAGTTATCGGTAGGCAATATTATACTGTAATTATTTACTTTCTTTTCTTTTTTTTCGTGTCAATAGTGGTTATATTAGATTGATAATTTGATTCTCTTGCCTTTTAAATTCCTGAGTTATATTCTAATTTTTGATTTACCTACATAGTCTTAACCTAATTATTTTTAATATTTTGAATATTCTTTAACTGTATTAGATTAATTTAGTTTTTAGAACCTGAAGATGGGTGATACGCCCGAAACGTTGTTCTATAAATAAATCACATGTACCTCAGCCTATGTGTCCTTACTTTCACCGTGAAATTGAAGATTAGACTGGTCAGCAGCAACTCATATGACTATATATTTATATATATATATATATATATATATATATATATATATATATATATATATATATATATATATATATATATATATATATATATACAAGGTGTCCCATAAAAAAGTTAACTCTACTTTGAATTAGTATAACTCAAAACCTCAAAACCTATAAGAGATTTTTGAGTCCTGCAAAACAAAACAAATTAAACAACTATTTTCTGTCGATTCTGGAAATTTCATTAAATTCCCTTTTACGATATTGATACACTAATGGGTTTAGTGGAGGCTACCAAAATTATGTTTGCGCAAGGAAGTAAAATAATGAAACTTCGAAGTTTAAAATTAAAAAATATATCTAAATCCATTTTTAACAAAGACACCTCTTCATATGGGTAATACAAATTCATTTTTAATTTTCTAAGCACCGTTTCCTTCCAGATGTCCTCTATTTCTTTCCAAGCACAGTTTCGCCTTTGATCGCATTGATTGAACAACTTTTTTGATTAACTTGTGATTTTCCTTAAGTCTATTGACTTCACGTGTGATACTATCTCTTAACTAGTTGATGCTTTGTGGTGGAGTAGAATACGCTTTATTCTTTAGATATCCCCATAAGAAATAATCGCACGGTGTTAAGTCAGGGGATCTTGAGAGTCATTCAACTGCATGATTTAGCGCGACAATGCGGTTGTCAAACGTTTCTCTTAGTTTTGTTCTTACAACAAGCTGTCTATGAGCTGGTGCGCCGTCCTAAATCCACCAAATCTATTGAAGTGATTGCCGTAAATCTGGCGGAGTTCCGGGAAGATCCTTTCGTTGATCATGTTCAGGTAGGCACCACCATTCAAGTTATTCTCGTAAAACAATGGGCCGACAAGATAGCTATTCCCGCATATTCCGATCCACAGAGACACTTTCTGCTGACAAAGTTGAATGCTGGGTGGTGTTTCAGCGGCGCATATTGCCGAATATTATAGCTATTAACCTTTCCATTTATGAAAAAGGCAGCCTCGTCACCAATCACAATGTTTTGCAAGAAACAGCAGGTTTATGGAGAAGCCATTCGACAAATTGTCTACAACGAGGAAGAAAATCAGTTTCAAGAAGCTGGTGTCTTGCATGCATCTTATAGGGATGTCATTTGAAGTCATTTTTAATAATGCGGTTAAATGATGACTGACAATTGTAACCCATTCTTTATGACTGATGCATGTAGATTTTGAAGAAGTGTCATCGGAAGATTTTCGATATTTGCTGTTATTTTCATGGTTCTCATACGACCCGAACGACCTTTATTTAAGATTTAAGCATGTTACTTCATGTTGATATTTGCGGAAATTTTTTCCAAATTGTGGGCTTGCTTGGTGGGTGCCTACCTGGAAAACGTTGTTCAAATGAATCTTGTACTTGTTTAATACTGCCAGTCTTAATAAAGTTTGTGACTACAAATACGCGTTGATCTTTTGTTAACTACATGATTAAAAAGGTTCTATGGAAGTAAACTTTGACACAGAAATGCTTTGATTTGCTTAGTAAGCAAGTGCACGGTGGCCTAGCCTTCCTAGGCTTCGTTATTTTACTTCCTTGCGCAAACATAACTTTGATAGCCTCCACTAAACCTATTAGTGTATCAATATCATAAAAGTGAATTCAATGAAATTTCCAGAATCGACAGATAAATAGTTGTTAAATAAAACACTTTTGTAAGACCCAAAAATCTCCAATAGTTTTTGAGTTATACTTATTCAAAGTACGGTTAACTTTTTTCTGCGACACCCGGTATATATATATATATATATATATATATATATATATATATATATATATATATATATATATATATATATATATATATATGTATATATATATATATATATACAGGTTCTATTGAAGTCCACAGCTGTGGAAGCGTTATTAATTTTAACTTGTATTTTCTAAATATTTCTTACAAGTTTTTTAACGGGCTCTTCGAAGCGAGAAAAAACATCCGCGAAAGACATTCTCTATTCCTAGACGCTTTCGACCATGTTAGGTCATCTTCAGGAAATGAACAGAAATAGAATTATTCGATGATATACTCAGTTTTTAGTAGAATTTGGGATAGTGGAAGATATAGTAGGTGAAATTAAAGCGGGGAGGGGGGGGGGGATTTTGCCTTAGTAAGGAGGGCATCGCTTTATTTTTTATTTATTTTTACCTTTGCTTTTGTTGTTTGTTTGAATTTTTTTATCCTATGTATGTTTATGTAATTTCATGAGCTTTAGCGTTCTTCTTATTGTTTGTTCTCAAATGATTAGTTGTACTTATTTTTGTTGCAAATCTTCAGCTTTCAAGCCTTTGTTAGCTCTAATTGCCAACAAATTTACCTCGTGTTTCTTGTGCTGTAATAATTGTATTGTTCGCTGTTTTCATATATGTAAGTATTGATGAAATATTCTTATATGTTGTGTTTGTCTTGTCTATGTATAAATTGGTGCAATGAGTTCCTGTGTACAAAATTTTGTGCTTGGAAACCGACGTTGCGTGAGATTTTCGCCCCTAGCCTTGCAGGGATATTCAGCCTGCCGCCTGTTTCCTGTAGCTCAGGAAAGACACCATTCTTTACAGTAGACCAGACCTTTTTTTCCAAGTTTTTGGGTGACGACATTGATAAGTTCCAAATGTTTCCTCCTGTGCAAATCTCTTTGCCTAAGTTGATCACGCCTTCTGGCTTTGTTGATAAGCAGAGAACAGTGTTCTGGACATGTTCTAACCTTTTCATCGAGGTTTTACTGGCCGCTTGAGAAACCACTGCGGGGTAAATGAGCTTAGCCCGGGCATACATCAGATATATTTTCCTGATGTTGACCAAGCTAAGATCTCTAAACCTGTATAGCTTGGAGATATCTCTCCTTGCCAGGTTCCGCATCTCCGTGTGGTGTCTCGAGTATCCATGGTCAGTGATTTTAAGGCCCAGAACGGTGCCTTCGGTGGAGTAGCCGTATCTCCTCCCATCGATGATGATGGCCCATGTCAACTCCTGGCTCAGCGGGTGATCTTGAATTTGTCCCTGTTGGGTGTGATCTTCCATCGTCTGTCGTACTGGCTGATGTTGTTGACTTCCGCTATTGTGCGAACCGCCTGCGCCCTTGCTTTCCTCTCTGGGCATGGGACAATTTGAGTGATGTCATCTGCGAATTGCAGATACATCGTGTCCCTGTGTACTGGAGTTGGGAGGTCGATTGTGAAGACCAAGTAAAGAAGAGGACTCACGCAGCTTCCCTGAGGAACCCCCGCCTTCAATTCAAATTCAGGACCTCTGTATCATTCTATCATGAGGCAGGCCCTTCTTTTCATGACGAAGTCATAGAGGCCCCTTTCCAGGATTGGGTCTAGCTGGAGGTTCAGGATCTTGTATTGAAGTCCTTCCAGCCAGACTTTATCGAAGGCCTTTTGCACGTCCCTCAACACAATGGCTACATAGAACCTGTTCGCTTGGGAGTATGCTACTTTCTCTGTTAGGAGCGCTAGGGCGGTATCTGTGCCCCCTTTTTCTGCGGAACCCATGTTGTTGCAGGTTATGCGCTCCTAACTCGCTCAGTTGAGCTTTTAGCACACAAGAACTCGAAGATTTTTCCCTGTATCTCAAGAAGAGAGATAGGGCGATAGTTAGCCACCTGGTCTGGGTGCTTGTTTCCCTTCGGAATAAAGATGACTTTGGCCATCTTGTATCCGTCAGGAAAGTAGCCTGTATTCAGGGCAGCGTTCATTGTGTTCTCTAAACGATGAATAATTTGCCTTGGGGCATTTACGAGGTTATTCTTCGTAATCCCAGACCAGCCTGGAGCCCTCTGCGTGAAGGACCTTATGGTGTTCAAGGTCTCTTCGACAGTTATTGGGCGAGGGGGTGGGTGGGTTCTATGTATAACTGTGCCGAGGTCATCGAGCAATTGGTCTTCGAAGTCCTGGTCGAAGTCATCGTTCTCCTCAGGTGATATAGCGAAAATCTCTTGCCAGTGAGCTCTAAATTTTCTCTCTCGAGAGAGAGAGAGACTCTGGGTCCTCAATGATGTCGTCTCCATCTGTATTTGGGGTCCTGGGTCTTGGAGGCAATCCCCTAATTCTTCGGATGTTATTCCAAAACCTTACATGATTGTTCTCCCTGTCCAGCCTCCCAATGCTGTCATTCCAGATTGTTCTTTGTTTTTCAATTATTATGTTTTTTAGTTCCTCTCCTAGATGCCTCATTCTGGCTGTCTTTTCCATATTGGTTCCTGTCCTTACGATCTCTTCACAGGTTTCTGTATGTTCCCGGGTGATTTCTCTCATCTCGTCCGTCCACCTAGGTTGTGGGAACAATTTATAGGAGATCCTGGGGACGCATCTCTCGTTGGCTTGTATGAGGAGATTAGTGATCTTGTTTATCTCTTCCTTAATATCTTCGATATTAGCGTCTCCCGGGTCAGTTGGATGGTATGTACTGAGTATTTCTCTATATAGCTCCCATTTAGCTTTAGCGTAACTTTTTCTAAGTGGGACGGGCTTAAGTAGTGGAGCAAGCGAGATCGTGGTGAGAATCGGGATATGTTCGCTCGGTACCACTGGTCCGGGCTCATTGACGATGTTGAAGGGAAAGTTTTTGCTCGTTAACACAATATCCGGTTTTGTTGCCGAACGTTGTGTTAAGAAGGTCGGGAAATCTGGCCCGGCCCTCTGGAGTCTGTCTCTTTCGAGTAGCAGTTCAAGGTTTCTTCCCCTTTCGTCTGTTCTTCTGTAGCCTGATGCACCGCATCTGGCCTTTAGATCACCGCCAAGCAATGCTAGTTTCCCGCGCCCAAAGAGGTTGTAAAAGTTAAGGATCGGCAAGTATTTACGTCGTGAAGGTTAATAGACATCCACCACGGTCAGGTTTCCAACTAGGGTAGGTATTTCTGCATCCACAAATGATTCATCTAGGTTTGGGAGTGTTTTGTATGTAATATTGTTTCGAATCGCGATGGCAGCGCCATCGTATCGTTCCTGTGTGTAGTTTTTGTTTAAAACTGTGTAATTTGGTATCTTTATCCTGTTTGTGTTTGTGTTAACGCCGTGATCACTGATGAGGATTAGGTCGGGATCCACTTTACGAAATATGTTTCACTTCCCATCCATTGGTGTTAACTGTGATTATTCTTAATGTATTGTTCGTGTTTCCCATGTTTGTGTTGTCTGGTGCTTGCGTGTGTGTGTGTGTGTGTGTGTGTGTGTGTGTGTGTGTGTGTTTTCTTCTAGTGTTTTTTGTTACGTGTGTTTTTTCCGTTCCTAATTCTGATAAATTCGGCCTTACTTACGGCGAGGCAGGAGTCCCTATAGAGTTTTTTTTTGGCCTCCATGATTGCTGTGTCGATAAGCGCTTCCTGATCTGGTGGATCATAAGACCATTTTAGTATGCCCGTTTTTACTCCTTCGATGATTTCCCCTATCCTGGGATCTTCTGGGAAGGAGGTTTCAGTTTTTCTATAGAATTTACTATTAATCTCATCGCCATCGTATTTCTTGTTCTGCCTTGAATAATTCCTTCAGCTCTTGCTCCTCGCTCTCTCATGGATCTTAGGAGGCTGGGAGCTCACTTGTTCATCCTCAGATGAAGAAGCAGAGCTTAAGATGTTCTCCTCAGCCTGATCTTTTCGCACTCTCTTTCCTTTTCTTTCTTGCCTCAATTCTGGGGTCCCTGTTTGGGGACCTTTGAGGGGCTGGGGTTGATTCCGAGTTCTTATTCTTTTCCTCTCTTCCTTCTTCGTCTCTTGAGAAAGCGGACGCTGGTACTTCTTCCTCTATGCCGTATTGCATCTGGAGGACTTCTCCTGGTGGTGGGTTCTCCGGGAACCACATCTCTGCCAAGCCATAGCAAAGCAGCCGGGGTTTGTTAAATTGCGGACATGGGCATATAAAATGCAAGTGAGGATTTTGGTTGAGTTTTTATCCTCCTTGCCTACCTTTAAATATGTCCTTTGCCCAGGGATGTTCTTTTCATTTTCTGAGGGGATAGATTTTGCCGCTTGGGCGTAGGAGGTGTTCGCTCTCCTGACTCCTTCTGCCTTCTTCTCTTCCGCCTTTCTTTTCAAGATCTCCTTTATTCTTGGGCAGGACATCGACATTGCCCCATGTCTCTGTCCGCAGTTTGGGCACTTCTCTTCTTTGGCTGGGCATTCGCGCCAACCGTGGCCTTTTTGGCTACATCTGGAACAAGTTGACTCCTGCTCCTTGCAGTCCTTCGTGGTGTGGTGCTCCAGGCGGTAGCATCTGAAGGAAACCTACACAGGGGGGAATTCTTCCCGCTCGATTTGCTCACCACTTATCTTCGCGTTAAAAAGAAGTAGCCCTCTCTCCTTCGCCTTTGTCGCCATCTCTGTGTCTGTGAATATGATCTTAAACCCATGTTGGTAATCTGTGTTATCTCGTTTTTTTATAAAATTAATAACCTAAGCCACCCTCGCCCATTTCTGGTTTTTCTCGATCTCCTCCTTTATTTCCTCTTTGTTGTGCTAGCCGATCCAGGGGTCTAGCCTTCTACACACCATACTCCTGTGTGCTTGGATCTGAGAAGGCGTGGTTGGTTGGAGGTTTAGATTCTTGGGTTTTTTAAATCTCTCCCTCCTTTGTGAGTGTTTCTACGTCTTTCTCGTTTTCGCATATTCGACGTATCCTGCCGGCGTATCTATTAGCCTCAGAACCGCCACTCTAAGCTTGCCAAACAGGGTCTCGTAGACGTTGGCCTTGTTCGTTTTTTTTCTGTCCGCTTAGACACCTTGGTGGGACCCTCGCGATATTTAGGGTCGCCATTATGGTGGTGGACACCCCTTGAGGAGGGAAGCGCACTCTTTACTGTTTTTGGCTTTTTCTGCTATTAGGGACTCACTAGTGTATATGAGTTTCTGCTATTTATTTGAAAAAAAAATTGAGTTGCCTTTTGGGAGAAGAGCCCCTCCCCCACGATAAACCGCCGCCTGGATGAAAAGGGAATTTGCCATTGGGTGAATGATGATAATGGATAATATATATGCGGGTGGGATCCTCTCAGGGGTGTGATTGTATGGCGGACTTATTGACAACGCCGCCCCCCGAGGGTCTTTTAATTGCGATCGCATCCCAACATACCATAAAGATGGTTGTATGTCCTTCTATGTTCATGGAAGGGGCCCCTGCTGTGATGATCAGCAGGGTTAGCAGTCCGTCCCTTATCCGGAATTGTTTCTGATATTGTTATCGGCTGTGGGCTACTCCTCAAACCAGCCTCCTCCAATGCCCCCAATTATGGCCGTGCTATTGCCCGGCATAGTTGCGACGAAACATGAATGGCAGTCCCCTCTCACATCCGAAGGCAGTTCACGAAGGGGGGGCGGGGCCGGCGACTTAAGCAGTCATCTGCTTAAGTCGGGCCGCTAATAAAGAAAGATGAAATTAATAGTGATGGTGAATGGTGAAAAATGAGTATCTCTCTTTCGTGATTTCGGAGGCGTATTTGGGAAGTTTTCCTCCAAACTTTCCCTCTTTTGCCGATTTTAAGGTAGTTGTCGGATGAAGAAAACCAAGAATTCTTACGCAGTCTACTCATGGAATTATTCGGAATTTGGAAATTCTAAGGTAGAAAAATGGTGTTTAATAGTGGTAGAGGTATAGTGAGAAAATGTGTATGATAGTAGAAGATAGGTGTGCCAGTGCGTCTGGCGATGGCTTTTTGTTGTAATCTTGTTTGTTTGATATCTTTAACCTAATTTTTCAGCATTCAAGCCTTTGTTTTCTGTTTTCCTTTTGCGTCTTTTTGAGTCATTCTTGTTTTGCATTTATGCATCCTTTTTCTTATTTTCTTTGTCCTTTTGGATCTTTGATTTCTTTACTGAATTTCTTTTGTTTTGTTGTTCATGTCCTCTTTGGATCTTTTTTTTTTAATATTTTTTACTTTGTATAATCTTTATTCTGTCCTTTTTGGATCTTTTGGTTTTAATCTCTTTCTTTGCATTTGCTTTATTTTTGTCCTTTTGGGGATCTTTTTGTTTTTCTACTTTCGCTTATTTTTGTTATGCTTTAATGGTAACCTTTATAGGTCTTTAATTCTCCTTTTTGCTTGCATATTGTATGTGCGTTTTTCCGGTTTTATTTATATATAGATTGATGTTACAGCCTCCTGCATTCGCAGTTCGCTGCTGGCAAATCCTTGTCTATAGTGTCTAATTCGGGGCTCATGATCGGGGAGTCATATATTTCGGAGGATACCTTCTGGTATATGTTGTTCAATTTTGCTCCATATTTTCCTTGCTCTTTCGTGTAGGGTCACATTTAGGGGTCCTATGTCGATTATGCCGTGTAGGGTTGTTGCAGGGATGCAGTCCAGGAGACTCACGTCGAGCATGTATCGAAGTGCCTGGTTCTGCACCGCCAGGCTTTTCTTATCCGTGTCTTACTTGCCAGATGTAGTGGAATTGCCGGATACAAGAGGATTGGCCTTACAAGAGCTAAGTACAGTTTCCTTTTGTTTCGGAAGAAGAGCCTTCTGAACCTGTACAGTTGCTTAACCCTTGTTTTGGCCTTAGCTATAATGTCAGTGAGATCGACGTTGTACCCATTAGTGTTGAACTTTAGCCCTAGGGCTTGTCCTTCTGTAGTGTATGCGTAGAGCTTTTCGTTCACCACAACGTCATCTGTTTTGACTCGGCCGACTGGGATAACCTTAAACTTGTCGTTGTGGTTCGGATCTTATTTCGCTTCTCATAAGCGTTTATGTTCCCAATCTCGCCCGCCGTCCTGTTGGCTATATCCACAGGGTTCTTGTAGTCGCTGGTAATGAATGACCTGTGCTATGTCGTCGGCTAGTTGCACATTGAGTGTGTCTTAGAATAGACTCTCGACGATATACCATATATAACTATTCGTTGAGGTGGTTATCGAGTGCGTGGTTATCTGGTTGACCGATGTTATTTATCTTCAATATGCTTAAGAAGTGGAACTGAGCTCAAGGATAATGATATGGCTATCATTAATAAAATAGAGTTTTATTAATTAAACTATCAACAACACACAAAACGAAAAATGTTTACATAAACGGAAAATGGAAAGGGCCATGGGAATATCTGATTAATCCGAAGATTAAGATTAGGAGAGATTTAAAAAGGTAAACAAATAAAAATTAAAGGGATGGGATTGTTCGCTAAACCATTTAAAGCACAGGGTAGGGTTGACGAAAGGTTAGATAATCAAAGGTAATGCTCGGCTTACGTAATTACAAGTTGTTGTGCAGAGGAAGGCAACGCGAAGGACTCTTCAGTCAACTGGCGAGTTCCAGCCGAAGGGATGGAGGATTAAATTATCCTGACGTGACGTCTTGGGAATGAGAACCGTTTCTTGACGAACGGGCTTGAAGAACAATGGCTGTTCTAACGTTGTTCTCTTTCTGAACAACAGGGAGGGGGGTGAAAACCGTTTCTTGTCAACGGGCTCAAAGAACAATGGCTGTTCTAACGTTGTTCTTTTTCTGAACAACAGGCGGGAGGGGGGGGGGGAGAACTGTCTCTTGTCAACGGGCTCAAAGAACAATGGCTGTTCTAACGTTGTTCTCTTTCTGAACAACAGGGAGGGGGGCCTTGTGGACTTGGCGTCTTGAAGGCTCGAACCTTGGCATTCAAGGGATATTGTCCTCTTCTGGACAAAAATAGTGGATCTCGAGGTAGAGGGCCCCTGGTGCACAAGGTGAGACCGGATCGGCCTGATGTCTCGCGAAGATAATCTGGATCTGATCTGATCTAATCGGTAAAGTTTCCATATAAATAGTCGGATCCATCCCCTTGGCGTAGGGGACAATGGAGTGGGGGCTTCGAGGGACTGCCCCAGCCACGCCTTGGAACATACCTTATCTGCCCATAAGCCTAACTCAATCTGGCGAGATCGACGCATGGGGCGAAACGGGAGGGGGGGGCTGAACCTCCTTGGTTAAATATTGACTCAGGTGGCGATAAGGCGCCCGGCTTCGACGCGAAGATGCACGTGGGTAGCAACGTGTTTCTAAACAACATGTGATAGCGGTTGAATTTAAGCAGCCTCAGACCGTTCTATTACACCCCTCCATTCCAGGGGAAGTTGTCACTTCGAAAAAAAGGAGAGAAGGGACAACGATAGAGCTCCGTTGTGGAGGACTCGGTTTCTTGCAACGACCGTACCTTCATGCACCTAGCTAGTATTACCTCAATACATATGATTTTTTTGATCTTTTGATTATAGGGGAAACTAACCTTTAATACAAACTTAACCATAAAAGAGACATGGAGCAATGAAATGATATAAAATTAGTACATATGGGACAAACTAATTTATACGTAATTTAATGGGTACAAATATATACACATACGAAAAAAAGAGACATTGAGCCACAAAATTCAGACATATACATTAACTAATTATATTACAAGAGAATCTAATTTAAGTCGTACAAGACGGTATATACATACATGGAGATCCTAATCCTACGAATACAATTAATCTATACTATTTGGTAACGCATTCCTACTGAGTGCGTCAGCGACCTGGTTATCGGAACCTTTTATATAATTTATCTTAAATTGGTACTCTTGCAAGAATAAACTCCAGCACAAAATTCGGCCGTTGGAGTGTGGTACATTCCGAATATAGGCCAACGGGCGGTGGTCAGTTCATATCTGAAATTCTTTTCCTTTTAAGTACATTTTAAATTTGTCAATAACCCAGATAATTGCTAGAGCTTTCTTCTCTATAGTGGCATATTTCTTTTCGCGTGGTAATAATTGGCAAATAGCATATGCAACTGGATGACTCGTTCCATCATCCTCATATTGAAGGAGTACACCTCCAATGCCCTCGTTGCTCGCGTCGGTCTTAATCCCAAAGGATTTTTCCGGGTTGGGAAACTTTAAAATGGGGGCAGAAATGAGCTTACTCTTGAGCTGATTAAAATGGGAAACAGCGACATCATTCCAACGTAGACGATCGGGGGAATTTTTTTTTTTAAAGGGAGCTGAGGGGCGCCAAAATTGCAGCGAAATTCGGGAAAAATCGCCGATAGTAAGAAGCTGATCCTAGAAATGATCTTAATTGCTTCTTAGTATTCGGGAGGGGCATGTTGGCGATTGCCTTAATCTTGTCCTCTTGGGGACCTAACTCGCTTTGTCCTATTTTGAAACCCAAGTATTTTATGATTTCGTGGGCAAAATGGCATTTGCTGGGGCCAATGGTGAGGCCATTTTCGCGCAGTCGCTCGAAGAGAGCTAATAGGGTGGTTAAATGGTGACTCCATTCACGAGTAGCGACGTAGACGTTATCGAAGTAAAAGGATACATTCCGAAGTCCATCTAACAACCTTCTCATGAGACGGTTATAGTTGCTACAAGCAGTCACGAGGACAAAAGGAAGGCGCTTAAATTGCATTAAGCCTTTCTCCGTTGCAAAGGCGGTATATGCTTTCACATCGGGCTGGAGGGGAATTTGATAATACGCCTTGCACAAATCGAGTTCTGAGATGAACTTGGCGTTTTCAAAAAGGTGGAGGTTTTGGTCTACCAACGGGATGGGCTCGGCGTCGAACACAGTTACCGAATTTAACTTCCGGAAGTCGATGCACATCCGATAAGAGCCATCAGGTTTCTTGACCATGATGATTGGGGAACAATAACTACAGGTGGAAGGTTCTATTATGTCTAAACTAATTAAATTATCAACTTCGGCGTTAAAAGCTTGGCGTAAATGAATCGGCATGGGATAGGGTTTTGAACGGACGGGTTCTAAGGTTGTTAATTTAATATCATGCTCGAAACTAGTAGCGCATCCAGGCTTCTCTGAAATAACGTCGTCGAACTGACATAATAGTTCTTGTAGCTGACTCTTTTGATGTGGTGTCAGCTGCGCGTCGATTTCCAGGTCAGAGGGTTCAGAAGACTCACCTGGTAGGGAAGGAAGAGGGTAATCGGCATCAGGTTGGATGCACACTGTCTGTATTACATTAAGGGACTCCGCGGGGTAATCCTCTACAAGCGCCGATGTTTCGTCCAGTGCTACGAACGTATCTCCTGGGCGCGTTGGTGGTACTTTTTTTCTCTGGGTCTACGGACAGTCTCTGTGTCCTTGTTTTGGGCCTTATCCCTTAAGGGTGTTAGTACTTCACACTCCTTTTGTGCCGTCCTAAAGTCCTGGTTAAGGGTCTCCGAGAATTCGGATGGTATCGGGGTTCTGAGAGGGACGGGCTCCTGGGCTTCTTTCTTAGCTCGGCCTCGAGAAAGGGCGACCTGGGACACAGGGTCGGAACTTACTTGGGGGCTCTGTCCTATAAGTACGGAACAGAATTGTATGGGTGCTGAAATGACTTCAGCCCAGCCATCATAATACTGACACTGCAGGTAACATCTAACGACGGGGAATTTGTTCGCCCGCCCAAGGTAGTCATGTACCACCGCAAATTTTTCGTGGTTAGGGTCCACTGGGGGGAAGAGCTCATCGGACACGATGAAACACGTGCACCCTGTGTCCCTGACGAGAGTCGATACACGGAAGCCGTTCACGCTGCCCTCCTCAAATTTCAAAGTTCCCGGTGAACTTTTGTCAAAAATAAAATTTACCTGGTGGCCTGACGGAGGGGGAGAAGTTGCTGCTTGGGTCTGTACCACCGGGAAAGCCGGGGTGGCATTAATCTGGTGAACTTGGTGGGCTGGTCCACTTTTAAGCCTAGAATTTTGGGGGCAATTCCAGCTCATGTGGTTTTCTACACCGCTGGTGAAGCATATGATTGGTCGCTTCGGGAAGAGTGATGGAGGAGAAATCTTAACGGGAGGTTTGTTGTGCCGTTGTTGGTTTTGGGGAAAGAAGTTTTGGGGTTTCACGGGGCTCGGAAACTTCGTCGGCTTTCCTGGGAAGGGGCGCGAATACTTCCTTCTTTACTGGTTGGAGGGTTGGTGAGAAGTTCGATTCTCCTTGGGGTATAAACTATGGCTTGCGGCATAGACTTCCGCTTCTTCGGTACACTCTTTAAAGGTATTGCGCCGACGATCCTTGACGAACGCGCGGATCTCCGTCGGGAGAGACGCCAGAAATTGATTCCGCAACACGAAGTCTATTAAGGACTCGTAGTTAGGATCAACCTTTGACGATTCTAACCAAAATTTAAAATTCCTCTGAAGAATGTATCCGAATTGATGGAACGTCTGTCCGGGTTTAATACGACCTCCTCGAAATTCTTGTCGGTAGAAATCGGGAGTCATATTATGAACGGCCAATAACTCAGCTTTTAAGGTGCTGTAGTTAATTGTACATTCAGATGGTAAAGATATGAAAATCTCGCGCAATTTACAATTTAACAAGGGAAGTAATCTTGCTACACCTTCAGCCTTCAGATCCAGGTTATTGATCTCGAGGATCTTTTCGAAGTGGGCTAAAAATGCTCCGAAATCCTCTCCATCCCTGAAATTAAGGAGCTTAAGTGGGAGATGGGCGGGGCTTCTGAACGTGAACTGGCTGATTGTATTTCAGCTTCAAAAACGATCCATTTCAATCTGATGGTGAAGCTCAGCTTGTCTTTTCCGTTCCCCTCTTTCTCTTTCTTCTCGTTGGATTTATCTTTCTTCTCGTTGTATTTCTCTTTCTCTTTCTTCTCGTTGGATTTCTCTTTCTCTTTCTTCTCGTTGGATTTCTCTTTCTCTTTCTTTTCGTTGGATTTCTCTTTCTCTTTCCGTTCGTTGCTCCTCTTGAACGTACTCATTCAATTCTCTTCCGGAAAGTCCCAAGGATTTTCCTTGCGCTTTGAAGATTTCGAACTGAGTCATATTTGCACTTGGGAGCGCAATAGTCAACCAACTAAATTCCTTGCAATAAGAATTATGCCTTCTAGAGAGTTAGCCTACCTAAATATGGGCACTGACCTATTCGTAATTGGTTTATCGATCTAGATAACCCATGACTAAAATCACGCAAAAAAAACACAAACAAATTATTATAACAGTTCCTTGAGCTACTCCAGCTTCTTAAGTTTCAAAACAAAGGGGTAGCAATCGTTAAAACAAAAGGGAGCTACTATACTCTATTCTTATAACGAATAACACTATGCTTTACTCGACTAAGACCAGTGTTTGCAAAGATATAGCGTTAAACCTTACACACTTGATACCAAATTTAAATAGTATATATATATATATATATATATATATATATATATATATATATATATATGTCGTAGAATAGACTCTCAACGATATACCATATATAACTATTCGTTGAGGGAACTATTCTTATATTTCAAGTGCGTGGTTATCTGGTTGACCGATGTTATTTATCTTCAATATGCTTAAGAAGTGGAACTGGGCTCAAGGATAATAATATGGCTATCATTAATAAAATAGAGTTTTATTAATTAAACTATCAACAACACACAAAACGAAAAATGTTTACATAAACGGAGAATGGAAAGGGTCGTGGGAATATCTGATTAATCTTAGGATTAAGATTAGGAGAGATTTAAAAAGGTAAACAAATAAAAATTAAAGGGATGGGATGGTTCGCTAAACCATTTAAAGCACAGGGTAGGGTTGACGAAAGGTTAGATAATCAAAGGTAATGTTCAGCTTACGTAATTACAAGTTGTTGTGCAGAGGAAGGCGATGCGAAGGACTCTTCGGTCCGCTGGCGAGTTCCAGCCGAAGGGGGGGAGGGATTATATTATCCTGATGTGACGTCTTGGGAATGAGAACCGTTTCTTGACGCAGCGGCTTGAAGAACAATGGCTGTTCTAACGTTGTTCTCTTCTGAACAACAGGGGGGGGGGAAACCGTCTCCTAGTCTACGGGCTCAAAGAACAATGGCTGTTCTAACGTTGTTCTCTTTCTGAACAACAGGGAGGGGAGGGTGAGAACCGTTTCTTGTCAACGGGCTCAAAGAACAATGGCTGTTTAACGTTGTTCTCTTTCTGAACAACAGGGGGGGTGAGAACCGTTTCTTGTCAACGGGCTCTAAAGAACAATGGTTGTTCTAACGTTGTTTTCTTTCTGAACAACAGAGGGGGGAGGGTGAGAACTGTCTCTTATCAACCGGCTCAAAGAACAATGGCTGTTCTAACGTTGTTCTCTTTCTGAACAACAGGAGGGGGGGGGGGGGCTTGTGGACTTGGCGTCTTGAAGGCTCGAACCTTGGCACTCAAGGGATATTGTCCTCTTCTGGACAAAAATAGTGGATCTCGAGGTAGAGGGCCCCTGGTGCACAAGGTGAGACCGGATCGGCGTGATATCTCGCGAAGATAATCTGGATCTGATCTGATCTAATCGGTAAAGTTTTCATATAAATAGTCGGAGCCATCCCCTTGGCGTAGGCGACAATGGAGTGGGGGCTTCGAGGGACTGCCCCAGCCGCGCCTTGGAACATACCTTATTTGCCCATAAGCCTAACTCAATCTGGCGAGATCGACGCATGGGGCGAAACGGGGGGGGGGGGATGAACCTCCTTGGTTAAATATTGACTCAGGTGGCGATAAGGCGCCCGGCTTCGACGCGAAGATGCACGTGGGTAGCAACGTGTTTCTAAAAAACATGTGATAGCGGTTGAATTTCAGCGGCCTCAGACCGTTATCACAGAGTACATAGTCTTCGGTGGGAAGGGGGAGGCCGCTTGCAAAGATACTGTATAGGGTGGGGCTTAGGCAGCCCCCTTCGGGTACTCCACCTTTCATAGTGAAAGGCTGTCCCTCATAGCCATTTATCTTTATAGTCGCCTCCTTGTCCTCCAGATAGTCGCAGAGGACTTTGGTGATGTTTATTTCTATCCCAAGATCGCTGATCTTCTTCTTCTTAAGTCCGGGAATCCAGACTTTGTCGAATGTCGATGCAACATCTCTCAGAACGACGTCAACTCTCTTGTCTTGTGCTTTTGCATTGGCAACAAACTCTGTCATCGGGGCAAGGGGGTTTCCGTCCCAAGGTGTTTTCGGAAACCATGTTGCTTCCTGTTGTACAGATTCCCTGCGTCCAGATAGCATTTTAGCCTGTCATTTAGGAGCTTTTCGTAAAGTTTCCCTATGAACTCCAGGAGGGAAATAGGCCTGTAACTTTTGATCTCTCCTCTAGGTTTGCCCAGTTTGGGGATGAAGATTATCCTCGCATACTTCAACCGGTCCGGGAAGTATCCGACATTTAGGCAAGCAATGAATAGTCGTAATAGTGCCTCGTTAATATTAGGCTAGGCATTAAGGAGATGAGCCCTAGTTATTCCCGAGATGTTCAGGGCTTTCTGCCAAAAACTTTTAAGGGCCTTTTCGAACTCCTCATGAGTAAACGACCATCCTTCCTCTCTCGGTTGTCGGGTGTCGTCGACGTAGTGGAAGGGTGTTAGTTCGGGTCCTCTCTGTCTTCATGATCTTCAGTCACTTTCCTTTCACCTGAGGTGATAGAAATGTTGCTTTTATGCTGGAACATGCCGGTTAGGTTTTTAATTTGTGACCAGAATTTATTGGGGTCGTCTTCTAGCTCCACCCTGTCAATTATACCATCCCAGATCTTTTTATTGTTCTCGCTGATCAGATGTTTGAGCTCCATGCGTAGGTTTCTCATTTGATGGTATCTGATTGCATTATTGCCATACTCCAGGATCTCTAAAGTGAGCTCTTCCAGTCTATTACGTCGTTGTTGGATCTCCTCGTCCCAGCGTGGGGCTGGGAGTATCTTATTTTCTACCCTAGGGATGGCCAATCTGTCTGCTTCAACTATTTTTGACATAACGTTCTCAATATGAGCGTAAATGTCTTCGATGGTAGCTCCTTCTAAGTTCTCTATGTGGAATTCTTGTAGCAGTCTCTTATATAGGGGCCAGTCTGCCATGGGCAGACATCTGCGAGAGTGGACTTTGACTTGGATGGGCGAAGTTGATATAGTTGTGATCATGCTGATATGATCTGAGTATAGGGGCCGGGAATGGTAACCTGGTTCAGTACGAAGTTGTCGTTTATTAGCACGATGTCAGGGGTTGTGGAAGATCTCCTTGTCAGATTGGACCAATCATTTGTACTATACCTCTTTCCATTAGGAGGCTTGTGAGGGAACCCAACGTGGACTCTATTGAGCAGAAGGGAACCTCCATGCGCTGCCGAAGGCCTAAATTGGTAAGCCTACCCCCCTCCCCCCTTCCTCCTTTCACAAGCGGTAGCCTCGAACCGTGTCCCCCACGGTTCACTTTTACACGGGCAGAATAGCCTCTGCAAGAAGATTCGAGGCCATTCAAGAGTAGAGCTGTTTCCCGCTTTTAGCTCCCCCCAACCAGGAGAGAGCCTCTGACATAAATAGCGCTTGACTCCCAGGAAGAGACACAGAGTTGAGAAGTCTCGCCCGGACCCCAGAAGATTCCCCATAGTTCCAAATCAGGTGCTAACAACAAAGCAAAGTGACAACTGAACTATTTTGTGTATTTGGAATTAGCCCCAGCCAGTGAGGTAATTCCACTTAACGATCGCCACCGAGTGATTTTCCGGACTTCTCTCATCAACTCCTGTCGAAGCCCTTCTTCGTTCGCCCTTTATTTTGGGTGGCCCAAATACTCTCACCTGGACCGGAAGTTACCCCCCCCCCCTGTTTTGGAAGAACCGTCATCACTTCAAGTTCCCGCTTAGAAGTTCCGAGCGGCTTCACCTCACGCGCAGAAGACATCCGTAAGCCAACCCCTCTCCCCCCTTCAGTAACCCAATTGAATTAATTCCTCCACCCCATTTAAATAGTCTCCTCCTGTAATACCTTAAGTTCTAAATTCATAGTCTGATTTATAACTACAATTCCTCCCTTCGTTTACTGGTGTGATTTTGTCCGTTAATTCTCCGAGGTAATTTTACCCATCAATTCTCTCATTATTTTTATGTAAATAAAATTATACTTTTGTATATGCCTCTTTAAATAACCTTGAGCTTTGACATTGCCCATTTGTTACCTCACCTCGTTGCACTCTCCTCTCGCATTTTAGCCCGTCTAAACTAGCGGTGTTTTCCCCCTTCGTCGGTTCACCTGTAAGTTATCGGTCCCTTCCCTATAGATATAATATGGTATTGATGTAATATAATGTCATACCACAACAATGCTTAATGAGTTGCCTTGCCCGTTGGGAACGCTGGTATAACCTGCCTCCCTGCAGCGGGCGTTCAAGTCGCCATTCATGATGGTGGAGTTGTTTCTCCTGAATAGACGAATAAAGTTCGGTATTGGAAGAAACGGGCGCCTTGGTTGTTGGTACCCTGCCGCAATGACCAGATCGTCAATGGTCGTGCAGATCTTGATTGCGAGGTACGACTCTTCCAGGTTCAGGATCTCCTTATACCTGATACCCTTGCGTATAGCAATTGCGACGCCGTCGTATCTCTCACTACTATGATTGGCCATAAGAACGTGATAGTTTTGTATTTTAATGAGGTCGACTACGGGATTGAGTCCATGCTTCGATATTAGAACAATGTCTGGGTCCACTTCTCGTATGATGTCGTTGTAAGTGGTTTTCTTGCTTTCCCAGCCATTAACGTTGAGCGAGAAGATCTTCAACTTTCTAATAAACCTGACGTTGTAATCTATATTAGTCATCTTAAATTAGTTTGATTTTCGCTGGTTCTACAAGGAGCTACAAGGAAAATAAGTACCCTAGAAGACCTTACGGTCCATAGAAGGAGGGTACTTTTGGCGCAATCTTCAAAGGTGTCCGTTGACAACCTCGAAGATCACTCGCGAGGATCTTAACGGCGAATTCGCAAGACTTCATCTAGTCTTAACTTGAACTGGTCAACAGATTCACTGTTGACAACTTCCGTCGGAAGTGCGTTCCAACTACCGCAGATACTATAAGCGAAGAATTTCCACCACATATCACGGTGGCATAACTTCAGTTCAAGTTTGAAGCCGTGATTGCGCGTTCTGTTCTCACTAAGTGTGAAAATATCCCGATAGTCAACATTGTCGAACCTCAAAGTATTTTGAAAACTTCGATGAGCTGATCACGCAGTCTACGGGTTTCCAGCGAGAACATATCTAATTCCCTTAATCTATCTTCATACCTTTTATGTCTGATAGAGGGAATCAGTTTGGTTGCCCTGGCTTGCACGCGTTCCAACCTTGCGATATCCTTTCGAAACGAAGGACTCCCAAATTGTACGGCATACTCCAGGTGCGGCTGAACGAGGAAGTTGTACAGACAAAGTACTATCTCCTTGTTACGGTATCCAAACTGGCGCATTATGTAGCCTAACATCCGTTGGGCTTTCTTATCTGCCTCGATGTACTGTTTCGAGAACTTGAGGTCGCTAGTGATAGTTACACCTAAGTCCTTCTCAGTGTCACTCGATTCAAGAGCAGTGCCCTTAAGGATATATTGAGATTGGGGGTTTCTGTGGCCGATATGCATCACTTTGCATTTCCCCACGTTAAAAGGCATTTGCCACGTGTCCGACCACTCCCCAATCTTCCCAAGATCTTCCTGCAGGTGGGCAGTATTTCCATCCTTTGAAACGTTCATACCAAGCTTGGTATAATCGGCAAATTTGGAAATCTTGGCAACCATGTCACCGTCCATGTCGTTGACGTAGATGATGAATAGTAGTGGTCCCAGGACAGAACCTTGAGGCACCCCGCTAGTAACGGGCACCCACTCAGAAGCCTGTCCATTCACCACCACCCGTTGCCGTCTGCCACTTAGCCAGTTCTCGATCCAGCCGGCTACTTTTCCGTCTTCCCAGCGCTCGCACCTTCCGGAGAAAGCGGCGGTGTGTTACCTTATCAAAGGCTTTCTGAAAGTCTAAGTACACCACATCCACCGCCTTGTCCCGATCGTGCTCACTGAAAACGAAGTGGAAGAATTCCACAAGGTTCGTCAGGCATGACCGTTGCCTTCGGAAGCCGTGCTTGGAACTCCTCAGTAGCAGGTTTGACTCTAAATACGACGTCATTTTGTCCACCATGATGCTTTCCATGAGTTTACCGACTATCGAAGTCAGACTGATAGGTCGGTAGTTTGGCGGATGGCTGGGGTCTCCTTTCTTGAAGATCGGAGTCACCTCCGCCTCACGCCAGTCTCTAGGAACAGATCCGGTCCGGAATGACATGTTAAAGATAGCGCACAGATGTCGTGATACTTCATCGCACACTTCCTTCAACACCTTGGATACAAACCCGTCCAGACCAGGGGACTTATTCGTCTTTAGGTCAGCGATCTTTTTCTTTATTTCTCCTTCGTTGAAGTCCATTTCCTCCAGCTTTTTTTACCGAGTAGGAATCCGTGGGCTGGGGGATGGGACCACAATCTTTAGTAAACACTGAAGAGAAGAAGTCATTGAGCAGGTTAGCATTTTCTGCATCTGAGAGAGTTAATGCACCCTCCTCGTCCACTAAGGGCCCAATCCTACGATGGATTGGTTTACGGCTATTTACATAGCCGAAGAACTCCTTGGGTTTATCCTTGCAGAGTCTCGCCACTCGGAGTTCCTCAGTACGCTAAGCCGGCCTTATGCTGGACTTTACTCTCCTGGCTAGCCTCCGGTACTTGTCAAAGGTTACGAGATCTTCGATCGCCGGTACGCATTTCTCTTCTCCCTTAGCAGTTGGCCGATTTCTCGATTAAACCACTTTGGTTGAACAGAAGACCGACGGAGGCATTTCAGAGGGATGCAACTTGATTGAAGACTCATGAACTTATTTTTGAAATTGTTCCACGAATCCTCAACCTCTTCGCATACCGCTAGCCTTGCATCAGTCAACCCAGCACGAAGGCTTGAAAAGTCTGTTCTTCTCAAGTCAAGTTTCCTTGATTGACTGGCAACAGACCTTACCTTCGTGATATTGACGCTAAATCTAACTAGCTGGTGATCACTGCCACTGAGCTATTCGCCTACAGAGAGATATTCAACGATATCATCCTCAGAGGTGAAGACCAAATCGAGGATATTGTCTCCTCTCGTCGGTTCTCTAACCCATTGAGTGAGGAACTCGTTGTTGGCGAACTCCAGGAGAAGTGCGCTCTCGCCACAGGCTGCTCTGGTTTCCCAGTCAACTTGTCTGTTGAAGTCGCCCATAACGATGCACACTCTGCCTTGAACAATCTCACCCAGCAGCTGGTACAGTTCCCTGTCCTTCTCAACGGGTTGGGAAGGGGGTCTGTAAAGCAGCAGGGTCCTGTATCTGACAGGACCTATCTCTAGGTCAACGCCTAGGAGCTCGTGATCGGATATAATGTTGGAGTTCGTAGATTTGATTGTATCCTTGACATACAACATTACACCGCCACCCTCTCTGTCTGGCCTATCTTTGTGAAAGAGTTCGTAGCCAGGAACCGTGAATTCGCCTTCAAAGTCTCGGTTTGAGGTTTTTATTCACGATTTTGTTATGGCTACCATTTCGGGTTCTTCCGTCGCTACGAGGCCACGGAGATCAGGAAACTTGTTCCTGATTGACCTCGCATTGAACAGAAGAACTTTCAGGGAGTCCCCGACTGTAGGACTCCCTATGCTCTTCCGTTTCCCGGCTTATTTGTTGGCGAGGCACCCCTCTTTGCGACCTCTGAGAAGGTCATTCCTGGAGTGACACGGGCGTACTGGCGTACGTCCGCCCTCACTCTTGGCCGGATACTCCTTTAGGTCCTCTCTACGACATCCTGGATCATGTTCGACAGAAAGGCCTTTCCTTTAAAGGAAAGATGTACCCTATCCCTTTGGTAGAGATCATTTCTACCATAAAAGGTGCGGTACGGGTCCACAAAAAAGACCCCCTCTGCCGTACACAAATCTGCCAGGTGCCGGTTTAAAGAGACATTCATGGAGTGAGCAGTCCGTGTTGGACCTCTCCTCGGGAACACCCCGACTACCACACGCTTGCGGGTTTTCAGCCCACAGTCGTCCACGTCACCCATGACCATGTGGAGTATTTTATCTCTAGGGCATTCTCTACCTCGTCTCAGGTAGAGGTCGTTTCCACTGACCATCAGAGCAACGACTGATCTCTCTGCCTCTACTCTGATGTGATGGTTACCACAACCTGGCAGGCAGCTTACCTTCACACTAGCGCGAAGGCGGGCCGCTAGCAGGGGCTGCAGACTTTGTGCTTGAGAATCACCAATAAGGGATACTCTTGCACATTTTTCTGCAGACGACTTAGTCTTTCCTTTCGGAAGCGACTTGCCGCTTTCCTCTTGTATCTCTACATTTTTCTCTTTTTCTTCTTCTTCTTCTTCTTCTTATTTTTCTTGTCTTCCTTTGTTTTCTCTTCTTCCGTTTCTCTTTTCTCTTCTTCTCTTTCCACCTTCCCTTGCGCACCAGTAACGCTCGAATCCTCTACACTGGGGTGAGTTGCATTAAGGTCGTTTTTCTTCTTTTTCTTTTTCTCATTGGCTTCTCCGCATGGCTGAAGTGGGACTGCCAATGCAGTTTCAGCTCCTTGAGCTGGAGTCACATCAGGGGAACCACCCAAGTCAGTGGGACTTTCGTCTCGAGCTTGAGCTGACTGGGCCTCTAGTTTAGAGGCTAGCTCTAGGATTTTTTCCTCGAAACGCCGAATCTGAAGCGCGTGCTGCGTTTCAAGGGTCTGTATTTTACTTTCCAGTACCCTAGATTTTTCTTCAGAGGTTGTGAAGAGATCCTTGAGTTCATTGCAGTATGTCACTGCCTCTCGGACCTCTCATTTAAGGATGCAGTCGGTGCATATACTTCGTGGTGACATTTCGAAAAACATCCTTCCGGGAAGTCCACGCACCACTTATCCTTCTGGCATATCGCACATGTATATTTGAGTGCAGCTGGACCTTTTTTCCCTGTCATTTTGAACACGTTCTCTCTTTCAAAACTTTGCCACCAATCAATAGGAAAAAGGGAGTTGGTAGGTTCTCCCCGCGTGAGTCGCTCCCGCCTATAAATCGGAGACGTTTCGGATCTTTCAGAAGGCACGCTCCATGTGCTGCTGTTCGTCCGACCGAGTCGTCAAGCCTCGGCGTGCCGTGGCTCCCAACCAAGCAGCACAGACCGTCCCCGAAGGGGCCATCGATTTGTCACCAGGTGAACAACAACGAAGCCCACCCCGTACTAAACTCCTACTAAATCCCTTCGCGACGGCCAGGATCTCGGAGCAGCGTTCAATGGATATCCCGCCACACCAAGAAACTCGACCCAAGGCTTTTTTTTGGCCTGGCAACTAACATGGGAACAAATGGCCGTCACCACGGACCAATGCTACCAGAGGCACCCGTCAACGGTCACTGGGAATGGTCAATAATTACGCGCCAGGAAAGAGGTTAACGGGGCACTACCCTCATCCCATTCATCGTACCCCAACGCCTAGGACACCTCTAGTCCTAGTCTCTCGCAAACAGTGAGCGTCGATTAGCGTTGTTTATAGAGGTTCCAAAGCCTCTCTTCTGACGTATGAGGTAGCTGCCAGGTCCTTATATGTAGATAGGTGAAAAAAGGGTAAGAGTGACATGATAGGAATAGGGGTTGTTTTTTTGTTGCTTTTTTTCTTTTTGCATAAGTAGAAGAAATAGGATTAATGTAAAAAAAGAGGAAGGATAGAGTAGGATAAAGAAAGACGCACTTAGTCTAGAACCTAATTTCCGACCAAATCGACAAGGGAAACCCAAGCTCTCTTGCCGCGACAAGGGGGCGTCACCTCTCTCTCTACCCTACCATATCTCTACTTTTTAAATTGATCGTGTGATAAGTTAAAGCACGATTCTGGGCAAACTTCGATGTTACCGCCTTTTAGTGTTGAGATTACATCTTCCTCGCTGGCATCGCAGTCATACTCCCACTTAAAACGGCCTTTCACTACTCCTTCGATTATGTCCTTAACTTTGGACAGCCTCGGGAGTGAGGCTGATGGGGAACCGTAAATCTTGATATTTAGGTCCGATGATTTGTGCTTGGGGGATGCTTGCGCGTCTCTCTTGATGTTCTTCCTTTTCTGGTTTGTTTTAAGTGTTTGTTGGTTCGTTTCTTGTGATGCTTGTACTACTTCCACATTGTCGGTTGTTGAGAGAGTTGGTCGGTTCAGTCTTGGGTCTCTAGATTGTTACCTATTGTTTCTAGTTTTGGTGGAGCTTATTTTGGTTCGAGCCTGATATATTTCTCTGGATGGGGATTATTAGGGAACCACATGGGTTTCATCCCGTTTTACACAAGCATTTTATTCAGTTCTGTCCCGCAAGTTCCCGGTCTGGCTATATTCATGAAGTAAGCGTGAACAACGCTCACAACTCCCTCCTGGTTCATGTTGGGGTCGAGTTGGAGTATGGTTTTCTCTATTTCTTTACTTTTGTCGCCTGAGCATAGGTTATGTTAGCCTTTCTTGTTTTTTCTTCTTGTATTTTCCTTTTCTTCTCACTCACCATTGCTTTCTTTTTGGGTGCGGTGCGGACCGTCACAGTTGATGCATCTTTTGTTGCCCCCATTGGTACACTCTTTCCATGTGTGGCCAGCACCTGCGCATTGGAAGCAGACCTCGCCCTGGAATGTGCATTACTTCGCCGTGTGGTGTCCAAGGGCATAGCAAGAGAAGCATACTTGCACTGATACAAAGGCTTCCCTTTCTATGCATGAGGGAGAAATCTTGGTGCAGAACATTATTAGTCCTGCCTTGGCCGCTTTGATTGCCATTTCAGATGTTTAGAAAGTTGCCTTAAATAAGTGACTATACTCTCCTTCCTCTCGGTTTTTGAATTTATATATCTCGTCTATTTTCACCCAACTTTGCTTTTCTTCCATTTCGTGTTTCATCTCATCCGCGCTGTGCGAGCCGACCCATGGGTCAAGGCGGCAGCAGATGATTGACCTCTGCGCGGAGACGTGAGGTGGTACTTTTGGTGTCAGATTGATTGATGTTTGCCAGTGTTGTCCTTGATTTTTCGCTGAGAAGCTTGCCCACGTCCTGGTAAGAGTCGCATATGGCTAGGTACCCATAGGTTTGGTTCACCAATCTGCATAGAGCGACCCCTATGGCGGAGAAGATTGTCTGGAAGACCTTCTCCCTAGTTGGTTTCGTGCCATGATCCGTGACCCAGAGCGGGATCCTCTTCTCGCCCCTAGCGTCGTCCATGACGGCCCTTCAGGGAGATTCGTTTCTGCGAAGCCTATCAAGTCCCTAGTTTTCGTGTCCCTAAGACTATCTTCCTGGTTCACCTTGTTTGCCTTACCTATATAAATGTCTATACAGGGCCCAGCTGCCGGCCCTGACCACTCTGCTCCCTATTGGGGCCCCCTTCTTCGCGCCCCCTGTAGGGCTTCCTTCCGGGGTTCGGACACTTCAGAGACCGGTGGTTTCTACAGGCCTTAATTGGCAGAGAAGTTATCAGAACATGGGGTGTGCTCTTCTGCGTCAACAGCTGATTCCTTGATATCTTCATAAGTGCCCAGGAGTCAAAATTTGTGACCCAAGTATACGTTAAGGCCACGAACTTGGGTTTCTGCATAAACGGTTCTTCTGAGTGTCCTGAACGTTACAAGAGATCAGTCATCAATGCTTTAGTTAACAGGGCAATTTCTCATTCATCATTGTGGACGGCTGTTGATCACGAACTTAAGAGGGTTTCCCGAGTTCTCGTTAACAACGGCTACCTACAAGAATCCATCGACGCCATCATGAAAGAGAAAATGAACTTGGCTGCTGGCCCTGGTGTCAGGTATACTTCGAAAAAGAATAATATCGACCTTTATTACAAGGCTAATATGAACACCAGCTACCGTGAAGACGAAAAGGCTCTCAAAGCCACTCTCCATCGTAAAGTGATCCCAACCGACCCTAATACGGATATTAATCTAATTATATACTACAGGACCAAGAAAACAAGTAGTTGCATCACGAAGAACAGCTGTCTCCCTCAAACGAGCGAACTCCTGGAGACTAACGTCGTATACGAATATTCGTGTAAAGTCGGTGACTGTGAACACCGCAATTTAAAGTACATCGACGTGACCTCCATAACCCAGTCAAGAACGACTGACAGCTCACCTTCAAGATGGCGCGATTAAAAAACACGCCCAATCTCATGGCACTACCCTAACCCGTAAAAAACTGAATCAGAACACCTTCATCATCCTGAGACTCAAAAAACGCAGAAGATTGCGGATGGCCGAAGCCGTCATCAGTCAAATGAAGAAACGGGCAATTAACGTGCAACTTCAGCCGGAAACCATACTCCCGACATCTCAGCGTTCCCGAGTTGACCGCCGTTAAAAGAAGCACATTTTCAAACTTGATTTTCCTTTGCCTCCTTTGTCAGATAATCTGACTCTTCCAATTTTATGTTTCTTGTAGCGCTTAGTTTCCCCTTAAAAATTTCCCGCGCCATGATTGGCTAATTTTTGTAATACTTATGTTCGCGTGGAATTACTATATATAATGCAGCAATTTTTTAATAATTCCATTATATATAGTAATGTAGCAATTTTTGAATAATTCCATGACTGCTCATCGCTTGACAGAGATACTCAACGCTCATCAAGAGATTTTACGAAGTCCTACATTTTCACTACTCAGCTTTCAAGATTTGAAGTAGGTTAAGAAATTATCTACGCCTCTACGCATCAAGACCGCTGACCTTACTGCTACTCGTTTGAAGTGTCACGGGCGTATACGCGCGCGCGCACGCGTGAGCAAGGAACACCCTTCAGAGGACGTCGTCTCTCGCCTTGGATTCTGTTTTTATCCATACCTGAGCAGCACACCTCGTTCCTAATATCTTCTCTGCTAGTCAAGGCCTATAGAGACCACTGGTTTCTGTCGTGTCCGAACCGCGGAAGGAAGCCCTACAGGGGGCGCGAAGAAGGGTGCACCAGTAGGGGGTGGAGTGGACAGTACCGGCAGATGGGCCATGCTTAGACATTTTAGTATAGGTAGGGCAGAGCAAGGTGGAACTACCCGAGAGCAATAGGTAAATTTCTAGAATAGGAACTTGGTAGGCCACCTGAAGAAGAAGCTCCCCCAACGGGCCGTCATGGACGACCCCAGGGGTGAGAAGAGGATCTCGCTCTAGGTAAAAGAGCACTGTCCCAAACCCACGAGGGAGAAGGTTTTCGAGACAATTTTCGCTGCCATAGGAGTTGCATTATGTCGCTTGGAAGACGAGTCCTATGGCTACTTGGCGATCTGCGATAGCAACCAAGATGTCGACAATCTTCTCAGCGTGAGATCATGCACAAAACTCGACGAGATTCATCTATCACCAAAGGTCCCACCTTACGTATCTGCCCAAAGGTCTATCATCTTCCGTTGCTTGGATCCGTGGGTTGGATCACATAGCGCAAAAGAAATCAAGACGGAAATAGAAGAAAAAACAAACTGAGCGAAGGTGGATCAAATCTATAAATTTAAAAACCGGGATGGAGGGGAATATACTCACCTTTTCAAGGCTACCTTCCAGACATCTGAGATGGCTTCTAAGACATCCGAAGCTGGCTGATAATGTTCTGCACTATCTCTGCATCGTGCATCGAGAGGGAAACTTTTGTATCCGTACAAGTTTGCTTATCGTGCCTTGCCTTAGAACAGCACGCGAGAAAAGACTGCAAATTTCAATGCAAAGTGTGCTCAAAGTGCGCCGGTTCCGGAAACACCTGGAAAGAGTGCCCAAATGGAGGTAACAAGAAATGCCTCAATTGTGATGGTCCGCACCGAACCCTCTCAATATCTTGCCCCATAAAGGAAAATATGGTCAACGAAAAGAAGAGAAATATACAAGAGGAGAAAACTCTCCAGGCAAATACCAGCTACGCACAAGCGGCCAAAAATCAGGAAAAAGATAAAATACTACTCCAGCTAGATCCCTCGATGAACCTGGATTTGGTTATGTGCGTAATCTATGCCCACTTTGTGAATATAGCCAAACCCGGTAACTACGCCACTGAACTAAATCGTATGCTGACTCAAAACGGGATGAAACCTATGTGGTTCGCGGATAAGCCCCCATCATGCGAACTATACCAAACTCAGACAGGGAACAAATCTGACCTGACACCAAGAAACAGATCGAGATCAAGGGAATCCCGTTTGAACAAGCGAAATACCTCCGTAGCATCCAAAAGGACGGGAATTGAACAACAAAACCAGAGAGAAAATATACCACAAAAGACGAGCCAAATGAACAAAAACGCAAAAGAAAGCACACGATCCGCACCTAAACCTAAAATCACACACCTTAACCTAAAGATATATGCCTCAACATCGGCTCCGCTACCAAGATTGACAAAAGTGAAGGATATCGTCGAAGGAGTGGTCAGAGGAAAATTTAAGTGGGATTATGATCATGACCTTAATGAAGAAGACCTACTCTCGGCATTAAGGGATGGTAGCATCGAATTATGCCCTGAGTCATACTTCAATCTCTCTCATGATCAGTTTAAAAGAAAAGATCTGGAAGGGTGAGATGAACAAGCGAAAGTACAAAACATCCAAGGAGAATAATATGGCATACGACGCAAGAGTTATCAATAGAATAAAAATCTTTTCGTTCAATGTAAATGACTGGGAAGGCAAAATATTTGTATACAATAACATCATCAGAGAAGTTGACCCGGACATAGTCCTAATCTCTGAGCATGGCCTTATGCAGATAATAACCCCGTTAAGATATAAAGGGTGTTCCATTAAGACGGAACGAAAATTTATTGATTTCAATAGTGGATCATGTTATTTGAGTCATGGCAATTATGTGTGAAAAATAATATCGCCTAAATGTCCGCCAAGGCTTCGGCGGCACACCTCCACTCGATGGTCAAAATCTTCGACTTCCATATAACTCAATTCAGGCCATAAAAAGTTGGTTATCATGGCACGGTATCGCTCGCCTGTTACCGTAACAGAATTCCCGGCATCATTTTCGAAGAAATACGGCCCACTGATTCCGCTAGCAAAAAATGTACATCAAACAGTGACTTTTTGTGGGATTTTCATCAGCCCAAATGCGACAGTTCTGCTTATTAACGAATCCACCAAGATTAAAATGAGCTTCATCACTAAAGATGATTTTTTGCGAAAAATCATCATCGGCTTGATTTTGCTCGTGCACCCAATTGACTAATGTACGGCGCTTCAAATGGGCAACAATCTTCAGTTCTTGTGTCAATTGAATTTTTTAAGCGTGTAGAGACAAATCTTTTGTCAAAATTCGATGTAACCTTGTTATGGAGAGGTTCAATTCCTGCGTGCGATGACGAATAGAGGTGTCTGGATTTTCGGCGACATTCTCGCACACTGCAGCAATGTTTTCAGCTAAACTGCATAAACGAGTACCCAATGGCGTTTTCATATCTGCCACCGACCCCGTTTGTTTGAATTTATGAACAATTTTCCCAATTGCACTCTCGGTTGGTCGATTATGTTGACCAAAACAATTGCGAAGTGCCCGAAATCTGTTTCTGCTTGAACGTCCATTTTCGTAATAGGGTTCGATAACTTCAACACGTTGTTAGGTTGTTAATCTTTCCTTGGTTGAAATTGCCAAAGACTGAAGTTGTTAAATCTGAAAGAAAAAGAAAATAATCATTAGACGCTTAAACTTAACTCACATGTAAAATCCGTCCAAGTTATTGGAACATACTTTACAACTATAACACCATTACGACCAGCCACACTAATGAAAGATTCGACGGTATTGCATTAGCCGTGCGTAAAGGTATTAAGTACAAAGAGATCACCAACCTGGAGGAATCATACCTCGCAATTAAAATTAGTACAACTATCGACGGCCTTGTTATAGCCGTGGGGTACCAACCCCCAAGACGTTCATACCTTCCTATTCTCAATCTCCTGCGTCCATTCAGAAGGAACAGCTCTGCCATTCCGATCGGCGACCTTAATGCCCGTTGCAGGAAGCAGGTTATACCTAGGGATTTAATGGATCAGGAGCTCAAAGTTCCTCACGTACCTAACAAGAAGATCCTCCACAACACCTGACATCATCTTCACTAATGCACCACGGTGAGACGCGGATATTATTCAAAGGAAAAATAGATTAGAGGAACTAGTTCTGGAAATAAATGAATACGGTACTTCAGCAGATCGTTATAGGAAGTTCCAGAACTTTCGCTTGGAGATTAAACTCCTAATCAGTGAGAAATCCAAGACGATCTGGAACGGAATCAATGAAAGGATAAACACGGAAGGCAACCCCAGGAATTTTTGGTCCCAGGTCAAAAAGCTAAGCGGTACTCTTCCCACCAAGTCAAACATTGCCATCAAAATTGACGGAATAAAAATCACCGATGATCAGGCTATCGAACACCAATTTAGAGAACATTGGAAAAAGAAATTCGACATCACAGAGGAGGAAAACGTGGACTTTGACATGGAATATGAGGAGGAAGTCTTATCAAGTTTAGAGGAGCGAGGACCAGCCCTAACGCTCTTTCACTATGTGGACGTCACTCGACGGGCGACAGAAGAAGGACGACCTTTTGCCCTAGAAGAGTTTGAAGCAGCCCTAAAAAGTTTCAAATAAAAAGCTCCAGGGATTTTAGGTATCACTAAAGCCCATCTAATGAATGCCCCAGCAAACATCACTATGTCAATACTAAACCTCTTCAATGCTTGCCTGAATGTTGGGTACTTTACTGACTTCAGGCAAGTCTAAAGGTGGAGTCAAGTGCTACAGGCCGATATCCCTACTTGAGTTCATAGGGAAGCCGTTCGAAAAGCTGATTAACGACAGGCTGAAGAACTATCTGGACGAAAAGGACCTCTACAACGAGCAGCAGCATGGCTTCCGCAGAAAACCTGACACGGAAACAGCCCTTGCCCTGATGACCGAATACATTGCTATAGCAAAGGTTGAGAACAAGAACGTAGATGTTGTGCTCAGAGACGTAACATCGGCGTTTGACATTTATGGATCCCGGGACTGAAAAAGAAGTTATGCGATCTGGGAATGGAAACAAGCATCACAAAGCTCCTATGTGACTATCTCAAAAACCGGCAGGCAGTCATAAAGATAAATGACTTGGAACGATAGCTCTTTTCCATGAAAGCCGGGGTACCTCAGGGAGGTTGTCTAAGCCCAACTCTATACACGTTATATACGTGTGACCTCCCCCCGCCTACCCATGACTACGACTTATATGTCCAGCTGGCTGACGACATATCATAGGTGATAACCAGCGACTATCGAAACCCAGCTGACATCGCGTACAGGACTGCAGGCGAAATAAATAACCTTAACACCAACGAAAATCTCACCAAGATACGGACTAATGTGGAGAAATTCAAAGTCCTTCCCATAGGACATACTAAAACAGCAAATATATTAGTCCGGGATGAGTTATACCCGTATACCCATGAAGCTCGGGCCCTTGGACTTAAAATCACAACGAGAGACTATTGCAATCATTTTAAAGAGAAGGTTGCGCAGGCCAAGAGAAGTTTGCAATACCTCTACAGGTTCAAGGGGCTCTCTTCCCCCAAACAAAAGAAAAGTATTCATGAGCTTAGTCAGACCAATCTTGCAGTACCCCGTCATTCCTCTACACATGGCAAGCAAAAGTCAACTAAAAAAGGCACACGCGGGCAGAGATTGACTTCTTTCTCAGCTTTGGAAGGGATTGTTCTTACTAGTCCGCACTAGGATAGTTTTAGCTCGGTTAGGTTACCTGAAGATGCCCTTTTTAGACTGATCATTGGATGCCAGGAAGAATTTCTAAACGCTTACTTACAGGAATTTTTGTGGATTGAGAGGCAGAAATGCAACGTTTCAATCACTTTTACGAAACAATTAATAGTCAATACCGTTTTAATTTAATAAAATTCCATTTATTTCATAAATTTAATAAATCTATTCTACCAAATTAAATTTTGAAAATTATTAGCACTCTAAAATAAAAGATTCTTTCAACATTTAACCTCGAGCGCGCGCGCGCGCGCGTGTGTGTGTGTGTGTGAGTGGTTCTTTTAACTTTGTCATTTTGAGTTGGGATTGGCTTATCTATCTAGGGGATCAACATATATGTATATATTAAAGATCAATGAGTTATACATATCTATACCATCACAATATCACGCAAATATTTATTCAATCTACTTTTAAATGGAACCGTTATCGTCTTTTCATGCATCAACAAATCTATTACTAAAATATATATTTCTCATATCACTTTTCGCTGTCTTAAATATTTTACATGATTTTTCGTCATTTTTTTTAGTTATTATAAATGTTAATTGTGAGAATACTATAGGAAAAGTAAAGGATTTATGCAGTAATGATTAACTAAACATATTTTTTATTACGTACGACTTAGATCCAGAGACTACACGGCATTTTATATACAAGTAATACTTAATTTTTGTTATGCACATGTTCATATCCCAGTTTACATTATACATATAATCAAACTATCAATAATCCAATACATCACTGAGAAGATAGTAACTCTGGTAAACAACTACAATAAATATATGTCGTAGTAAGACATTACATTATATCAATACCATATTATATCTATGCGGAGGGAACAATAACTTAAAGGCGATCCGACAAGGGACGGAACGCCACGAGTTTCGACGCACGGAACAGCGAGAAAGAGTGTAACGAGGTCAGGTAAAATTTGGGCAATGGAAAAGCTCAAGGTTATTTAAAGAGGCATGTACAAAAATATAATTTTATTTACATAAAATAAGAGAATAAATGGGCAAAATTAAATTGGTAAATGAGGGGGGAAATTGCAGAGTTATGCGTCAGACTCAGAAGTTAGAAATTTATGCGTTACAGAAAGGGACTATTCAAATGGGGAGGATTTACTCATATGGGTTGCTGAAGGGGCAGAGGGGTTGGCTTACGGAGGATTTCGGTTGAGAGGTCAGGGTAAGGCTTCACGGATGTCTTCTGCAGGCAGTAAACGTGAAGCGAGGGCGCTTGGAGCTTCTGAGAGGGAAGTTAACGTGATGACGGTTCTCCAAAGCAGGGAGGGGGGGGGCAACGTCCGGTCCAGGGAAGAGTATTTCGGCCACCCGAAAACGAGGGGCGAACGAGGAGGGCTTCGACCGGAGTTGATGAGTGGAGTCGGAAAAATCGCTCGGTAGTGATCGTCAAATGGAATTACCTCACTGGCTGGGGCTAATTCCAACACCCCAATAGTTCAGCCGTCACTTTGCTTTGTTGTTAGCACCTGACTTGGAACTAGGGGAATCTTCTTGGGTCTGGGCGAGACTCCTCAACTATGTGTCTCCCACATGGAAGATGAGCCCTATATATATATCCGAGGCCCTCCATGCAGGGGGTGGGCGATACAACGCTACTCTCGAATGGCCTCGAATCTTCACGCCGAGGCGATTTCACCCACGTAAAGGTGGTCCGTGGTGGACGCGGTTTGGGGCTACCGCTTGTGGATGGGGGGGGGGGATTACCAGTTTAAGCCTAACCAAATTCTAGAATCTTCTCCAGCGCATGGACGTTACTTCCGCGCTGGAAAAGAAATTCCACGTGGAATTCCCCCACACATCTCCCATCCGAAAGATGATGCTTTACAGAGCAGTTACGTAGGAAAGGATCATCCTACCCGTCGAACTAGAATTATTAAGGGGC
Source organism: Ceratothoa steindachneri (assembly GCA_963969495.1). Lineage (NCBI taxonomy): Eukaryota > Metazoa > Arthropoda > Malacostraca > Isopoda > Cymothoidae > Ceratothoa > Ceratothoa steindachneri. The sequence continues at coordinate 182,900,910 of OZ018318.1, read as the reverse complement.
TAGGGAAATTCTGACTTGCTACGACAGGTATACACACAAAAACGTCAATCTGAGCTCAGCGGGGAATTTACGGACATAAGCCTCAAACGCCACGAGTTTCGACGCGCGGAACAGCGAGAAAGAGTGCAACGAGTTCAGGTAAAATTTGGGCAATGGCAAAGCTCAAGGTTATTTAAAGAGGCATGTACAAAAATATAATTTTATTTACATAAAATAAGAGAATAAATGGGCAAAATAAAATTGGAAAAATGAGGAGGGAAATTGCAGAGTTATGCGTCAGACTCAGAAGTTAGAAATTAATGCGTTACAGAAAGATACTATTCAAATGGATAGGATTTACTCAAATGGGTTGCTGAAGGGGAAGAGGGGTTGGCTTATGGAGGATTCCAGGTGAGACGTCAGGGTAAGGCTTCACGGATGTCTTCTGCAGACAATAAACGTGAGGCGAGGGCGCTCGGAGCTTCTGAGCGGGAAGTTAACGTGATGACGGTTCTCCAAAAGGATGGGGGGTGGTAACGTCCGGTCCAGGGAAGAGTATTTCGGCCACCCGAAAACGAGGGGCGAACGAAGAGAGCTTCGACAGGGGTAGATGAGTGGAGTCGGAAAAATCACTCGGTAGTGATCGTCAAATGGAATTACCTCACTGGCAGGGGCTAATTACAACACACACATAGTTCAGCCGTCACTTTGCTTTGTTGTTTGCTCCTGACTTGGAACTAGGAGAATCTTCTTGGGTCCGGGCGAGACTCCTCAACTATGTGTCTCCCACATGGAAGACGAGCCCTATATATATCCGAGGCTCCCCCCGCAGGGGTGGAGGAAACAACGCTACTCTCGAATGGCCTCGAATCTTCCCCCCGAGGCGATTTCACCCACGTAAAGGTGGTCCGTGGTGGACGCGGTTGGAGGCTACCGCTTGTGGAGGGGGGAGGGGGCTTACCAATTTAAGCCTAACTAAATTCTAGAATCTTCTCCAGCGCATGGACATTATTTCCGTGCTGGAAAAGAAATTCCTTGAGGAATTCCCACACACATCTCCCATCAGAAAGATGATGCTTTACAGAGCAGTTACGTAGGAAAGGATCATCCCACCCGTTGAACTAAAATTATCAAGGGGCTAGGGAAATTCTGACTTGCTACGACAGGTATACACACAAAAACGTCAATCTGAGCTCAGCGGGGAATTTACGGACATAAGCCTCAAACGCCACGAGTTTCGACGCGCGGAACAGCGAGAAAGAGTGCAACGAGGTCAGGTAAAATTTGGGCAATGGCAAAGCTCAAGGTTATTTAAAGAGGCATGTACAAAAATATAATTTTATTTACATAAAATAAGAGAATAAATGGGCAAAATAAAATTGGAAAAATGAGGAGGGAAATTGCAGAGTTATGCGTCAGACTCAGAAGTTAGAAATTAATGCGTTACAGAAAGATACTATTCAAATGGATAGGATTTACTCAAATGGGTTGCTGAAGGGGAAGAGGGGTTGGCTTATGGAGGATTCCAGGTGAGACGTCAGGGTAAGGCTTCACGGATGTCTTCTGCAGACAATAAACGTGAGGCGAGGGCGCTCGGAGCTTCTGAGCGGGAAGTTAACGTGATGACGGTTCTCCAAAAGGATGGGGGGGTGGTAACGTCCGGTCCAGGGAAGAGTATTTCGGCCACCCGAAAACGAGGGGCGAACGAGGAGGGCTTCGACCGGAGTTGATGAGTGGAGTCGGAAAAATCGCTCGGTAGTGATCGTCAAATGGAATTACCTCACTGGCAGGGGCTAATTCCAACACCCCAATAGTTCAGCCGTCACTTTGCTTTGTTGTTAGCACCTGACTTGGAACTAGGGGAATCTTCTTGGGTCCGGGCGAGACTCCTCAAATATGTGTCTCCCACATGGAAGACGAGCCCTATATATATATCCGAGGCCCTCCATGCAGGGGTGGGCGATACAACGCTACTCTCGAATGGCCTCGAATCTTCACGCCGAGGCGATTTCACCCACGTAAAGGTGGTCCGTGGTGGACGCGGTTCGGGGCTACCGCTTGTGGATGGGGGGGGGGATTACCAGTTTAAGCCTAACCAAATTCTAGAATCTTCTCCAGCGCATGGACGTTACTTCCGCGCTGGAAAAGAAATTCCACGTGGAATTCCCCCACACATCTCCCATCCGAAAGATGATGCTTTACAGAGCAGTTACGTAGGAAAGGATCATCCCACCCGTCGAACTAGAATTATTAAGGGGCTAGGGAAATTCTGACTTGCTACGAAAGGTGTACACACAAAAACGTCAATCTGAGCTCAGCGGGGAATTTACGGACATAAGCCTCAAACGCCACGAGTTTCGACGCGTTGAACTTCGAGAAAGAGTGCAACGAGGTCAGGTAAAATTTGGGCAATGGCAAAGCTCAAGGTTATTTAAAGAGGCATGCACAAAAATATAATTTTATTTACATAAAATAAGAGAATAAATGGGCAAAATTAAATTGGTAAATGAGGGGGGAAATTGCAGAGTTATGCGTCAGACTCAGAAGTTAGAAATTTATGCGTTACAGAAAGGGACTATTCAAATGGGGAGGATTTACTCATATGGGTTGCTGAAGGGGCAGAGGGGTTGGCTTACGAGGGATTCCGGGTGAGACGTGAGGGTAAGGCTTCACGGATGTCTTCTGCAGACAATAAACGTGAGGCGAGGGCGCTCGGAGCTTCTGAGAGGGAAGTTAACGTGATGACGGTTCTCCAGAGCGAGGAGGAGGGGGGGGGGGGGGGGTAACGTCCGGTCCAGGGAAGAGTATTTCGGCCACCCGAAAACGAGGGGCGAACGAGGAGAGCTTCGACAGGGGTAGATGAGTGGAGTCGGAAAAATCACTCGGTAGTGATCGTCAAATGGAATTACCTCACTGGCAGGGGCTAATTACAACACACACATAGTTCAGCCGTCACTTTGCTTTGTTGTTAGCTCCTGACTTGGAACTAGGAGAATCTTCTTAGGTCCGGGCGAGACTCCTCAACTATGTGTCTCCCACATGGAAGACGAGCCCTATTTATATCCGAGGCTCCCCCCGCAGGGGTGGGGGAAACAACGCTACTCTCGAATGGCCTCGAATCTTCCCCCCGAGGCGATTTCACCCACGTAAAGGTGGTCCGTGGTGGACGCGGTTGGAGGCTACCACTTGTGGAGGGGGGAGGGGGCTTACCAATTTAAGCCTAACTAAATTCTAGAATCTTCTCCAGCGCATGGACATTATTTCCGTGCTGGAAAAGAAATTCCACGTGGAATTCCCCCACACATCTCCCATCCGAAAGATGATGCTTTACAGAGCAGTTACGTAGGAAAGGATCATCCCACCCGTTGAACTAAAATTATCAAGGGGCTAGGGAAATTCTGACTTGCTACGACAGGTATACACACAAAAACGTCAATCTGAGCTCAGCGGGGAATTTACGGACATAAGCCTCAAACGCCACGAGTTTCGACGCGCGGAACAGCGAGAAAGAGTGCAACGAGGTCAGGTAAAATTTGGGCAATGGCAAAGCTCAAGGTTATTTAAAGAGGCATGCACAAAAATATAATTTTATTTACATAAAATAAGAGAATAAATGGGCAAAATAAAATTGGAAAAATGAGGAGGGAAATTGCAGAGTTATGCGTCAGACTCAGAAGTTAGAAATTAATGCGTTACAGAAAGATACTATTCAAATGGATAGGATTTACTCAAATGGGTTGCTGAAGGGGAAGAGGGGTTGGCTTATGGAGGATTCCAGGTGAGACGTCAGGGTAAGGCTTCACGGATGTCTTCTGCAGACAATAAACGTGAGGCGAGGGCGCTCGGAGCTTCTGAGCGGGAAGTTAACGTGATGACGGTTCTCCAAAAGGATGGGGGGGTGGTAACGTCCGGTCCAGGGAAGAGTATTTCGGCCACCCGAAAACGAGGGGCGAACGAGGAGGGCTTCGACCGGAGTTGATGAGTGGAGTCGGAAAAATCGCTCGGTAGTGATCGTCAAATGGAATTACCTCACTGGCTGGGGCTAATTCCAACACCCCAATAGTTCAGCCGTCACTTTGCTTTGTTGTTAGCACCTGACTTGGAACTAGGGGAATCTTCTTGGGTCCGGGCGAGACTCCTCAACTATGTGTCTCCCACATGGAAGACGAGCCCTATATATATATCCGAGGCCCTCCATGCAGGGGTGGGCGATACAACGCTACTCTCGAATGGCCTCGAATCTTCACGCCGAGGCGATTTCACCCACGTAAAGGTGGTCCGTGGTGGACGCGGTTCGGGGCTACCGCTTGTGGATGGGGGGGGGGGATTACCAGTTTAAGCCTAACCAAATTCTAGAATCTTCTCCAGCGCATGGACGTTACTTCCGCGCTGGAAAAGAAATCCTACGTGGAATTCCCCCACACTATAGATATGAAAAATTTCTTCGTATCAGCACATTTGAACTTTGTAGTAGTCTATATACAGACTTGTGTTTTTTTCAAGTTTGTGAGCTACACTTCTTGTCAGATGATAAAGAGGGGAAAACAACGTACTTTGATGAAAATGCCAGAGAATCACGGCAAAGCTAGAGTAGCCTCAGCTTCATGAACGTCTACTTCCATTAAAGTTACCCAACTATTCATTCTCTCTTAGAATACGCCTAGAGGAATTTGCACTACAAAGTCAAATTGCGCAGTGTTGCAAATGAAGGACAACACAAACAAAATAGGGACTTTGTCAACCTAGACGAACTCCAAGAGGAACGCCTAGACATAAAATAGTGGAGCGTTATTAGGAAGGATGAATCGCTTCCTATAGGTCACATTTCCTATACCTAATCCAAAAGTAGAGCTGGCATTAATTATTGATCCTTGTTTTGCAATACATGCTTTCATTAGATATGTGGAAGTACATAAAGTGGGACAGATTAAGATCCCTTCACATATTCATGACATCCATGCCAATGAACAAGTGATTACTTACGAAATCCTGATGCAGAGAAGAATGTACAAAATCAGGTAATGTGATTGCTGTATTGTAACTGGTAATTTCATTATTTATTGTCAGTCTTGCAGAATTTGTCTTTTAAGTGCGCTGATTCTTATCTTACCTTTAGTGATAGTCAAGAGGCATTGAAATCAAAGCTCATAAAAGGTGCCTCTTCTCCGTTTTACAGTCTTATTATACCTGTCATGATTTTTTAAGGAATTTACACTCTGGCTCGTGACTACTTCATCCGGGAGACTATTCCAATATTCACTATCCTTGCATTAAAACATTTTGTCCTCTGAATAGTTCTGTGCCTGGGTTTAACTAGCTTCAGGCTGTGTCCTCTGGTGTTTGGTTGGTTGTTCCTTGATGCTAGTTGCAGGAAGTTACCATCTTTAACTGTGTCAATTCTGTGGAGTATCTTGTAGCTCTGAATCATGTCACCACGTACTCTCCTCTCCTCCAAGGCGGTGAGGCCAAGATGGGCCAACCTCTCCTCGTAGGACAGTTCAGATATCTGCTAGACCAATTTACTGGCTCTCCGTTGCACTTGCTCAAGCTTATTGATGTCTTGATGAGTGCAGGGTGACCATGCTTGGACACAATATTGCAGTCTGGGTCTAATCAGGGACTTATACAGGGACAAAAACTTCTCTGCATCCAAAAATGTGATGCTATGACATTTATATTTGAACAGGTCTACCTAAAGGGTCTCACTCTAAGTAAATTTGAATATTCTTCAGAAATAATATTTTCATCATTACTACGAGTATATAATTCCTACTCACCTGGTTATAGATTTTGTAGAGACTCACATTTCCTTATTGTTCCAAGCTACGCAATTATTACGTGAATGTCCCTATCAAATAATATGAACCCTACAACAGAGCAACATGAGAGTGAATTTCTTATGTATCTCAAGAATAAATACAAATATGTATAAGAAAGCGATAAAATAATCACATTAATGTTATGTGAAATTCGCATGAAGCCACATTTTAATTACAATTTACAAATCTTGTTAGGTCAGATAGAATTGTATTGAAGATGCAACAAGTGCGTTTGTTTTCATGATAAACAGTGTTTTGTCCACATTCAAATATGCCGTTCTCATTATCTTTTGCAAATGTATGAAAGCTGAAATTTGTTTACCTTCATAAAGTAAGTAATTATTGAGTTAGAACAGAGGAGTCAATTCAGCCAAAACTAGAGTGTGGCAACGTCATCAGCCCCCCTCTCCCTCATTATTTATGTAATTATTTAAATGCCTTTAACTGCCTTCATTTAATATCTGCCTATGCATATAGAGAATTTTGTTATGAAGTGTTTAAGCCACCTCGAGCCTTTTCAAATGCAGTCTCACTCACCATCACGCCACTTTGAACACGAGGCCTCTCGCTTGCACCTACTCAAGGTATTTCTTAGCTGAGAATCGAGAAATTCCGTTTCACCACCATGGATAGCGAGCGGCAGGCAGATAAATAACCTACCTATTGACACTCAATTCTATTAAACAATAATGCGAGTGTGACAATAATATCACATGATCATGCAGTTAAATTCCAAATGCAACAAATAGAGGGGAGACAGAAACAGTGATTTGACATTTATTTACCTTTAGATGAACTTGTGACATAGGCTTCACTGCAAACCGGAATGGCAATTAGTCCCTCAATGGAAAACGCCGAGGCCTCAAACCAGCAACGTCATTAACGAGTTCAATGGGGTCCAGTGATTTGACAACAGTAGGTTCCACAGTCATTAACATGAGATGGGTTAGTCTCTCGTCACTCATAGTTGTCCTCAGGTATGTTTAAACTCTCTGTAAAATTGAGAAAAATCTCTCATTTGATTTAGTTGAAACCGGTACTGTTGCAGCAATCTGAAATAATTTAATCACCTCTGAAAATGCAACAGACATAGTGTCCAGTTTTGTGAGAGCTAAAATTATGTTTTTCGTCATTCAACTCAAGTTCAAGGAAGGGGAATGTCAATCCGTTGAGAATACAGGTGGGCAAACTGTTTCATTCAGGTCATATCCATGAAATGGGAAGACGAACAGTCAAATGCCTCGATACCATCAAGTACGAGGGGTGGTCAGTAAGTTTTGCGAATCGTTAGAGCAAAACAGAGGAAGGGGGATGGCTGCTTGTGGGGGTGTTAGGACAAGTTATGACTGCTTGTGGGGGTGTTAGGACAAGTTATGACAAGTCAGGACCTGCAGCCGCTCGCTCCTGCCTCGTCTATTTAAGAAGCAGTAGCTGATCTCAGATCGTCAGTCAAAATTTTCAACAATGGAGAAGGTTGAGCACCGCGCAGTGATCAAATTTTTGACTAAGGAAGGCAAATATGCAAAAGAGATCCATGAACGCATGGTTGCAGTGTACATCGACACCGCCCCTTCCTATGCAACCATTGCTCGCTGGAATAGGGAGTTCCGCCATGGTCGTGAGTCCTTTAAAGATGACCCCCTTCCAGGACGCCCGTCAGACGTGACCAACGAACACAATGTGACCTGTGTGGAGAGGATGATACTCGAAAATCGACGGGTGAAGGTCGAAGAAATCGAGCGAGAACTTGGAATATCACATGGAAGTGTTATCAACATCATCCAAGAAAATTTGGCCATGACCAAGGTCTCTCTCTGCCCATTGGGTCTTTAGAAACCTCACGCCCCATGATCGACTTCAATGTCGTCAAAGTCCACAAGGCAAGAGTTGCACAAGCTGCCCTGAGCGAATGCGGATTTGAGGAGCTCAACCATCCCCCCCAACAGTCCAGATCTGGCCCCTAGCGACTACTTTTTATTCAGCCAGCTCAAGGCTGCACTGCGTGGACGCCGGTTTGGGGACGATGAAGATATCCAGCTCGCCTTCTAGGAGTGGATTGAACAGCAGTCGGGAGATTTCTGGTTGTCGGGAATTCGAAGCCTCAGGGACAAGTGGCGCAAGTGCATTGAAGTCGAGGGTAATAATATTGAAAAATAATAAAAGAATTTTCCTCATATCTCGTTTCCTTATATCCGAATTGCCAAACTTATTGACCGCCCCTCGTAGTTCATGATTGTCTTAAAATCTCCTGTTTAATTCGGAGATAAAGCGATCCAGTCTTTCGAAGTACAATATTTTGTGGTCATCTCTTGTTTGTCTTTGCCCAAACGCTGCCAAAGCTGTGGACATACTTCGTGCTCTTGCTGGTCGTGGGACTCGAGGAGAGGGGGGGGGGGTCACTGTGTGGGAGACCGAGTTCCGTGGCCAATTCTTGGGTCTGTCCACTGTTGCCTGATACTCCATCTCTGACCTCATCTGTTCCAGTTTTTCCTTTGTACTCCGTATGGGACTGGAAGCCATAGTTATAGAAAGATATTTAGCCTGGAGCTGTTCTGACAGCGCATAAGTAAGACTTAAGATTTTCTCGAGTACATAAAGATGAAAAATAAAAGAGGCTGATAGAATATATGACCTAAGACCAGCTGCTTTCGTGGATCTCTGCATGCGTGTCAATGGTGGCATCTAAAACAGCCAGTACAGCGTCGTAGCGCAACTTTATCTTTTGTAGAACGCTATACCAATACAACCACCGATTGGGACATGTGCGCTCCAAGTGTAGTGCTTTGTTGTATCCCAAGTTACTTTGAACCTCAATGAAAAGTATGTGTCTAATAACAATACCAAAAATTTGAGAACCACTGCTCTAGACAATTTTGCCCAGTGATGGATACTCTCCACTTACTGCTAGGAAGCTTGTCAAGCAGCCTCGCCAGCTGTCTATTTGCGAGTCATTTAGCATAAGTACCGTTGGTGCTGGCGTCTCCCAGAATTGTGAGGACAAGACACTCGTTTACTTGGTCGTCTACGGCATGTACTCTTTGCAGATGGTCAACTTCTTATGGCTCAGGAAGTATTGCAATGTTTTGAATCCCAGCAAAGTGATTCCCTCTAGAATGGCCTCGTGGAGAAGAATCATAGAATCATCAGACGAGAAGAAGCAATACCTAATAAGGTAATGTACCATTTAACAAAGTAAATACCTGCCTGCTTGTACAGTATATAATATCTAGTCTATGACTCAGACAAAATTTAATATTAAAATTAAATAATAAAAATCTCAATCTATGCTCTAATTGGTATAACAATAAGCTAATTCTAATTTGTTTCAATTCTACTTAAATTCTAATCCCAATATAGACCAAATTTTAAAAATATTTTCAGTACTCTAAGCGAAGTCCAATGGACGGCGAGAAATTCGGACTGATGGACAACTGACAAGAAGGGGTAGTTGGGGATAGTGGTCCACTAGTTGGACTGTTTTTTCATTTTAGGAGCCCATCTGGTTGGACAAGAACACTAGGCAGAGGTAGCGCGGCGTGTTGGCCAGTGTGAGGTTGAAGTGAAGGCACATCTATGATGTACTAGCCTATACAATAGAGAATATCCATATTAACTTCCGCGTTAAAAAAAACTCACAATGACCAGAACGGACTTCGCGCAAAACTTTGGCAAGGATTTAAGCCAGGCTGGAAAAGAAAGGGACTTGTTTCCCCACCTTTCCCTGTCGATGACTCTGAGGATACTCTGCTGGAACAGCAGCTCAGTAATGAAAACTCCATAGATGACGAGGCAGTAGTGGAGTTTCTGTCTTTGGCTGAGATGGCAGAAGAGGACAGTGTAGAGGAGAACAGGACAGTCTTTATAGAGCAGGATATACACTTAATGGCTGAATATGTCAAGGTAATGCGTCTGTGGCAACCGATCTTGACATGATCCAGGGAGATAAAAATGTCTAATTGTCATGTTTCACTGTTATCAGACTGAGTGAAGTCAAGAAGGGACATCTGCAATGGTGCGGCCCTCTGGTGGACGTCATGGTAGAAGGAATGAGGAAGAGGTTTTGATCCCATTCTGGACAATGATGAGTGCTTGAACGTTGCTGGCTTCCATCCCAGGTTATAAAATTAAAAATTCAGCATGCGACAGTATAGTGATATATTAAATTACTATAATGATGAATAAATTCACTATAGTTAGTACCTATAGCCGTATATTGTTAGTTAATTGTTAACGTGATAAAATTTTAGTGCGAACAGACACTTTCGAATCTTTTAACTTTGGGTTGTTCTCAATAGATGTGCGCACATCACGAAGGCATCTTCAGGAGGCACAGTTCAAACAGGTTGTGACTCTGATGATGTTTTAACCTTTACTTTAAAGTGAATTATAACCCGATTGCAAAGTTGTCGAAAACGTTAGCTTCGTTAACCGTTAATCCATTCATCCAGTTGTCTTTTACGGCTAGCTGCAATAACTGAGAGAATTGTGAAAAACTTCGATATCACATCCTTATCATCATCATCATCATCATCATCATCATCATCATCATCACTAACTCTATAATTTAAGAAGGGGATTTTTTGAATATTTGAGTAATAATTTCATATTAGTTTGGTTATGACTTATCAAAGTTATTTCTAATAATTCTTTTATAGTATCAAAAAACAAAATGGTGAAGTTCAGGAATAAATATAAGTATCGGAATTTTGTGAATTTTTTTTAACACAAAGAATTACAAATGGTGAAGTTCAGAAAATTTATTTTTATCTATCTTCTATAACTAGATTTTGATAGGGAGGAAATTTAGTTTAGAGTTCCTTTTTAAAATTATTATAATTGGTGAAGTTTAGAAAATGTATAAAAATTTAACCATGGTATCTTTTTTAGAGATTTTAAATTTTAATCTTATTAGCGAAGCGCAAGCTCCCCACGTAAGGGGAAGTGGCGAAGCCATTGTCTGGTTTACTAATATTCCCATTCAGGAAACTATAGAGAATATTTTAATTAAAGCCTTTCTAGATAAAAATGCTCTCTTTGATAGATTCAGTTTTTCATAATTCTCTCAGTTATTGCAGCTAGCCGTCAAAGACAACTATTTCACTTTTAATAACGTCGTTTATCATCAAATTGAAGGTGGTGGGATGGAAAGCCCACTAGGGCCAGGTTTGAAAATATTTTCATGTGCAATTTTGAGGAGAGACTCTTCCATGATTGCCCTGCTCAATGCCGTCCCCTACTGTATAAAAGATATGTTGACGAGACCTTTGCTGTTTTTTCTTCTAGTTTATGTTCTAAAGAGGTTTTAGTTTTATTAACAATTTACACCCTAAAATTACTTCCCCCCAAGAACACGAGATTAATAATAGTTTGGCATTTCTAAATATTAATGTATCCTGTACCCCTTCTGACCCTCAAACTAGTGTCTTTAGAAAACCAACTTTCACACGACTGGGATTAAATTTCTTTAGTTTTTGTGATATAGCATAGAAAATTGGTGCCATTAAAACGCTCTTCTTCAGAGGTTTTAACCTGTCTTCTACCTTCCTTAATATGCATTTGCAATTTAGCTTTTTAAAAGAATATTTTGTCAAAAATGACTATCCATTATCCTTAGTCGAAATCTGTATAAGGAAATTTCTTTCCGGGCTATATAACCCCTCCACTTCTTTTAATGTTCCTAAGGAAATTAGGTTCTTCATATTACCAGACATCACCCCTTTTACTGACCTGCTCCGGAAACGTCTATATACCATTTTAAGTAAATTTTACTGTCAAAGAAATTTTAAACTTATTTTCATTAACAGCAAAAATATTGGCAATTTTTTCAGAGTAAAGGATAGTATTCTGACGCCGTTGAGTTCGTGCATAATATATAAATTTACTTGCACTACCTGTAAGCAGGGGACCTATATAGGAAGCAAGGTGCGTTCTCTCCAGGCAAGATAGTGTTCTCACATGGGTTTAAGCTATGTAGAGAACGGGTAAAACATGGTCTAATAAAGAGTATTCCCCCATCAGAAAACATGCGATAGATTGTAAGACAGACGTATCCTTTAATGATTTTTCTGTATTAAAATTTGCTAAATGTACATCCACTCTCCGCATTAAAGAATCTCTGTGTTGTGAATACAACCACCTAAATTTAAATAATGACGCGTCATCCCTATCGTTATTTATAACTTACCAACCAACCAAACTGTACTCAATCTTAAATTTCCTGCCCGTTTTCACTTCTTATTGTTATTCAACCATGTAAGGTAATGTTCTGTTTCTTTATTTAGTTTTACTAAATTGTATATGCTTTTCATTTCTTACCCCCCCCCCCCACACACATTTTATTTTCAAGTTCTGTACCGTTGCGTTTATTTTGTTTGCATTTGATTAATATAATTTAGTTTTTTGTTCATTTGGTTTTCGTTAACATAATGTTAATTTTAGTATTTTACCGCCGTTTGCGTCAATTTTTAATTGTATTGTACTTGCGCCGTAGTAGAGATTTAACTTTAGATTTCAAATTTGTTTATAGCTTCTGAAGATGGGTTTAGAAATAACTCAAAACGTAGAGAATAAAGATGGGACCCGCCTTCTTCGTTTTGTCCTTCTTACTTAATATTAAACTCAAGCTTTGTCGAAGAAATCATGGCGAATACACACACACACACACACACATATATATATATATATATATATATATATATATATATATATATATATATGTATATATATATATTGCAGGCTCAGCTTTTAGTTTGTTTTTGTGTCTGTAATCATTCTGATAAATTTTCCTCTTGAGGTATAATTGCAAAATCGATCACTCCAATCTAATTTAATTCTATTATAATTCTCACAACAATATAATAAGAGCTGAGAGCCATTATTCGCCCAGCAACGATAAGGAGAAGGACGGATGAGACTGCTTCAGTGGATCGGACGGAGCCAGTTCATTGCGAATAAGGTGGACTCAGAGTGAGGAGCGTAACGCCAATCTCCTATTTTAGTAACTGGTCGCGTAACTCTTCTAGTGATGATGATAATAGATAACGGTTTTATTGAAAATATAGTTCCAATTTGGTGGATGCGGTTTATGATAAAACTTGAAAGCACTAATCAACAACATCGCCATTCTCCCTGGACATGATTCGTAGGTCTTTAATAGATTGTGGGGTCTTAAGTGAAAAAAGTAAAGAAAAAGTGGGGAGGAAACAACAATCTAAATTCTGTGATGCTATCAGGAACCATATATACTCTCTTAAGCTTTGAATGCAGATAGCGGTTTTTGCAAAAGTTTTGTTACACTTGTTTTTTTTTATCTTTAGAGGGGTTTACTTGAATTTCTACTTTTCTAGCACGTGTCATTAAAACGACTTTTCCATTTTGCGCAGGTGTGAGAGGATGAAAGTGAATAGAATCGATTCTATATCTCTGCTCTCATGCACGCGGCTCACAAGCGGCTCAACCACAGCCAGATGACCGTCCACAGAGTCAGAGAGAGGCTCAAGAACAGGGAAGAACTCAAAGATCAACCTCGTTCAGGCAGACCTCAAGTTGTCAATCGTTTGACTGTGAGAAAGGCTTTCGAAAGGGCTCCGAAGCTCAAACTGACTCGCGAAGAAGAAGAACATCTATGTGGCCACGGCGTCCAGGGCCGTCAAGGATGAGGGCTGCAAGAGCTCAAGTTGCGTGTAAAGGTCTCTGCTCACCGATCGTATACAATAAAAACGTCGGGAGCGCTATGGTCACCTTCTCAACGACTTTAAGAGTCATGGCAATCGAATTCTTATTTTTGTTCTGATAAAAAAGCCTTTATAGTCGATCCAGTCATCCTCAAGTAGAGCCACCACGTGGTAACATTCGGCCAGGACATTTCCGAATTCCGCGCCGTGTCCACGCCAAGCACTCCGCCTCCTTTATGATGCCGGCCTCGTGGCTTCGGATAGCGAGAAGGTGTCGCTTGTATGGTTCGCGGCCGGTTACAGGCTCACCGCAGCCGATTACAGGGACATCTAGCCACGAAAGTCGTGCCCTGGGTGAGAAAGATTACGAAGAAGGCGGACTAAGTCTATCAGCACGACCGTGCCCCAGCCGACACTGCCAAAAACGTGCAAGAGTAATTCGGGTCTAGCATGAGCTTCTGGTCGAATGAGTTTTGGCCGGCGCAGTCGTCTGACCTAAATCCCATCGCCTACAACGTGTAAGCGCATGTCGAGAGCAAAGACGTCAAAGTACGCCACAGAAACGTCAACGAGTTGAAGTACTCTGTCAACCGCTTGTGGGTCAGCATGAAGAAGGACTTCATCCACAACGTGAACGCGGCCTTCAGCTCTCGCATGGAGCGCATGCACGCCATCGAGGTTGGCAAAACTAATTAATATTACAATTTATACACAATTATACCTTAAAACAATAAAAAGGTGTCGATCTGCAACAAAACTATCATTGTGGCCTTTGTTGAGAGCGCTGTAACGAGTCTAACGACTTTGGCAATACTCGGTAGTAAACAGAAGACGACTCTCTCTCGGCTTGGCATGAATGGAAGGAAATGTATTTTATAGGCATCGCAGTTTTGTAAGTGAATCATCTTCAGCAAAAATTAAATGTATGTATTTTAAAAAGGTATACATATATAAAAGAGACTATGGCTAGAAGATAACAGTTTATTCAAAGTAGCCTCCTCAGCTTCCACCACGGGCTTAAGGCGGCAGCGGAACCTGGTGCATACGTTCCTCACTGTGTCCCTGGGAAGATTTGAACACCTCCTTGATCTTGGCCACCAGCTCGGCTTTGGGGTTGCAGGCAGAACGGTCTGATGAAGTCGTAGAAATTCTCCTAGAAACACTTCTGACTCTTTCAGGAGGTATTGCCTTGATGTAGCAACTCTCTCCAGCCAAGGTTTGAACACAATCTCCAGCAATTGAACCTAAGAATCTTTCCAAAGATATGGACCGGCATGGAGTCACCCTTACTAAAGACACACCCACAGATACTCACTGTTTAGGAGAACTTGGTCCTCATGATACGTGGAACGTCGCATGGATTATAAGCAAGCCACCTGTTGTTCTGAATGTTGTGCCACTGGCTCTGGCAGAAGTTCTTTTCATCTGGAAAGATCCAGAACATTCCAGGCTCAACATAATGCTTCAGTTTGTTGAAAAACTTCTTTGCCTTCGTCAAACGGTTCTCATTGACCTTGCCTGTCCGGATATGTTCTTTGCCCCTTTGGTACGGGTGGTAGCGAAGGTCCTCATTCAGGGCCAGCTTCATGGTGTTGACTTCACCACCCATCTTTCTCGCTAAAGCCCGCATTCTATTGCTTGGGTCTTCCATCACTTTGTTCTGCAGTTTTTGGATCAATTCCTGCATGAAGACGCAGTCAGAGCGCCTACTGTGTTCCTTTCTGCTGGCCACGGCTTCGTAGTTTGAGTTGCAGCTCGCCGTAAGGGGCAAACGATTTGCCTTCATGGAGGCCGTGCTGACGGGACTCAGTTCCCAGTCCCGCTCTATCTTGCCTCTTCTCCTTCTTTCTCACACCCTGTCTTCTTACTCTGCTTCCTCACATTCTATAAAACCTCTCCCTTAACTTTCTCTGGTAGACTAGCTTCCTCTCGCCCGACCATCCTGGATTGGGGCTGAAAGGGGAGGGAAAAATGCCCCCACACCCCTGAGCTCTGTTTAGGAGGAGGGTAATAACTTGCTTCATCCCCACCCTCACCTTCCTCACATACCCTTTCTCTCTCCTTTCACGTTATATCAATTTTACGCGCAGCCCAAGGTGGAGCCGCCATGTCGAATGGCTGCCTGGCCACTGGGCAGAAGGAGTGGTCCGAAATGGCGGCAACTGGATTTGCCGGCAACGAATTCATCCCTCGCAGAGCGAGCAACTGCGTAGGGGTGATTAGCGTATGCATCCCGTGATACTAAAAGGGTCACCATGCCCGATGATGGTATTTTCAAAAAAACCCTTTCTAGTTCCCCTATAACATCGTCGAAGCCGCCTTCGTGTAGCTCCACAGTAGAAAAAAGTCCCCTTTCCCTGTCCTTTCCCAGGTGACCTTCCAAACCTCTCCTAGGCGTACGGATGCAGGGAAATCTCCTTCACCCTTTTCTCTCGAGTCGCCCGAAGGCGATTCCCTCTTACTAGCGGCAGCCCCCCTCTTTTACTTTCCTAGGAAACTGCAAAAAAGCACGCCAGCGGCCCATAATTCACCGCTCTAGGTGGGAACAGCTTGATAGGGCCGTTCCCACCGTTTTGGTAAGCGACCAAGCCAATATCACCACGTCCGCCCCCGATGCTTTCCCGGGTGGGGAGTCCTTTAGGGTGGAAAGGGATGACAGGGCCGCTCGGCCTGTGTCCTCTAAAGTCCTGCTGGCTTGTTTATCAATTTTACAGGGGGTTACTGTACGTGCCCCCCTTTCGTTCCCGACGGATACCTCTTCGCCAGCCCAAGACAAGACGAAAGGTACCTCGAATGGCATCCGTGCTGTCATAGGGAGAGGGGGCGGATGGCCACATCGAGCTCCTCCCCTGAGACTGAGATAGACATGGTCCCTGAGGTGACGCATCACAAGTCGGTACGATCTTCCATGAGGATCCACAGGGAAAGGAGGGACCTCCTCCCTCGGTTGGGGCCAAGACATCCTCAATTTCAGAGATGGATCTTGCTGAGGCCAGTCCATCTGACCTAGGGGCTTCTTATCGGGGGAAGGGGATAAGAAGCGGGTGTTTATTCCCACCCACCTCTCCTGAAAAGAAACAGTAAAACAAAAAAGACTAAGGGCTCCTCTCCCTCTTTGGGATCCAAGGGGAAGGGCGGGTCCGCTGCCGTTTTGGTAAGCGACCAAGACAAGATCGGCACGTTTGCCCCGGTGCAACCCCGGGTGGGGAGTCCCTGACTAAGACCAAAATTATAACTGTGCAGAGCGGAGCCTCGATTACGTTAAGATTAGGTTACCTGGCGTTTTAGAGCCCAATGGCTTCAAACGCTTCCTCATATTCGTTCACTGATGGCAGCATGCTGGGCAAGAGCAACATGATCCATCAGATGAAAGGTCTAGATAGCGTTATTGGTAGAGATTGCCGAAGGTGACCCGTTTCTCTGACGAAGCCCTCAAGCGAATGAGTCGAATCCCTCTGAGGCAGCCATGATTAGTATGTACATCTCGGACACTTGATGGCATGCCTGTGAGTGTGACGCTGCACTCTAACATGAACTTCGTAAAAGGAGTGGATTATGAGAGAGAACTCGCAAACTACTGCATAAATGACTTCACTTTATAGTTGACCGAACTTGGAGTGATCAAGACCCACCCTTACGCTCTTCGTCAAGTTCGACTGTGAAAAGCTCCCTGAGTCGGTGCGTGCCGGTTGATATCGTTACCGTGTGAAGGCATTCGTGCCACTGCCGCGGAAGTGCTACTACTGCCACCGCTTCTGCCATGAGAATCGCTCTTGCTAAGTCTGGGTTACCCGAAGTCTGCACACCCCGGGCGCCTCCTTATTAGAGCTGGCAGCATAAATGTTTCACACCCAGCACCGTATAAAACCAGGGATCCTGCTCCTTCTCCCAGCGGGACGGCAAAACGGCCGCGAGTTTCCTCCGGGTCGTTAGATTAACACGAGGCATTACCCCTGAAGTTAGTCGTGAGTCTATTTTCCAGGTTTCCTGAAGCTGCCTCCCGAAAGGAGGACAGCACTAAATGAGCTTCGGCTCCTTCGTCCACGCCCAGTGGTAGGCTGGGTGGCTCGGAGACGGTGGATCCTCCTAATGGAGGGAATCCAGTCTCCGAAGCCGCCCCGCTCGCCTAAGGTTGTGAGGTGGAGGGAGTAAATGACTCGCTTGGCGAGCTCAACCTCTCCCGATAAGCCCCTGAAGGCGACGGCACCTCCAGCACATTGTCCGGCCAACAGCGCCCAGAGTTCTCCCTCCTGTAGGCGTACGGCCATTCCCATGAAGATCTTCACTTCAAAGAGGGCCCCCGCATCTCCTCCGCACTAGGCCTGGAGGGCATATTCAGTCAATGGAATTGCCGCGGACTCTGGGGCAATTCAACTGGGAGGATCTGCAGAGGCTCGTCTCCTTCCTTTTCCCCTTAGCTATCTTTTTGCAGCAGACCATGCTGGGCGCGTGCTTCCTGCACACCCTCCTGGAGTATAAGGGTTTTTCGGCCTTTCAAAGTGCTTTTTTCACTTCCCTTTACAAGGGTTTTAACTATTTGTTTAAACACCCCCTTGATCTCATAAAAAGAAAGAAAATACATAAATACATTAAAAATTATAATAATAATAATATTAATAATAATAATTATACATGAACTCAAGTTCGATATTCTAGTTCCTTTGAGGGTGTCTACCAAACAGTTCCTATTTGGATTTATAATTAATTTGATAAAAAATAACTTTTTTTTTTTAGCTTGAGGTTTAAAAAGATAAATGGATGGATCTTGTGAATCCTATCCACCGAGGTAGATGGATTCAACATGAAGCCGAGGTGATTTGATCGACTGCGTGGATAATGTTAGTCTGTATTTAATGTCCGATTGTTTTATATGTTTAGAGAAGGTGAGCGTGACCAATGAGGCTTCTGGAGAGTTGCTTTGTCTGAAGTGAATATCCGTTGATTGATGTGTGTTCGAGAGAGAGAGAGAGAGAGAGAGAGAGCAGAGATTGTTAATCAATGGAATTTTATGGGGAGATAGATGGATAGTGAATAAAAGGAAACTATGGGAAATGTTTATAGGATTAGGTTTAGAAAATTGGCGTTAACCAACAAATGGAACGAAATGGTTAAATGAAAGTTTCGTGGGAACCAATTTTGTTGCGATTAGAAACAAGAAATTGTGATCAAGGCGAAAAAATCAATGATCGCTCCGGTCGGAACACGAGTACAAAGTGTGTGTAATTTTTGTATAAATGGATATATATATATATATATATATATATATATATATATATATATATATATATATATATATATATATATATATATACCGGGTGTTCGAAAACTAATGGTACATACTTTGGCAGTAGGTATAAAACCCCAAAAGAACGACGTGTAACTAACTCTGAAGGGGGAGGGGGGGGGGCAGTCCCCAGAGTAGTAGGTGAGAGAAACACATTTGAGTACATACTTTATTATGGAATTGGAATTACAATAGGTGTTCGAAATGTCCTCCCTGTACATACATGCAGGTCTGGTACCTACGCAGAAGCGTTTCCCGAACACGATCAAACACTCGTGGATTATCCGCAATGATTGCTGCAGCGTCCACTATCTTTCAAACAACATCCATCTCTGTCTCTACTGGGGTTTCATATATTAAACACTTCATGTGGCTCCACAGGTAAAAGTCCAAAGGTGCCATATCTGGAGACATCGTAGGCCATGGCACTGGCCCAAAGCGACCTATCCATCTGTTGGGAAAAGTACGGTCTAGATATTGTCGTATATTCCTTCAGCCATGTGCTTGAGCGCCGTCATGTTGGAACCACATTTGACGTCTAATACCCAAATGCACATTGTTTAGAAGGCCAGGCAATACCTCCCGTAGAAATACTGCATAGTGATCTCCTGTTAAATGCGTTGGAAGCACATAGAGTCCAACCAAATTGGTACCAATAATACCATCCCACATATTAACACTGAACTGGTGTTGGTGGTGGCTCTGATGCACAGCTTGAGTGTTTTCATTCTGCCACATGCGTAAGTTATGTTTGTTAAACACACCACCCCGCGTAAAAGTAGCTTCATCATTGAAGAGCACATACTTTGGAAACTCATTATGTTCAATGGTCTTATTCATGAACCAGCGTGCAAACCGTTCACGAAGGTTAAAGTAGGCTGGAAGGAGCTCTTGCACTCTAGAAATGGTACGGATAGAGGCCGTTATCAGGGAGTGTTTTCCATGTTATTGAATGATAACGCATTCCAAGTACATTTGCTGAGTGCTTGTACGTGGGTTTGCATTAAAATGTTGTAGTATCCGCTCTTCGTTCTCAGCACTAACTCGCCCACGACGACCACCCACTTCTCTTCTGGTTACCTGAAAACTGCCAGTGTCTCGCAGCCGTTGATGCACCCGGGTGAAAACGCGATGATCAGGCAAATGACGGTTTGGAAAACGCTCTGGATACAATCGAGCAGCTAATCTAGCATTGCCATTCGCCGAACCATATGCCATGTGCATATCTGCCATTTCAGAATTTGTTAAGCGATTCATATTGTCGGAGCTATTTTACAATGTTCACTGATAGCAGACGATCATTAAAGTAAACAACTGTTGCCATATTTGCGGATCTAGAATAATGTCGACGGTAAGAAATATCCCTAGAGACCTCCACTCTTTACGATTCGATGTCTCGAAAACAATGGATCTTGGGACTTTTACTTATTCTTGTAAAAGTCGTTCTTTTGGGGTTAAATACCTACTGATAAAGTATGTTCCATTAGTTTTCAACACCCAGTATATATATATATATATATATATATATATATATATATATATATATATTTATATAAATATGAGGAATATGAAGACCCATGTGATTGCTCTAAACATTTATTTGCCAGATATTTCGGTCTTTAGCAATGACCATCTTCAGCGGATTGAACTCTAATACGAATACAAGAAATTATAAGAATTGGATGAAAAAATTGCAAAAATAGGACACAAAATTCAATAAGTAAAACTCGACAAGAGAGGTAACAGAAATGAAACCAGCATGATAGGCAAGTAGTTAAATATAAGTTAATTTACGGATATATGGTATTGAAAAAATATGTTTTAAACACAGTTGAATGCAAGGGATAAAGCGATCGATAAATACCTACGAGTTTAACTAAAAAAGGAAAATTAAAAATTTAAACTAAATTAAACAACAAATATGAATAATAAACATGACTCAAACTCAATTGGAATAAAAGAATTTTGTTTTTAAAGTAATATCCGACAAAATTGTAAGGACAGGACGAACGATGAAAAATCAAAGGTAAGTAGAATCAAATGGCCAGGAATCCGAAAGGAAAACAAAAAGCAAAGCAAACAGCTCAATATAAGTTAAAATACAAATATATGAAAGTGAAAAATATAGCTCAAAAACAGTTGAAAACAGGGGGTAAAGGTAATTCAAACGAACAATATATATATATATATATATATATATATATATATATATATATATATATATATATATATATATATATAGATATATATATATATATATATATATATATATATATATATATTGTGAGAGTATGGAACGTACATACTCACATGCCGCCAGACAATCATGGGAACGAAAGAAATTTGTCGTTTCAAGTGACCTTCGTCTCCTCTCCCCCCGCACCCTTCCCCCAACTGGCGACAGGAAGTCTGACGAAAGAAGGCCTATCTCACAGAGAAGCCTAAATTCTATTTGCCTTCTTTATGATACCATGGAGATTGTCCAGAAGGCGCTGCGATAAGCGAATTGTCGTGAATGGAATCTCTCTCTTGATTTTCTACAATCCGCGGTATAAATAACATCGACGTTCATCCCTCTACAGCAGTGTCCCAAACCTACTCGCGTAACGCGTAACCCTCACGTTGAACGAGATTCGTTGCCGTAACGTATCGACTGCCAACGCGCCGCCGAGTCAACTTGGTCGATGTCTCAAATTGTTCCTCAGGTAAATCCCGCCCCGCAGAGTCTGTGAGTAGAAGAATACGCTCTGTTGCTCAACGTAACTTGAGAAAGAAAAGGAACATCCAAATAGTTACTGGAAGTTACTATTTGTTAGTGTCACCTCCAGCTAGGAGTGACCTAACTGGAACTGCAGTCAGCAGCCCCGAACCCATCGTCTTATCCCCCCTCTCCCCGAGAACTCGTGTTACCGCCACCCGAACCACCCTCGTCTAGACCTAAGTAGTCGTCTCTCCAATCCATCACAATTAATTGTAATCTGTAAATCCAGTGTCCCTCTATTCTTAAATTACCTATTTAATTAACAGTGATTGATACTCCTTTTGAGTCATTATAAATCTAGATGCCTTAACGTCAGTGTATAATATTTAATCCTTAATTTTGCCCGTTTAACTATTGCTAATTATTATATTTGTGTAAAGTAAAGTTTATTTTTTGTACGTGTGTTTATTTGTAGCTCCTTCTTTTTGACGTACCCTTGGCAAGACTTTAATTAAGACTCCTTGCGGCTAATTTATTCAACCTGCATTATGCACTCTTAGAATTCAACAATCACAAACCTCCCCCCAGTAACAAGTGGGACTTTTATAGTGAGAATCCTGGCTACGGCACAACCCGCCTCTAACTAGCTTTCGCACGTTCAGTAGGAATTAAAGCCTATATATATATATATATATATATATATATATATATATATATATATATATATATATATATATATATATATTATATATATATATGATCGTAGATTGAGTCATAGGATCAATACCATCGACTTAAACAAAAACGGTGTGTCCAGAGCAAGGACTAGAATAATTATTGGACCAGACTATAAGAAATTCTACGACATATATTTATATATATATATATTCAGGTTCTATTGAAGTCCACAGCTGTGGCAGCGTTATTAATTTTAACTTGTATTTTCTTAATATTTCTTATAAGTTTTTTAGCGGAGTCTTCTAGGCGAGAAAAAACATCCGCGAATGACATTCTTTATTCTTAGACGTATTTCGACCATGTTAGGTCATCTTCAGGGAATGAACAGAAATGGAATTATTCAAAAATTGCTACATTATATATAGTATTTCTACGCTAACATAAGTATTACAAAAATTGACCAATCATGGCGCGATAAATTTTTAAGGGGAAACTAAGCGCTACAAGAAATATATAAAATTGGGGGGCCGGCCCCCAAGAAACTAGATGGGTCGCCCTTCGTTCTCTACGGGGGGAAACCAAACCGGATCGGCTAACGGTAATGAACACAATATATGGAATGATCAACATATCCCTTCTACGACTCCTCGAAATGCCCTCAGGATACGCGAGTATTTGCGAAAATATGAAGGGGGCTGAAACAAAATAGGACTGGAAGCGATCAGCCCCTACGAAATACGCGTTCAACGAACAGTAATATTACGACGGCTCGATCCCATTTTCACGGAGAACTCCTGCGAAGAAATCAAGGCCGAGTTGTCAGACAAGCAAAAATGGGCCAAAATAACAAGAGTGGAAAAATTTGGCAAGGCCAACACCATAGTCAAAATCGTATTTTCGAACATTGAGATGGCGCGCCGAGCTAAAAACGAAGGACTATTAGGGTTCTACTTCAGGGTAGCCCCCGAACAGATTGAAACTGGAAAATATTTCCCCATCGAGAGTTGTTTCAAATGCTTCGCGGTCGAACAGCATCAGACCAAAGATTGCCCAGCGAAGGAGATGGTGTGCTCCCAACTGCGCCGGACTCGGACACGGGTGGAAGGAATGTAGAGCAGAGAGAACAAAATGTTTCAACTGCGGTCGCGAACACAAAGCCAGGGCTATGAAATGCCCCATTTGGAAACAAGCAATCATAGAAAAGAAAGAGAAACAGAAAAAGGAAAAGGAGGCAAGGTCAAAGTCATACCTCGACGCCGCCACAACGTAACCCTACACAATAGGGCAAAATCAATATGGAGGGAGATCCACGAACAACTACCAAGAATTACGACAACCTGATCTTGACAACCAATTCAGACACTACCGACGGGGATTCAGCAGCACTTGCCTGTGTACGCAGGAGAATGTGATACCCCTATACCCCTATTTCGATAACAAACCCCAAATCTCCAATAACATCACGAATAGGACAACGAAATCATCTTTTCATTCATGTTTTATGTAAAATAAAAAATCCGTAGTAGACAATTAGTCAAAATAAAATAAACAAATTTTTTTTATGAAAATAAAGCTTAACGGAAACTAAACTAACATGTATGGCCTCTTCAAAATATGAGAAACCTCTACATACCAAACATCAAGCAAACTAAAATACAAATGCTTAAATGCTTAATTTTTCCATCTAGTACACTAGGGAATAAAGAAGACCACACGAAGACATTGCCAGTCAAGCTGGCACACATTCTCTTCTAATTTAACACTTTTTCTCACTATAACCTCTTCTACTATCTTATACCCATTTTTCCCATCTTTTATGATCAAATCAAATTAAATCTTCTTTTTTTTAATTAAGGAGCTATCTGGCGACTACAATTAATCAAATTAAATCAAATCTGACTACCAGACTGCTCAGACTTCATCGAATATACAACGTTAACTCAGAAGAAAGTTCATACCCGATAAAGAAGGTAGAGGAGAGGAAAAGCGAATTTACAAACGTGGAATTCTTTGCACTTTCCCTACTGGGAATTTGAAGAGAGACAAATATATTTGTAACTGTGAATAGGTGACACATGTCGGCCTAAACACCCCTCTGAGGGGCAGCCAGGCGGGCGTGAACTGGATTACAATTTATTTAGTCTCTTGCAAACTGTGTCGTTCTCTTTGATAGACATGATTGGGAGCCCCAAGGAAAGCAGGTTTGAGCAGTAGCCGGCCGTGGAACTCGGCGTCTGAGGGACCCAGAGAAGGGGCAGAACTGCAACCTCTGGGAGAAATCCCGGGGGCCCCAGTCAGGGCCATAAACGGAAGTACACCCGTATCTATGGTATGCCAGGATACAGTTCTGATACCCAAACCTGCGAGGGGCGACACCCCCGATTAGCGTTGGTTGATTTCACCCATCATCATCATCTCTCAATCCGGCAATCTATGTCACTAACGCTGCGCTGCTACTTGGAGGCGGTTAGTCACTGACTCAACCCATTTAACGAGAAATCACAGCCTCAAAGAAGAAGACTGAAGATATTCAACCATCGTCTAAACACCAGAAGAAAAAGAGAAGAGGCAAAATTCAGAAAGGCCCAGTGGTGCCTCACTGTGTAGCGGGCCGAAGGCAACACTAATCCCGCTTTCGAACCTTAACCTAGAATTTATGAACCTTGAGAATCCCGAGGAAGAATTGACACGATTTGATATACAGTCCTTTACTTTACAAGAAAATTACAAATATAATTACAATTTAATTACAAGAAAATAAACACAGGTGAGCACCCAAAATAAATAACCTATACTAAATTACAATTCTCCCAACCGAAACAAAATACAAAAAAAACTATGACGGGCGCAGAGAACAAATCTGTACAAAACCACCAATCTGTACTTGATCAAACAATGTCCACACAACAAAAATGACAAGAAAAACGAACGAAAAAGGGGTACTGGATTATTACACGTAGGGGGTGGTAGTAGGCCAATAAAAGGGGGTATGCCTGTCAGCAAATGCAGGTGGGCAGTGCAGGTGGCAGGCGAGAGCACTCCTCTCGTAGTCCGTTCAGGCTTCCACTCTCTAAGTGTATATTCAAGTGCGTACGACCAATTCTATGGAAATTCGCTGTTTTTTTAATTTACAGCTTTAACCATCCTTTCAATATTTATACTTATATTTATATTTTTGATAAAACATTTTTAACAAAATACAATTTTGATAAAAGATTATTTTAAACAAAGTACATCTCTGAAAAGAGAAAACAAACATCAATAAAAAATTGAAAAAAACAAAACAAAATTTAAATTCCAGTTATTCACACACACCCGTTCACACAGAGGGAGGAAGAGGGTATTGGGAAAAGGGTGGGAGAATGGCCCTTCACACCCACATTTACATTCGCTCCACCACAACTGAGTGTAAAATGGCCCAAGAGAATACTACAAGAATCCCCTTGCGGGTGATCAACGGGCTGAACAAGCCCAACAGGGATAAGGTATTTGAGCTGATGTTCGGTAAACTAAGCATCGCTCTTGTATGGCTCCTAGGCGTCCCATCTGGGTACGTCGCGATCTGCTAACGAGAAAAGGACGTAGAAGCTATTATGAAAGAAGAAGCTCTGGAAATACAAGCCCATTGCAGTGTCGTTTGCAGGAGACTCGATCCTTGGATCGGGCAACATAATAGGGAAGAAATAAAAAAAGATATCGAGTTTAGACAAAAATGGGCGAAAGTAGCAGATATCATCAAATTCAAGAACAGGCGGTACAATAGCGACTACACCCATGTATTTAAGGTTGTCTTCGCAGAAAACCTCGATGGCACAAAAGGCGAAAGAACAAGGCTTGCCTATGTTTAACGCCAAGGTGAGTGGAGACCAGATAGAGGAAGAAGAATTCTTTCTAGTCCAGTTTTGCTTTCGCTTCTATAAAATGGAGTAGCACGCCACCAAAGACTGTAAAAAGCCTGAGGAAACGTGCTCCAAGTGCAGCGAGAAGGGACACTACTGGAAGGACTGCCGCAACAACTACGAGAAGTGCATCAACTGTGGGCAAGGCCACAGATCAATGGCTATGGCATGGCCGGTTAAAAAAAAAATAATAAACAGAAAGAAAAATGACACGGAACAGGAAGAGGTAGGCATATCAAACACTACTTACTCACAGGTAGCTAACACCGCGTACAAAGAAACAGAAACAAAGAAAACATATTTGAAGATAGCGAACGAAGAGTCCACAAAATCCTGATGTGCATCCTCTATACTCACGTTAGGAATCTAACCCAACCTGGTTGCTTGGCAAAAAAGCTTAACCAAATGCTGGCCAAAGATGGAATGAGCAAAATGTGGTTCCCGGACACACACACAGGTTCATCCTAATAGTAAATTCACGAAAAGAAGCGAAACGGTGGAACCAGCATCAGCGGAATCCACTGACTACTCGGACTCTTACGACTCAGAAGAACCTAAAAATAAGAAAACCCAAAAACCGCTCGAGGCGGACAGGATTAATCTCACCATTTATGCGTCAGAGAAATTCCCATTCCATGAACATATGTACGAAACAAAAATTCTAAACGGAGAAAATAAAAAAATATATAAATGGGAGTACGACGCATCGATCGAGGTTGAAGTGGTTGAGGAGGCCCTATTATGCCATAACGTTACTCTATATGAGGATTCGTGTGAATAGGTCTCCAACACAGAATTAAAAAAAAAGAAGAACGGAAGAAAAAGAAACTTCACCCAGAAGCACCAGTAGAGAAAGACCAGCATGGAGAACGTAAACAATAGATCGAGGATTCTAACACTCAACGTTAACGGTTGGGAGGGGAAAGCAACGGCATATGGAAACATATTCCATGTGCTTGACCCCGACATAATACTGATAACGGAGCACGGTATTGACACCTCAAGGGGTGAACTCATATTCCCGGGATACAGAGTGATCATGAAGAATCACTCAGGAGAAAGGTTCGATGGTGCTGGAATAGCTGTTAGAGGTAACCTCACGTTGAAACGTTTCCCAGAATTGGACGAATCCTTTGTGACGATACAACTTCCCAAACTTCCCACAATGGTGGGAACCTCACGATAGCTGCAACCTATCAACCCCCTCGCCAGGCCTATCTACCCATCACAAGCCTCTGTACATTTTTCGGGCCCCGGAGAATGGTATTATTAGAGGGCGACCCCAATGCCAGATGCCGAATGTCGGACTACTATGGTAGAACCAACGAAAGAGGTCAAAACTTAGAAATGATAATGGACAGGAAAAACATCCTGAGGATAGGGCTGGATTTCCCGACCTACATCACTTACAGACCAGCAACCAAACCTGACATTATCATGACAAGCGGAGGCTTTTCTCTTCAACTACCATAGCGAGCCGGGCCCAACAATTCCCAGCGAGCGCATTGCTGTATTAACAACAATTTCACTCGCGCCGATCCAGCTGCCAGTTACACCACGTAAGAACTACGCCGCCACCGACTGGGATCGATACAAGACTCTAATCCTACAATACACCCCAGCTGACCTGAGCGAGGCTACATTGGAGAAGATAAACGATGAACTCGAAAGAGTAACGACTTCTATCATCGAAGCTGACCGCGTGTGTGTTTCCAGAAATGGATACAAAACGCTACCTCAGCCCAGATGGACAGAGAATATGAAGAGGATCGCACATGTGCATAGATTGGCGTCCTCTTTGCCATTTTTTACATGGGTTCAGTTGAGAACAAGATTTTCAAAAGCAATATAGCACCCAAGCCTCCCATCTACGCGCGATATAATAATGGCATAATTTTGAATATGAATAACCTTGAACAAGTGAATTGCCTGGTTGAAACATTCAAGAGCAACTTGCGTCTGAAGTTCACCCACAAACGGAAGATAGAGGATCTCTTCCCTTCCTTGATATCCTCATAATTGCTCAGGAGTCAAAATTTGTGACCCAAGTATACGTTAAGGCCACGACCTTGGGCTTCTGCTTAAACAGTTCTTCTGAGTGTCCTGAACGTTACAAGAGATCACTCATCAATTCCTTAGTTAACAGGGCAATTTCTCATTCATCCTCGTGGACGGCTGTTGATCACGAACTTAAGAGGGTTTCCCGAGTTCTCGTTAACAACGGCTACCTACAAGAATCCATCGACGCCACCATGAAAGTGAAAATGAACTTGGCTGCTGGTCTTGGCGTCAGGTCTACTCCCAAGAAGAATAATATCGACCTTTATTACAAGACCAATATGAACACCGGCTACCATGAAGACGAAAAGACTCTCAAAAACTATTCTCCATCGTAACGTGACCCCAACCGACCCTAATACGGATATTAATCTAATTATATACTACAAAACCAAGAAAACAAGTAGTTGCATCACGAAGAACAGCTGTCTCCCTCCGACGAGCGAACTCCAGGAGACTAACGTCGTGTACGAATATTCGTGCAAAGTCGGTGACTGCGAACACAGCAATTTAAAGTACATCGGCGTAACCTCCACACCCCTGTCAATGTGACTGACAGCTCACCTTCAAGATAGCGCGATTAAAAAACACGCCTACTCTCATGGCACTACTCTAACCCGTTAGAAACTGAATAAGGGCACCTCCATCATCGGACAATTATGTCAATGGTTTCGTCAAGAGGAACATTAGTAAAGAGAAATAAAACATCGATACTACCCATAAAGGAGGCATAATAAAGCTGAAAGTTTTGTAAAGGTGAAGCTATTTTGAATTTTAAACTAGTTTGAGGAAAGGAAGGCATCCCCCTTCACCCCATTTTAGCATCTTATAATCTTCCCTCTTATAACTTAGCTAAATACTTGGCTCCTTTAATAACCCCTCTTTCCTCAAACCAGTTTAAAATTCAAAATAGCTTCACCTTTGTTAAAGAATTACAAAATTTTCAGCTTCACTATCCCTCCTTTATGAGTAGTTTCGATGTTTCATCTCTCTTTACTAACCAAATTTTTTCGTAAGCCAACCTTTACTGGTCAAGGCCCAAACTTTTTCAGTTTTTGTGACTTTTCTTTCAAAATAAGTGCCATCAAAACACTAATATTCCGGGCTTTTAATATTTGTTCATCCTACTCCGGATTTCACCAAGAAGAAGTATTTCTGACTAACTATTTCAAACAAAACGGTTTTGCTGTGTCTGACTGAAAAAATTACGGCCCAATTTTTAAACAATATTTACCATCCCAAATTTAAATTCCCTACTGTTTGCAAAGATATCCGTTACATAATCTTTCCGGATCTGTTTTTTTTTAAATAAAAATTTTTCAAAAGAAATTACATCTCTATTAACTAAATTATTTTTTTTATACCAATTTTAAGTTAATTTTCATAAATAGACACACCATAGGATTATACTTCAATTGTAAGGACAGAATCCCGCCTGAAGCAAAGTGCACCGTTATTTACGAGTTTACTTGCCACAATTGTAAACCGGGGAGATACATAGGCAGTACGGTGCGCTTGCTGAGGGCAAGGTTCTGTTCTCGTTTGGCTGTTAGCCACAGGACAGGAAAGGTTCTCTCTACGAAAGAATTCTAACCTGTTAGGATTCACTCTATTAAGCATAAAACTGAAATCAAAACGGACGATTAAGGATTCTTGAATCCATGTATATTAAATACCTTTCTCCTTCCTTAAATTCCGATTCTTCTTCTCACCCACTACTTCTACTCTAAACAAATATATTACCAACCCCCTAACCTTGTCTTTCTTCTTACGCTCCTCGCCCTTTCTCCCCAGTTATCCTCTAACGGCTGATTGTTTAAGGTTGGTTTATCCTGATGTGTTTCCTGTGTTTCTCCAATCGTTAATTTTTAACTCGCAACATAATAATCTCAAAATATCAATTACCTGTAAATTTATCGCTATTTCCCCCCTTAATAAACTTTTATTACTTTCTATAAATTCATCATTTTGATTATCTGTTTAACTCTAACTAAAATTGTTTACACGAATTATATTTCCAGTACCCGAAGATGGGTGAAAAGTTCACCCGGAACGTTGTATTGATGTAGATACAGTCAAAATCCACCAGGATAACATTTTTTCATTCTAAACAGCCTGGTTCTATTTGGATGAAATTTTGAAGCAGCTGAATAGATGGACTGGGATTTTATAAAAAATGGAGCTTGCTTTGATGAATACAAAAGATTTGAATATGAATTATTTTCTTTTATTTCCATCCTTCAGAAACGATCAATACTCTCCGGACGACCAGATATTAAATTTCAGCGAGAATGGTACTCGTACTTTTGATCTCGTTAACACTATGGAAGCAGCGTGCGAGAGTAAAGCAATCGGAATTGTTTTTCAAGATAACTTCAATTTTTAATCTGTAAACAATATCTGGACTAATATAAGACTTATTTGGGTATTTTATTTAATACTATAGACTACGTGAATCATAAAAGCAGATACACAGGACGTATAGGCATACTCGTATAAATATTTATATGTAACTATGGTGCTCTTATATTTTCCTCTCCGCCAAAACTTTCGTGTGTATCTGTTAATTGCTGAAGTTGACATGACCCTGTTTCTCCCCGCATTTTATGAATAATGCGATTTAATAGAGGGTTAAAAGGAGATTTCTCCAACGGATATCTTTGGTGTCTCATTTTGTTCTATAATGTTTTAAATACTCCTTTTATTTTGACGATTTTCCTGTTAAAGTTACTTTTGGAAATAATGCATTATACACATCCTTGCTCATAATCATTCAACAATAGAAAATTGCTCTATCTATGAGATTTCTGCTATTAATTGCTATTTGCTTTATAATGGACATCAAGTAAGCGCTTTGTTCAGAGAACATCGCCACTTAGGCGTGCTATTCTTACGAGTCAGTTTTCGAATGTATATTTTGTGCATTTCCCTACTTTACAAATATACCTCTCACGGCTTAAGCGCCTGTTAAAAACAGGTCCAAGGACCAGGTACGATTCTTGTATGTTGAGGCGAGCCAAATTTAGTAAATGGACCGTGTCGGAGGTATTTTCGATACGGTTTCAGAAGTACAGATCCTTGGTTTTGGCTAAAGAAAGCAGAAATGCGCGTTATTGCATAACGAGAAACGCGGCGAAAAAACGAGGCGATTACAACTTTCAGCAGCCGCGAGGTCGTGCCATTGATGCTCACGGCAAATGGAGTTACGCTGACTACACTCCCCTTCAGGGTACACTTTTGCAACCCTACAGGTTCACGGGATAACAAATCGCCACGCGTATCATAGGCCTTCTCCAAATTGCACACTAGCAATTTACTAGTTATCTTTGAAGATGACATCTAACCAGGTCCTGTTATATAAACTAAACAAAAGACCAAACCTCTTTCATCAAGGTTTTGTATCATGGTGTAGGAAATTTCGTCCGAACCAGCGTCGGAAAGTGAGGTATTAGTTCTTGAACAACTACGCCCCGAACACAAAGTCCGAGGTGACCCCCCCGACTTTTTGATACGCTTCCACACCTTCTGCAAGAGAGGGAGTCTCATTAATAAAAGGCACGTATGTATGTGCGTCATGAAGAGCGGCAAGTGTACTTCGAAATGAAATAGAATCTGGCTCTCGCTAAACGAAATTCGCACACGGTCACTTCGCACGTGCGGCTTTTAAAGCGCTTTTGACTACTTCACTGCGCACTGAGTACCGCCTCACATGCAAATTGACCAGACGCTCGATTATTAGAAGCCAGGCCCAAGATACTAAAGCTACCCAAGCCCTTTAAACTCACCAGAGAGTCTCTACAATTCAGTTCCGATAGAAGGATATAAAAAAAAAATATTGGATATCTGCTGAATACCTACTTGGGCATAAATCGCCGTAATTCTTTCAAAGCCTACTGTTAGATTAGATTCAAAACAGCGCGTATAAGGCAAGTAAAAGCAAAAAAAAAAGACAAAAAACAAACAAACAAACAAACAAAAGAAAGAAAAGCCAAGAAGAAGAACGAAGAACGCTCCAGGGTCTTGAGGAGGCCAGTCTACCCCCGGAGCAGGAGTATGTGACCTACAAAAAAGAGAGTTAAATATAATGGAGGAGGCCAGCCTCCTCCAAAACGTCAGATAGTCCACAAGCCTTTGTTCAGGAACCCGTCCCTATTATAAAGGATAAGCGGTAGCCATCTCGCTCATCCGATACGGGTGCAGGTAACGTGCACGAAGATCACCCAGACTGGGACATTCAATACGAATGTGCCGAACAGTCAGGGGCACAACGCAGTCGTCGCAACAAAGTTTAGGCAAGCGCTCTATAAAATGACGCTGCGTCCAGCAAGTGTGCCTACTTCGAAGACGAGAAAAAGCAGCCTGAAGCTGTCGCGGCATTGTGGGGTAGGTTCATGCGAACAGACGCATTGGCACGCAACTTTAAGTTACCTTTGGTCGTCTCTTATCTAATTAGCCAAGCATCCCGGAGTGCTGTCCTGATTCCTAGCATGTAATCTGTGTGAGTATTTGAAACGCTGTTGTAGTCGCCAATTCCCTGCGGACTCATTTGCACCCTTATCGGCGCGCTCATTCCCCTACTACCCATATGTCCAGAAACCCTGCAGAAGATAATCTCAACATCGGCCCGACTCCCGGCAATCGTGGCGTCAAAGATACGGCGAACCATACGTGAAGAGATTACAATACCCATAGAGCACTCAGGGTGCTTTGTGAGCCGCTGAAAATCACAAAACGATCTCCGAACTGGACACGACACGTTATCCTTCGTACTGAGCGGGGCATTTCAACAAGCTCTGTCGTTAAAACAGATGCAGCGTTTAGTATAGCCCCGCTGACTTCAAACAGTGGGATACGGCCTCAAGGGTGGCGTTATGGGCATAACCAGAGGCACCACTGGACCAAAAGCTACACTGAGTTTTTGAAGGGTTTTTAGAGTCCTAAACCCAAAAGGCTTAAGGTATGACTGACATCTCTCAATGGCAAAGGTAGAGTCAAGATCGGCTGTGGATGCAGTGAGAGCTGTTGGCGACCAAGGGAGGCACCGGACTTACGCGGACAGAAAAATAATGCACTATGCACTGCGCAGGGTGAGTGGCATCTTCCCAGAATCGACAAGTAGACTTTCAATACGGGACGTGCGGAAAGCACCGGTCGCCAGACGGAGGCCGGTGTTGTTAATCGAGTTGACCTTCCGCAATACCCGTTCGGCTGCGGATGCATAAAACTCGTATCCGTACCTAAGCTTCGAACGAACAAAGTATCGATAGAAAAGCAAGGTAGTAACCCTATCAGAACCCCAGATGCTGAACGGCACGGAATGAAGAATGTCCATGACGCGTGTACAAGAGACTCTAATGGTATGAATTTGAACCACCTAGGTGATTCGTTGGTCGACAAAAAAACCAAGAAAACGGTACGAATCTACCACTTTCAGGCTAAACCCGTTTAGGAACAAGTCCGGGTCGGGATGGAGCCGTGGATGGCGGCAGAAGTGCACCATCTTAGTCTTGGCCAAGGAAAACCGATATATGTATTATTCGAAATAGTGGGTGTTGCGGTTCATTTCCTGTTGGAATCAACGCTCCAGAGTTGGCATCGAAAGATCGTTTGCGTAGAGCGTTGCAAGAACATCATCCGGCAGCAACGATGTGAAACAGTTGATGCTCAAGGTAAAGATTGTGACAGCGAAGACACTTCACTGCGGAACCCCCTCTTCCTGCTCCATTGGACCAGAAAGGGCTACCACCCCCCAGACCCGTACGCAGAATCGACGATCTCGTAAAAACACAGAAATAAAGATTTGGAGGTGTCCCCACGCCCCCATCCTGTGAAGAGTCTCGAAGATACTGTATCTCCATGCGGTATCATATGCCTTTTCCAGATTAAAAAAACACCGTGAATATGTACTGTCCACGAAGAAAGGCCTCTCAGACAGCATTTTTCAGTCGAAACAGAGCATCTGACACGGAATGGAACTTGCGAAAGCCGTAAAAGGCAGAAAACAGATAGCCTCCGCTGTCCAGGAAAAAATCTAATATAACATTTTCCAATTTCTCCATTAAATTACACACGCAGGAGGCTAAAGAGTTTGGTCGGAAACGTGCCGATGTAGAGTACCTCGTATTCAGTTAGAGTGGTAGGCTGATGGGGGAGGGGGGGGGGGTATGCAAATAAAGAACAAAGACGTCGCCTCAGGTGGATAGTATGCATCCAACAACTAAGCTCCCTCCCTACCCGTGGTTTGGTATGGGGGGAGAGCGCAATCTTGTACCCTGGGAGACTGGGCAAAGGCTGATAGCTAAAGAGAAACGCAAAGAAACAAGCCTCCGCACCTCTTCCAAGCCAGCCCCAAGTCCAAGGCGAAACGGTCATGCTTGGAGGGTGGTAGATTTTGACCTTGGCTAGGCTCGAACCATTCTTGCCATTTGCTGGAGTTGGGTGATGCCAGGGAGAGGCAAAACAAGTTGACGAGTTACTAATTGTTGTGGAGGCTACTGCGTTCGTACGAAACATGCAAGAAGTAATTATACACCCACGGTTTTATTATAAAATGTTTTTATTCGTTTTTTCATTATAATAAAATTATAATTAAATTCAACTAAAGGGGTAAAATATCATCAGGCATGACCTGGTTGTCCCGGCCCTTCAAAACAATGTCTGCATGATGTTTAAAGATCCATTGAGAATAATAATCGGTTAAAAGCTTCTCAAGTGGCGGACAATTTCAACTCAGACCAAGAACAGAAGTAAATTAACTGCACACTCTTGGATACTAACTTTGCACAGACAAAAAGAAGCCTCTTTTATCTATGACCAATATTAATAAGAAAAATGACTCGGCTGAAAAGAATGAGCGACAAGGCTTGGGAATTTTTACACAGTAAATTGTTTTCTAACAAATCAATGTATGCTCAATTTTCAAAGTAGATGGATATGGTTTCTAAGGTTATTCTCTTACTATTTTAGCATGAACAAGTGTCTTTTCTGCTATGGTATAGAGAGGAATTAAGAATGATGGAAAGTCAGAGTTGGTTGAGTGTGTTCGCAATAACAACTCGGTAAAATACATTGCCATTCTTAAAGAGAGACTTCTATCAATGTCTTTAAATGGTTCGTTTGAAAAAGAAAGCTGTTTATTCATGGAAGATGGCGCTTCCTGACACCTGTCATACTGTAAAAAGGCAAAAGGGACGACCAAAGTTGCACTAAGCGACTTCCTTGCATGAGTGAATCCTCTAACATGGACCCAATGAGCATGTGTGAGGAATAGTAGACAAGACTTTGCTGTAAGCACCCCTCCCCCCAACAAATCACTAAACACCTCAGAAGTGATGAATATTATACTCCAAACAATGTCGGAAATACCATAAACTCTAATCTCAAATCTTATTGAACCTATGCCAAAGCGAGTTGCAGCTCTAAACGCGACCAAATTGAAATCTACAAAATATTAATAATGTACTTTCATTGTTAAAATGTATTTAATTTAAGAATAAAGGTATTTTAGTAATTAACTGGGCGTCTATTCCTTCTTACATGTTCCTATAGTGCTGGAAGTGGCCGTTGAGAAAGATGCTTCTCCTAGCAGAAAGGCATAGGTGGTGGCTGCTCGACAAACTGCGACAGAATTATTTCCTTTATTCACTCGATACAAACGGCTGTCGACAGCCTGGATGGCAAAGTCTCTTTTTCGAAACTATAGGAATCGCCATGCCTAGAGGAAACAGGATGAGATTCGCCACAATTCATACAGTCGTCGAGCTCGATGCAGATTCATCGTACAGAGCCTCATGACAGTTTTAGTAAAAATGAGCATTGACCCTTCTTTACACGGCAATATGCCTCAGGTATTGGTAGCAAAAATAACAGCGGAAGTCAGCCATTCCACCGCACCCACTCAGAGAACTGGGCTAGCTCATATGTGAAAAAGGGTATCAGCATGCAATCTTCTTGAGGTCAGCTGCAGCAAGTTTCCTCTCCTACAATGATAACCATAGAGATGGATAATAATAGAAATATGGAGACAGTATAGGAAAAAGGGCCGAGAAAGAGCATGTTAAATAGGCCCATCAATTCGAAAAGACGAGAGAGAGTGTAACAAGGAGTAACAAGGAAAGTAAGTACCCTAGGAGACCTTACGGTCCATTCAAAGAGGGTACCTTTGGACTATCAATCGAGCAGGCACATGACTGCTCAATTGTTTTGCGTCCCTAAACGGCCACTTTTCAAGACTTTGTCTAGTCTTGACTTGAACTGGTCAACAGATTCACTGTTGACAACTTCCACTAGAAGTGCGTACCACTTACTGCAGATACTGTAAGTAAAAAAATTCCACATATATTGTGGTTGTAACGCTTCAGTTCAAGTTTGAAGCCGTGATTGCGCGTTCTGTTCTCACTCAGTGTGAAATATCCCGGTAGTCAACATTGTCAAACCCTCGAAGCATTTTGAAAACTTCGATGAGCTGACCACGCAGTCTACGGGTTTCCAGCGAGAACAGATCTAATTCCCCTAGTCTATCCTCATAACTTTTATGTTGGATAGAGGGAATCAGTTTGGTTTCCCTAGCTTGTACGCGTTCCAACCTTGCGATATCCATTCGAAAAGAAGGACTCCAAAATTGTACGGCATACTCCAGGTGCGGCCGAACGAGGGAGTTGTACAGACAAAGTACTATCTCCTTGTTACGGTATCCAAGCTGGCGCTTTATGTAGGCTAACATCTTTTGGGCTTTCTTATCTGCCTCAATGCACTGTTTCGAGAACTTGAGGTCACTAGTGATAGTAACACCCAACTCCTTCTCAGTGTCACTCGATTCAAGAGAAGTGCCCTTAAGGATATAATGAGATTGGGGGTTTCTGTGGCCGAAATGCATTACTTTGCATTTGTTCACGTTAAAAGGCATTTGCCACGTGTCCGACCACTCCCCAATCTTCCCAAGATCTTCCTGCAGGCGGGCAGTATTTCCATCCTTTGCAACGTTCATACCAAGCTTGGTATCGTCGGCAAATTTGGAAATCTTGGCAACCATGTCACCGTCCATGTCGTTGACGTAGATGATGAATAGTAGTAGTCCTAGGACCGAACCTTGAGGCACCCCGCTAGTAACGGGCACCCACTCAGAAGCCTGTCCATTTACCACCACCCGTTGCCGTCTGCCACTTAGCCAGTTCTCGATCCAGCCGGCTACTTTTCCGTCTATGCCCAGCGCTCGCACTTTTCGGAGAAGGCATCGGTGTGGTACCTTATCAAAGGCTTTCTGAAAGTCTAAGTAAACCACATCCACCGCCTTGTCCCGATCGTGCTCACTGAAAACGAAGTGGAAGAATTCCATAAGGTTCGTCAGGCATGACCGTTGCCTTCGGAAGCCGTGCTCGGAACTCCTCAGTAGCAGGTTTGACTCTAAATAGGACGGCATTTTGTCCACCATCATGTTTTCCATGAGTTTACCGACTATCGAAGTCAGACTGATAGGTCGGTAGTTTGACGGATGGCTGGGGTCTCCTTTCTTGAAGGTCGGAGTCACCTCCGCCTCACGCCAGTCTCTAGGAACGCACCCGGTCCGGATTGAGATGTTAAAGATAGCACACAGATGACGTGATACTTCATCGCACACTTCCTTCAACACCTTGGGTAGAAACCCGTCCGGTCCAGGGGACTTATTCGTCTTTAGGTCAGCGATCTTTTTCTTTATTTCTCCTTCGGTGAAGTCCATTGCCTCTAGCTTTTCCCCCGAGTAGGAATACGTGGGCTGGGGGATGTGACCGCACTCTTTAGTAAACACTGAGGAGAAGTAGTCATTGAGAAGGTTAGCATTTTCTGCATCTGAGTGAGTTAATGCACCCTCCTCGTCCACTAAGGGCCCAATCCTACGATGGAGTGGTTTACGGCTATTTACATAGCCGAAGAACTCCTTGGGATTCTCCTTGCAGAGTCTCGCCACTTGGAGTTCCTCAGTACGCTTAGCCGCCCTTATGCTGGACTCCACTCTCCTGGCTAGCCTCCGGTACTCGTCAAAGGCACCCGAGATCTTCGATCGCCGGTATGCATTTCTCTTCTCCCTAAGCAGTTGGCCGATTTCTCGATTAAACCACTTTGGTTGAACAGAAGACCGACGGAGGCATTTCAGAGGGATGCAACTTGATTGAAGACCAGGTGTGAGTAGATGAAAGCTGGTCGGCGTCTAGGCGCTGACGAAGAAAAATAGTAGCGAAACAAAGTGTCGAGGAATAGGTCACCTCCACAGACAATACGTCTATATATACATATATGTATCTATTGGTTGGGAGGAAAGAGATAAAAGCCACGAAAATATGTATATATACACATATATCCTCTAATGTCCGTACGCGTACTTCGCTACGTACAAGTACGTTCAATT
The DNA here is from genome assembly GCA_963969495.1 of Ceratothoa steindachneri. NCBI lineage: Eukaryota > Metazoa > Arthropoda > Malacostraca > Isopoda > Cymothoidae > Ceratothoa > Ceratothoa steindachneri. Next base: position 182,862,438 of record OZ018318.1, on the reverse strand, counting down.
CGTAAAAGTAATCCGTTGATTACGAGGTATAAGAGTGTGATTTTAATACAGGGGCCGATAGTGTTTAATGAGTTTACCAAGTTGCAGTTCAAGGATATATTTAAAGAGTGAAAACCAAAAATATAATTTTAATAAGTCACTAGTTAACATATATATACATACGGGAAATATAGGAAATGTAAATAAGGATAATACTGACAGACTATAGAAAATTGCCATCGGGTAACGTTATTTACTTGTTAATTAGCTTCTAAATGGGATACTATAAATCAGTTATACAAAAGGAATATTTAAAAGTCGGAAAGCGGGTCGATTAACGGGAGATGCAATCAGGCATCGTTTTACCTTAAAGGGAGTCCTCAAGGAAGGGGACTCCTTTAGCGAGTCGGTGCGGGGGAATGGAGACGGAAAATGGTCGTGATTCTCGGCCGAATATCCTGATGGTGACGAGGATGAAGACCATAAGACGAGTTCACGATCCTCCTTGAAGATGGACGATGGCACCTCTGCTCCAGAGAAGTGCTACCTCCAAAACTCGAGACTCTGACGCGGCTCGGCGCGAAATCTCACACGGGAACCTGGAGATCCTTGAGGGGGGGTTCTAAATGAAACAAGAGGAATCTCGGCCAGTCATTCGGAGACGAAACGATGATTCAAGGCTTGCTCTGAACAGAGTAAGCCTTCACAAAAGAGATTGATTTGCCTGGTGAGATCCAACTTCGATGGTATACGCAAATACCAGGAACTTGGGGGGAAACAGACACACGATCTGAACCGAAGTCGACTTGATCTCAAACTCAATCTGCCCATCTTCGAAAAGCCCATGGTATTTATATGACAGCCATTTTTATAGTGCTTGATCTCTGGAAGGCACAGACGTTTGTGAGAAAGCTTCCGGCGCCTAGAGGGATTAGCTTTTGTCCCCCGACACAGGTCTTAATCGTCTCCAACGATGTGGGTAGGAACTTTCGGCTATCATTTTCCCGACTACGCAAATTAGCATTTCATCGGCGAGGTGAAAGCTTTTAGCGCCCAACTTAAGTACACCTGTGAGGCGTTGACCGATATTCAAATTCTTTCTTCTTTTATTTTTCTCCTTAGATACAGAGCTTACTCCACGTGGAGTTATACTTAGGAGAAATAGGGAGGGAAGGAATTCAAGAAACAAATAAAGGGGGTATTCTTCTTGGCGTTCCCTTCCCTTAAATAAATGGTAGGGCGTGTCTTTATCTCCTAGTGCGAGGTGTAACAGTCTACACAGGGCATCCTATTACGCGGCGAATAGTATGGGGATAATTCTCAATATCTTCCCTTCTTCCTCGCCATTCGTTCTATCCTGACTTCTCCTTTGTCGATCAGATCTTCATTAATATCCTCAATGGAGTAACCGAGCAGCTCCTTAGCGTTGACTATTCTTTAAAATGTTCAGTTTAGAATCTAAGGTCACCTGCATAGGTGTGCCATCGATTTCCTGAAGAGCACTCAATTTGGCACTCTGGGCCAAATTGGGCCAGAAAACAGAAACAGCTTTGTTTCTCTTCAGATAAGAGAGACTAGGTTCTTATACTGATGAAGCATGGGCTCATGGAAAAAAACCTTGCCTCATCAGGCGAACGAATATCAATATATAGTTTGAATTCGGTGGGCTTGAAGACGCCATGTAGCCTCTTACTAAGTTATTGCAACTTCCATGAGGCCCCCAAATCTACTTGATCCTTTTTGGGTCGAGAGAATCGGATTTCTCACTTTTTTTCTTCCCCTTCCAAGGGCATCCAAGCGCCAGACAGAACCACCTAGACCCAGTCATTTGCATACACAGCGAATGTACGAGCAATATAGGAGTGTCTATGATTCGTGACGCAGCATGAATTATCAATCTCTTTTCCGACCTGACCTAGCGGTTAGCATATGTCTATAAACAATAAATAAAGATATACAATTTATAAGGTAAAAACAATTCTGACAATTACATTGAAATGTGTGCTATAGGTAAAATATTAGAAAATGTTGGGAAATGGAAGACAGACAAACGAAGTGTTAGTTAGCATGTCGTGCCAATTAGCCCTTTTGAAAAATATACATTTTTTGTTATTTCCATAGGTTTCTGTAAATTTCCCCATGTTTGTTGACCTAAAAAGCCAAAAATCTCATTGCCGATGGAGCTTTAAATTTGCTGCCTTGAATTCGGCCAAAAAGCATCAGTTCAGGAGTCACTTGAATCCTGATTTGCAGTATAGGTTTTGAGCTAAACAAGATATAGCAACAAATTAAGTATCAAATGAAAGAGCATAAAATCATTAAATAATAATGATAATTATTCTTCATTTTTCAGTAAATAACAGAAACTCAATCAGAATCTAACACCATAATGGCAATAAGCAAAGACCTGAGGAAGCTCCGTGGGCGCACAGTTTATATCTCAGAATCTCCACGTACTGACCACAGACAGATGTCAACTGGGCCATCTACCAGATATCTTAGTGAAAAATTTCTTGTTGGATACTCTTCAGCTTTTGTTCGTAGTTCCCAGCTTCCCACCAACAAGCAGGCGTTCCAGTATGTCCTTAATAATAAGAATTTACCATAAAATGCAGGGGAGTTGAATCTATCATTTTATTCTGGCAGATAACTCAGATAAAAGCAATGACCAAGTGCAACGCAATGGAGCTCGTCATCAATCTACATGAAAAACATCGTGCTCTGGTGAAAAGAAAAGGAAAAGTATGTAATCCTGTAGGAAAAATTGCAGTATTTGTGCTGGAATTAGACAGCCTCTTCCATATAGGAGATTCAGATGCGATCCAAGAAATACAGTATATCTCTCTTTTGTGACCTAACTCGTGTTGACCAGTGATATTTACATAGAACATTTCTTATTTTCAAATTGAATTTTCATACATGGAGGGAATATTTGTAACGAAGGACCAGCTCCTTTTAATGGTCAGGTGATTCCGATTTAGAAGGTAATAAACGATCTAATGACCTGGTTGAATCGGAAGTTCCATTTCAAGAAATTAAAATTTTGATAGAGTAAAATAAAGCCGCCTCATCTCCTTGATTGTGCAGGTTATTCGAAGGATAATATTTTTTTCCATTTGATGCTGTACAGCGCGTCTCGGGAAAATCGATATAAAATTGAAGCTGTACCACCATAAACGATAGATTCATCGCCATTGTCATGCAGAAGAACTCCAAGGATCCTGGTCAATCCATGGTCAAACTTGCCTAGAAGATGGGTGTGGGCAAGTTAACCATCCACAGCGCAGTGCATCAGGAGCTGGGCTACCACTCGTACGTGGTGATGAGGCACCACCTTCTCATACAGGCTACCAAGTAAAGCCTTAAAGTAAAAGCACAAGCACTCATCAACAAAATCACGCAAGATGGCCTGGCCTTCTCGATTCTTCTCCGACAAGAAAAAAAGTTCATCACAGGAAGGTGAAAGGGCAGAATGAGCATTTGCTGGGCAAAGATCCACCGGCAGTGCCTTCGAGTCAAGCCCAGCAAATTCCCCGCCTCTTTGATGTATTTGGTTGTGGTCAGCAGCGAGGGCTAAGTTATGCCTCCTCACATTTTCCCCAAGGCCTCAAGGTCAGTATGTTTGTTTACATTGAGGTGCTGGAGACTATAGTCAAGCCTTGTGATGGACTAAATGCTCGTGGGAAGGCCTTAGGTTCTTCAGCAGCCCTCTGCCCCCCCCCCCAGAAGGCAAGGGAGACACAGGCTTAGTTATTCAACAACGTTCTTCAAAAGTGGTCCCCAGGTTAGTCACAACAGGAGGATAAGGGTCCTTATTACTATTGGTTGGTAGATTACGTCTTTACAAATCAGGATACAAGGCCCACGTAAACGTCTTTACAAATCAGGATACAAGGCCCACGTAAACAAGGGAGTCTCCCTAGCCAAAAGAGAAATGAAGAAACTGTACCGTTTCCGAAGCCTCAACGTGCCAAATAAGAGAAAACTCTACATGGCCTTAGTACGCTGCATCCTGGTGTACCCGGCCGTGATTCCGCAGATGGCAAGTTGTACCTCTCTCAGGACGCTGCAGAGGGTACAGAATAGAGCCACACTGCTTATAATTGGCACGAAAAAGATCGACCAAATTCGACAATCGGTTCTACATGATAGAACCGGACTAAAACCGATCAATATGGAGATCCAGAGGATAGAGAGAAAGACATTTGACAAAGTAGAACAAGAAATACTCCCAACAATCAACCACAATCTAGATATACCTCAATACAGACAACGCACAGTATAAAGGACATCTCTATTATCCAGCGGAAGAAACTGTGCAAGAGAAAATATAAGACCCATCTACACCTAACAATAAACAAAAGGCAATAAACTTTAATAAAAAGAGGCGAAGTGTCCAAATTAAAATTAGACTAAAACAAAAAGAAGAGAAAGAAGAATAAAAAGTATAAAGAAAAAGAGGCAAAGTGCCAAAGCTAAAATCAAATTAAAATAAAAAGATGAAAAGAAGAATTAATAATAAAAAAAATTAACCAAAGTAATAAAAGAAAAGGAAGATAGGTTAACAGAAATAACATAAACGTAAACGCAAAGAAGCGAAGTGCCCAAACTAAGATTCAAATTGAAAATAAGAAATGAATAATTAAATACAATAACAACAAGCATAGCTATAATTTAAGTAGAAAGAAACAACGAATAAAAAAATAATAAAGTACAAATAAAAGAGGCAAAAATAATGCCTGCCTATATGAAACTAGAGAATAGTTAGCAAAATAAAAACTACTTGAAAGGCTTGAAAGCCACGACGGAGGAACCTATTAATAGAATAATATATATATATATATATATATATATATATATATATATATATATATATATATATGTGTGAGGAATTAAACGACAATCTCCGAAGACAATTTAATTCAGAAAAGTTTCGGTGTATCTCACACCCTTTTTCAACTGACACTGGGTAGAAAATATAAGAGAAGTGCATATAAGCATAACACAAGATCCCCTCGTTTTTTCCCCAATTCCCTACTTGTGGCTAATCTGGCAGGGGGGTTCGGCCTAAACATATTGAAGGGCTGACATTTTACTATTTTGTTTATTTGCTTTCTTATTACAGGATTAAAAGAAAATTGACCCTCAGATAGATTTAAATTAGGAACTGACGATATCAAGCTCGATTCTACGAGTCTTCTCTTAACATAGTTGGCCAATTTAAATAACATTTTACTTCCATTGAAATCGATCGTATGATTCTTGTCTCTAACATAGCAAAATATTCCACTGCTTTCGCTGCCCACTCTAACATCTCTTTTGTGTTCGTACAATCTCTTGTCTAGATTTCTCCCCGTTTCCCCTATATAAACTTTATGGCAATCGTTGCATTGTATTGCATATACTCCTATGTTATGATGTTCTTTGGGTTTCCTGGCCATCATCAATTGGTTTAAGGAATTGTCATATTTAAAGGCTAGATTAATACCCGCTTTTTCAAATATGTCCTTTAAACTATTTAATTTATTATTAAATGGCAATGTTATACATTTGTTGAAGTCGTTAGTGCGGGAAGGCTTATTACCATAGAATGTTTTCCTAGCTGCAAAATGAGCAGACGATATGAACCAATCGGGGTAATACAAATTAGAAAAAATGGTCCTGATAATGACAATTTCTTCATCTAAATAGGAAGGATGACATATTTTGTATGCTCTAAGAAAAAGGTTAGAAATTACCGATTTTTTAACAGTATTATCGTGAAACTAAAAATAATGTATATAGGCATTCGAGTGGGTTGGTTTCCTATACACGTCAAGTTTTAATTCATGGTGATCTTTATTAATGAGGACATCTAAAAAGGGTAATCTATTATCATATTCCCATTCATATTTAAATTTGATGGAGACATGCAAATTATTTAAATTATTAAAAAAGGTATCAAAATCATGGCCATTCGGCCATACAGAAAATACATCGTCAATGTACCTTAACCCTATAAAGTTAGGGGGAGAAATTGTGGGAAGGAGTTCAGTCTCAAAATATTCCATGAAGAGACATGCCGATATCGGAGATAAACTATTTCCCATGCTAAGGCCAAATATTTGTCTATAAAACTAATTATTTACTCGAAACACATTGTCAGAGAGACATAATTCTACTAAATCGATAAATTTACTCGTAGAAATGGGAAGATCAAAATTAAGTCTAGGCATGATTTCCCGCAAAAGGTTCATGGTTTGGTAAACCGGAACTTTGGTAAACAAAGAGTTTACATCAAAGCTCACAAGTTTTCCATCCGGTAATTGCAAGTGGTTGAGGCGGTCAACGAAATCTTGAGTGTTCATGATGTGTGCAGATGAGATTCTTCTTACTGCTGGAGAAAACCAACCCACTCGAATGCCTATATACATTATTTTTCGTTTCACGATAATACTGTTAAAAAATCGGTAATTTCAAACCTTTTTCTTAAAGCATACAAAATATGTCATCCTTCCTATTTAGATGAAGAAATTGTCATTATCAGGACCATTTTTTCTAATTTGTATTACCCCGATTGGTTCATATCGTCTGCTCATTTTGCAGATAGGAAAACATTCTATGGTAATAAGCCTTCCCGCACTAACGACTTCAACAAATGTATAACATTGCCATTTAATAATAAATTAAATAGTTTAAAGGACATATTTGGAAAAGCGGGTATTAATCTAGCCTTAAAATATAATAATTCCTTCAACCAATTGATGATGGCCAGGAAACCCAAAGAACATCATAACATAGGAGTATATGCAATACAATGCAACGATTGCCATAAAGTTTATATAGGGAAAACGGGGAGAAATCTAGACAAGAGATTGTACGAACACAAAAGAGATATTAGAGTGGGCAGCGAAAGCAGTGGAATATTTTGCTATGTTAGAGACAAGAATCATACGATCGATTTCAATGGAAGTAAAATGGTATTTAAATCGGCTAACTATGTTAAGAAAAGAATCGTAGAATCGAGCTTGATATCGTCAATTCCTAATTTAAATCTATCTGAGGGTCAATTTTCTTTTAATCCTGTAATAATAAAGCAAATAAACAAAATAGTAAAATGTCAGCCCTTCAATATGTTTAGGCTTAACCTCCCTCCCCAGATTAGCCACAAGTAGGGGATTGGGGAAAAAAGAGGGGATCTTGTGTTATGCTTATATGCACTTCTCTTATATTTTCTACCCAGTGTCAGTTGAAAAAGGGTGTGAGATACACCGAAACTGTTCTGAATTAAATTGTCTTCGGAGAATGTGGTTTAATTCCTCATCTTTTCTTGCGATATTGCATTAATTTTCATCATCATCATATATATATATATATATATATATATATATATATATATATATATATATATATATATATATATATATATATATATATATATATATATATATATATATATATATATATATTTATATATATATATAGCACACTGGAAGACCCTGACCGTCTTGACGGAGAAAAAAGAATTTCTAAGCAAAGAACATGAAGAAAGTATGCTAGTGATGCCCTCAACACCAGGGCAACCTAGTAAACAATTTCACACCTATGAAAACCTACCACACATTTCATCATTTTCACGAAGTCACTGTCTAAGTCAGAAGAGCTACAAACCTCACTCTACTAACAGCCTAGTGTTTTGGACTAGGGTGCACCCTTATCTGGGGATAGCGGTCGGGATCATCAGGGTAAGCAAAGTTCTTCAGTCTTGGATGACACTTTACATAGGAGAGGAAAACTGACCCAAAACCTACAACATCTGGATCACCCTACTACCGTCATCGTTTGTTATACCATGACTGCTGGACCTTTGTGTAAAGAGTGAGGTTCGTTTTTTCGTCCACCACTCTTTCCATTAAAGCTACACTGCGCGCGCATAAAGGAACTCTCCATATAATGGGTTGAGGAATAAGTTCTTGCGGTTTTATCAAATTTATTCATTACCATTAACAATTTTAGAAAAAACTAATTTTTAATTAATAAAAATATGCAATTTAATCAATAATGTATTCTCCGTTGTTATCTACAACTTCTTTCCAACATTTAACTAGTTTTTCGATGCCTCTGCAATAAAAATCTCTGGATTTTGACTCGAAGAATTCGTTTAACTAGGTTCTTAATTCCACATCAGTATTGAACGAAACGCCGCGCAAATTGTTGGAGAGCGATCGGAACAGATGGAAATCCGATGGAGCCAAGTGTTACGAATATGGAGGATGCGGCAGGATTTCCAAATTAAGCGTTTGGATGGCGTGTTTTGTCATTTGACAATGTGAGGACGAGCATTGTCGTGTTGCAGAAGCACTCCATAACGTCGATGAGGTCGGGAGTGTTTTTTTTATTGGTGCAAAGCCATTGTTTTCGATGGTCCATGTTGACTTAAACATACCACTTTTCGTCGCCAGTGATGATGCGGTTAAGAAATATGTTCTTATATCCACGAGTAGCCTTGTGACGAGCAAGCAAACCTGCAGCGTTGAAGTTTGTTGCTTTCGCTCAAAGCGTGTGGAACCCATGCACAGAGTTTTTGAACTTTCCCCATCAAATGAAGGTGATTTACTACACTTTTCTGATCACACGACAATTGTACAGCCAATTCTCAAGAGGATTGACGAGGATTTTCATGAAGAAGGTGGTTCAATCGATCTTCATCCAACTTAATGCGGCGACCAGAACGTTTTTCGTCATTAAGATTGAAATGACCGTTTTGGAAACGTGAAAACCACCATTGAGCTGTCCTTTCTGATAAAGCCTTTTCTTCGTACACAGTACAAATATCGCGACGAGCTTTGGCTGCGTTTGCATTGTTCCAGTCCCGATTGAAAATGAATAACAACAAGTGTCGAATGTCGTAGAATAGGCTCTCGACGATATACCATATATAGCTATTCGTTGAGGGAATTATTCTTATCTTTCGAGTGCGTGGTAATCTGATTGACCGAGGTTAGTCCAAAGAGGGGGGGGGGGCTGGAGAGGCTTACTTATCTTCAATATGCTTAAGAATTGGAACGGAGCATAAGGATAAATAATATCGCTACCATTAATAAAATAGAGTTTTATTAATTAAACTATTAACAACACACAAAGAAAATGTTTACATAAACGGGGAATGAAAAAGGGTCGTGGGAATATCTGACTAATCTGAGGATTAAGATTTGGAGAGATTTAAAAAGGTAAACAAACAAAAATTAAAGGGAAAAATGGTTCGCTAAACCATTTAAAGAACAGAGTTGCGTTGACAAAAGGATAAATGATTAAAGGTAATGCTCAGCTTACGTAATTACAAAGTTGTTGTGCAGAGGAAGACGATGCAAAGGAA